>CM068953.1:90125863-90141465 GCA_035128595.1 Eptatretus atami | reverse complement strand
CGGCTGGGGTTGGCCGTATAGTCCCAAGATTTGTGGCCTTGCTGGTAAAAAAAAAGGTAGGGTTTTTGCTGCGGTTTCAGTTAAATTGGCTGGCTTATTACCTCTGCCCACGAAGGTGGATTGTGGGGTTATGTTTCACCTCTGTTCTGTCTGTCTGTCTGTCTTTGATTTGTCTGAATGTTTTTGTGAGGATATCTCAAACTTGTAGATGGTTTTGATGAATTTCGTGGCAGGTTTGGTGTTTGAATAAAGATGAATTGATTACATTTGGTTGAAGGTCCGAATCCAGATCAGGATGGAGGTTGCACTCCACCAAGTTGCCCTTTATAGTTGTAACCTGTGGCTGTGGTGTTCGATGAGCCGATGGAGTTTGGAGGCCGAGGGGAAAGAGTGGCCTGGGTAGTGTCACGTATCTGTCTGTTTGTGACCTCGTTGTGTGAATGTCTGTGCCCTGTTGGGGCAAACCATCCATGGAGACTTTCTCTATGTAGTATGGTTGCTTCACACAGGCTGCAGGCAATGAGGTTGGGATTCGGGCTTTTTTTTTTCTCGAAAATGCAGCTGACCGAGACTGATGAAACTGCCACGGTGTCATTTTGCCTTTGAGCCCAACCTATTCTCCTGCCTCCTGAACGTGCATAGCATCATTTGAATCTTTACTTCCTTCATACTTGGGACCTTCCTTGTGATCTATTCAGTTTATCCATTCTTAATACTTGTTCTTCTTCAGTTGGTTCTCCCAGTTATTCGGATACTTGCCCAAAGTTACTTCTCACAGTGGGGCCAAATGTTATTGAGATAGCCTTGCCATTTGAGTTTAAAGTACCTGTGTGCAGCATTAAGATTTAGGTAGAGTTAATTTAGTAATTATATCATATTTCAGTTTATTTTGAAAGTTTCTGACCATGCGTGCGAGTCAAATTTCGCCATTTTGATTGTTGAGAAATCTGGGCTGCGAAGTGCCCTTTGACGCTTGGTGTTAACGTCATGCATTGCATCATTGACCACCTCCCCAACAATCGAATGTGTTTTTGTCTCCAAATTTCTCCCAAACATGTATGTTTTTGTATGAAGACTGTCTCCAAAAGCAGTTCCTTTTTTAGTAAGCCGAGTAGTGCAGAACTGCAACTTAAGTCAACATTGTAATTTGCTGAATATTGTGTGCATACACTGCATTCGTTTCATCTCTTCCCATCTTCTATAAGAAGTTGTTTTGGAAACCACTTAAAAATTATCTTTAAATTGCAAGGAATTGTTTTTTGTGAGTACTTATTGTATAAACAAACCGAGGTTTATGTGCAGGAACACCTGTGACATGCCAAAGATAGTTATTTGAGTGAATGAGGTCAACATCCGATTAGGGCAGCCAAACCATGTCTGTTCGTTCCTCCAGGGTTGGCTTGAAAGACAGCTGTTGCAGGCAAACCCCATACTCGCATCGTTTGGAATGCCAAGACAGTCAAAGAATGACAACTCTTCAAGATTTGTGAGTGATTACTTGCCAAGCCACACCATTGGTTATTAATATTGCGTCTTTTGCAGTATGTATACAGTTTCTCCTGTGGTACCACTCTTGTAAGTAAGTGTGGTGCTGAGTTTTTAAGTTCAAGATAATAGGAATGTTAAAACGTGGGGGGGGGGGAGGAGGGAGTAGGAGGATGGTGTGGAGCCGAGGAAGGAGGAGGGGGGTTGTTGGGAACAAAGGAGGGTGGGGGGAACGAGAAGGCAAGTGTTGATGGAGGGGAGAAGAAGGAAGTGTGATGGGAAAGGAAGAGCAGCATGAGGGGAGGGAGGGAAGGCAGTGTGAGGAGGGGTAAATCCGGAACACGTGGAGATAAACCATCTCCGGACATAACCAGCATCTGGACAGAACCACCCGTCGGGAGAGGAGAGAGAGAGAGAGAGAGAGAGGAGAGAGAGAGAGAGAGAGAAGAGAGAGAGAGAAGAGAGAAGATGAGAGGAGAGATGAGAGAGAGAGAAGAGGTGGGGAGGGAGGAGAGAGGGATGAAAGGACATGGGGAGGGAGGGAGAGAGAATATGTTATGCTTTTTAACCAGCACAACAACACACTTGTATATATTATATATATATATATATATATATATATATATATATAGTATATATATATATTATATATATATAGATATATAATATATATTTGTGCCTGACCGATTATAGGCAAATTTTGCGGGAATCGGCTGATTGAATCAGTGTGATTACCGACGACAGAAAACATGCTGTATACACCCAAAAACCTTGAGTGGCTTTAAACCTTGTTTTGGGGAATTTCAACAAAACAAATATATTATAAAAACATCGTTTGCATTTATCGAATTTCAAGGAAGATGTGCATAAACATTATTCTTTATAAGCAAGGCAGACAATTGTCGTGTGACAGGTACAAAAAACTTTTGGCTCTGAAGTTATAAAACACATTATAATTCGGCAAACAGCTTGGATGCCGGGTTATTATCAGATGTATTTTGCTTTGTAACACCAAAGAGAAACCACATAACCTTTCTTCAGCACACTCGATTTATATATTAATAACCAATTGCTTTTAGAAATAGCTGCGAGACAAAGGGGATGCTGCTGAGGTTAAAAAGTTGGCAAACCTTCCACCACGGGCCACGTACCATGAGCCTTGGTGCGAGTTCGGTGTGCGAATCACCACACACCGCACACACGTACCAAATATATATACACACACACACACACACGCACACCACCACGACACACACACACAGCTCCCTTTACAATATCAAAGCTACCCATTTTATTACCACGTCCGTGGTGCTGTCTACGTACCTCTTCGTGTTTAGAGGCAAAACTGACCTCTGGATCGGGACAACAAACTATGTGCGTAAATTTACCGCTATCTACTGTAGGACGCTCACCAAATGTTTAAGTCACTCGAGCAAGCAACTTCCAATGAAAACAGCTGATTGGCAAGCGATAGGGCAAGCTGATTGGTAATGGGAGCATACCCACAAAAACCAAATTTAAACCACCGATTTCTTAACATTTTCAGATTTTAGTTCCAGATTTCAAACAGTTATTTAGTCCACATGATCCGATCCTCAAAACAGCAATTCTATTACAATATATCAGTACTTTAATTTAGTCCGTTTGAGTAGATCGTGGAAAATTGCATCATATAATGTATGAAATTGCTCCAGCTCCTAATTTTGAAACTATAAGCACTTAAAAAAGCAATTTTGTTAGTGCAGATTATAGGTACAGTACATGTAGATGAGGCCATCAATTGATTGTACTGAGGAAAGTGGCAAAAAAAACTAAACATTTTGAGCACTTTATTTTGTAATAAACTTTGTGGCCCTCTTTCCAAGTCAAGGCATTGTTAGGCAGGCCCCAAAAAAATGTCGATTACCGACCCCAGCGGAGGAGCGAGTGACCAAGGATGAGCTTTGATAAAGGATAATTTCACTGAGGCCGTTGAGATGAGAAACAGATAAAGATGAAGAAACAAACTTGAAAAGTCAACTGGAATACAATGCGTTTCGGTTTACGAGGAATACAACACATGGAGCATGTTGAAGAATGCTCAGTCCGGACATTGCACTGGAAATGTAGCGTAGCTTGATTATAATCGAGTCCGTTTGAGAAACCTCATCCATTGCCAAATGAATGGTTTAACAACAATGTTATTAATTGGCCCTCGAATGAGAAAGTGACTTCTCTGGCCTCAATCGTTCTTTCTTCTTAACTTCATTAAATATATATATATATATATATATATATATATAATATATAATATATTATATATATTAATTATATATATATATATATTTAAGGGATTCAGCGACGAAGGGATTCTCAACCCACTCCGGCCGTCTCCGGGATACTATAACGCCGGCTGGCTTCGGCACAGGCCTCGGTCACGCGCCTTCAATCGCGGATACCAACGTTAATCCTTGTACCTGCCAGTTGGGGAAATAAACCCCTGGTTACAGACTGGTTTTGTCAGACTGCCGAGCGTTTTCTGCCAGTCTGTAACCATTTGGTTTTATATGCAAATTCGAACGATCGTTCCGCGACGCAACACAAATTAATCCATAGCGGCAAACTTCATACGAATTAACCAGATTTATTGGGAACACCGGGATCACAACACAACAAAAATTCACGACAATGTTTTTATTAACAATCCGGAACCACGGATACAGGTTTCGGAGGGGGTCGCTACCGAAATATGCCTTAAACAACGTGCAGACAAAGACAGATAGACAGACAGCATGCATGCAAGACAAGACAGAGTACTTGGTGAGGTTTCATGACGAGAGGACAGTGTTAAAAGCACGAATGTCGCTTGCAACAGGCGGATGTCCACGCGATTCGAACTCCCAGCTCGAACGCGCTGCGTGGCAAAGATGGCGGCGCCGTACTCTTCCTTCTCAAGTCACCGCGTGCGCACGCCCTCCTCAGCGCGTTCCGGCCCCGCGCAATGTCGACGATGGGCCTCAGCCGATCTCTCTCACGGTCCAGCATACAAATCCAGGCCTGGCCTGTTCTCCAGACAAGGCCCAAATCGAGGTGCCGGGCTCCCGCAAGCGGATCGGCAAACGTGACGAGCCGTTGGTGTGAGCAGGACCGTCAGAGTCCAGCGTCTCCTCTCCTGCCTTCCCGCCTCGAAGCCCGACTTCCGCTTCGTCCTCTCAGTTCCTCTCTCTGTCGAATCACCTTTTCCTTCCTTAGAGTCGATCGCCGATTCGACGTGCAGGCAGCCTCTCTTATGTTCGCTGGCTTCGAAACACGAGCACCCTCTCGAGAGCGACTGTTCTCCAAACACTATTCTTTTTTCACGAAGCCTTCGTTCGCTCGCTTCGTTCGCTCCTTTGACACACGAGCAGCCTCTCAACCTCGCCTGCAGTTTCCAAAACTCCAAAACTGGCTTGAACCTAGGTCTTTCGTTTCCCTCTCTGTCGACCCACGAGCACATCCTCTCTCGCGGAAGCCCGACAAACTACCCACCTGCTCCACCTCTCTCCCCTGCAACCCCCCCAGCCACTGGGCGGGGCCTACGTCATCGTAGAGGGGAAGAAGAGAGGGCCCTGTCTTCCACACCACCGCGTCTCAGACAACAAACAACAGCCCTCTACACTCCGACACACATGTTACGTCCAGTTTTTTACCACACAACCTAGTCTATACATGCTTCATGGGGGGATCTGAGCTAATTCTAATATTTAGTAGTTCCAATAAGGCATTTCCGTAACGAACTAACTATTATACATAATACTCAATATATATATTATATATATAATAATACTAGATATAATACATTATTATATCAATGACCAAGCATGGCGAAGCAAAAAGTGGGGTTAAGCAATTGGTTCACTTCTGTTGTTCTTCCATCCTTCCCCACAAAACATCCAGTTTTAAATGAGGAGCTACTTTGGTTTCAATTGAATGTTATATTGAACCCGAATTCGGGAAAAACCTGTAGTTTAACCAGTTACGTTATAGGCTTCGAATTTGTCCCGCATCGCGCAGACATGCAGCAGAGAGAGTGAGAAATAATATTTTTCTGTCTGCCTGTCTGAGCAGTCAAACAAAATGCATATCATTACAAACAGGAAACACTGATTTTAGGATCCGTCTTAAAGGACATCAGAACACTCAGACACGATTATATAACGTAACTTGGTAGCATATGGTGGTGATTAACCAGCAGTTAACTCTGCAATTTTTTGTCTTTTTACACACTTTACAATTTATTTATTTCAATTATTTATAAACTTGAACATTGTCGAACCACAAATCAACCTTATTGCTGTTCAAAAAACTCCATTTGCAGTAACTGTACTGTACTTGAACAATTGTTGCATAAGGTGATTATAAACTTGCTTAACAGTGCAACTTCGGAATTTTTTTCATACACCTTTAAAAATCATTGTTTTATTTCAGTGCATTCGGGCAGTTCCATAAATTGTCAACCCAGGAAGTCAATAGTTCAAAAAAATGAAATTATCAGCACAAATTATATATCATTTTAAAGCGGAATTGGTCAAAGCTGTTCAAAAATGTAAGATTATAAATGCACTTTTTTTGAAAAAAATTCTGCACACCACAGAAAATTTTTAATTGCAACTTATGAAGATCAGAAAAATCATTTTTTTCTGTGTACGTCCGAACACTGGTATTTTTTTTAATTATTCCAAGGTCTTAAGGTGTTGACACTTTTTTGTTACTTTTTCTCCCTAAACACTTGTCGATATCACTGGGCCAAATATGAACGTTTCATATCTGCGAATCGAGTTTGTGTCTGTGTATCTCATAATGTGTCCAAAAATGTACGTCCGAAAATTATGGAAACTGCCCATTATATACTTAACACTGCATGGGGTAAGTGTTCTATGAACTGCTCAGTATATTTTTTAAACTTGGTTTGGGGATCACAAAATCTGAACATAGGGTCACTTTGAACTCAAAATAAGAATGACACGTAGGCTGGCATTTTTTGGATCACGAGAGGAAAATATGAAGAAAAATTCCAAAGTTATGAATATAATCACTGGAATTACAGACAGGAGACACAACAAAGGAAATTCCATAGTTTGGGATTGTCTTTGTCATGCCTAGGCGTGGGCTTAATGGTTGGCTGGGGGTCAGGAATCCTGGTCCTGACTTCTAAATCGCATTTCCATATGAATAATACCATGTGGGTTGACTCTAGCCCCTGTCATCCTTCTGAGCGATCGGCCAAGATGAAGCGTCAGCTTGGCTTGGAATGATTGAGCCATTTGAGTATCCATTGCGTCTGAGTGGTGACCCAACAGGATGTGCCCAATAGCCTAGAGAGACTGCTCGGCAACACTGAGCTCTGTCAGAGTATGTCCCAATGGATGTTGTTCCACTATCCCTTGATTACCTGTTGTGAAGAGCATTGTTTTGGCAGTTAATGTGTCACAGTGTGAGAGAAGACAGCACATGCATTCCGGATGAAACATTCAATTCATTGCTACCTACTAATGAATCGGGTGATAGCCATGATTCTGGGCTTTTCTGCCGTTCAAGCAATGACAAATCGTGAATCCTTCAGTCAACATGAATTTTCTCGACAATTTCTAGATTGATTGTTTTATTTTGATATCATACATCATTTTCTCATTGTATACTAAATGCAAAGAAACTTACCACTTGTTTGAAATGTAATAAAATTGTAACAGTTCAAAATAAACAACACCACAATTGCTAATTGAACATTGGCATTTTATTGATGACATGTCAAGTTTTTGACAAAGATTTACACCATCTCATAATTTGTTCTACAGTACAGAACACGGCACAGCGGTGCAATGTCAGTCCCCTTTCAATAGCGTGTGTTGGCCACCATTGTTTGGTACAGGCAGGCATCCGTCGGCGCATACGCCTACCAGTCTTTGGATGGATTGCTGCTGGATTCTGCTTCCCACTCAGTCCTCAATGTCTGAAGCCATCTGCACTTGGACCATCTGGCCTGTCCTGCTTTGCAGTCGGTAACTCTTGGGCTCCCTGATCGAGGTCTGTCATCTGCAGGTTGTGAGGTGTCTCGTCCAACCAGGGCCATATCGTCTGGTGTGAACAAGCCAAGGCGACGTGCCACCTCACGTTTAGCTCGATCCGCCTTGCAGTATGCCCAAGCACACTGCCATTGATCCTTGACAATCGTTGGCAGGTTGATTGAAATGCCCCATTTTGCACTGGCCTTTTAAAGCCAATATCAAGACATCACGTTTGCAGCTCATTAAATCATCCCTACCCCTTGGCCTAATCACTGACAGTCAAAACGGCTGTTAACCAGCTGTGCTATTGAAGTGACCATTGAAGGTTCAAGTGACCATCGTGACCATTTTGTCTGACAGTGAGACACAAAATTTGTCCACCAAATAAAGTTCACACATTTACTACACGCAGTGTTATTGTTGATTTTGAAGGTTTAAAAGGTGGTAAGTCTTCTTTTGCGTTTCCAGTTATTTATACCTGTATCATGGATTAAAAAAAAAACTATTTCTTAAATCCAGACTTTCCCCTTTAGTTTCTCTTTTCTTTTTAGCCTTAAATTGTTTTTGCTGCTCTCACAGTTTTGTAATTTGATTTTGAAACCTTGTCTTATGTTGAAAAAATAAAAAAGGTTACTTTAAACAAGTCATTTTCTAAAAATAGACCATGTTTAAATCTATGGCGTGTTTATTTCCCTGTAACTTGCACTAACAAACTTGGCTGCATATTACTGTTTTGAAATTTATTTAACCTCGAAACTTTCAGGTGTATAGATATCCTTTCTGCTTTCCTCGTGTTCTGAAGTTAGCAGGGGAGCGGTGAGGAATGTGTTAATCTCCTCCTGGGAGGGAGGGAGAGAGAATATGTTATGCTTTTTGAGCAGCACACACACACACTGTATATATATATATATATTTGTGCCTGACCGATATAGGCAATTTTGCGGGAATCGGCTGATTGAAGTCAGTGTGATTACCGACGACAGTACATGCTGTATACAACCCAAAAACCTTGAGTGGCTTTAACCCTTGTTTTGGGGGAATTTCAACAAAACAAATATATATAAAAAACATCGTTTGCATTATCGACATTTCAAGGAGATGTGCATAAACATTATTCTTTATAAGCAGCAGACAATTGTCGTGTGACAGGTACAAAAAACTTGGCTCTGTAAGTTATAAAACACATTATAATTCGGCAAACAGCTTGGATGCCGGGTATTATCAGATGTATTTTGCTTTGTAACTCACAAAGAGAAACCACATAACCTTTCTTCAGCACACTCGATTCATATATAATAACCAATTGCTTTAGAAATAGCTGCGAGGACAAAGGAGGATGCTGCTGAGGTTAAAAGTTGCAACCTCCACCACAGGGCCACGTACCATGAGCCTTGGTGCGAGTTCGGTGTGCGAATCCCACACACCGCACACACGTAACCAAATATATATACACACACACACACACACGCACACACACGCACACACACACACAGTCCCTTTACAAATTCAAAGCTACCCATTTATACCACGTCCGTGTGTGCTGTCTACGTACCTCTTCGTGTTTAGAGCAAACTGACCTCTGGATCGGGACACAAACTATGTGCGTAATACCGCTATCTTACTGTGGACGCTCACAGCAAGTGGTTTAACACTCGAAGCAAGCACTCAATGAAAACAGCTGATTGGCAAGCGATAGAAGCCTGATTGGTAAAATGGGACATACCCACAAAAACCAAATAAACCACCGATTCTTAACATTTCAGATTTTACGTCCAGATTTCAACAGTTATTAGTCCACATGATCCGATCCTCAAAAACAGCATTCTACTTTCAATTATATGCAGTACTTTAATTAGTCCGTTGAGGTAGATCGTGGAAATTGCAATCATATAATGTATGAATTGTCCAAGCTCCTAATATGAAACCTATAGCACTTAAAAAGCAATTTTTGTCTAGAGCGATTCATAGGTACAGTACATGTAGAGAGGCATTCAAGATTCACTGAGGAAAGTGAAAAAACTAACATTTTGAGCACGTTAATTGTTATAAACTGTTGTGGCCCTTTCCAAGTCAGGCATTGTTGGCAGGGCCAAAAAAATGTCGAATTAACGACCCACGCGAGAGGAGCGAGGTGACCACATGATGACTTTGTAAAGGAAATTCAACTGGAGGCCGGTTGAAGATGAAGAAAGATAAGATGAAGAAACAAACTGAAAAAGTCACTGAATAAATGGTTGTTTACGAGAATACAACAGATGGAGCATGTTGAACGAATGCTCAGTCGACATTGCACTGAAATGTAGCGTAAGTTATATAATCGAGTCCGTTTGAGAAACCTCATCCATGCAAATAATGGTAACACAAATTTATAATGGCCCTCGAAGAGAAAGTGATCTCCTGGCCTCCAACTGTTTTTCTTCTTAACTCATTAATATATATTATATATATTATTATATATATATATATATTATATATATATATATATATATTAATATATATATTCTAAGGATTCAGCGGACGAAGGGATTCTTCAACCACTCCGGCCGTCTCCGGGATCTATACGCCGCCTGGCCCGGCACAGGCCTGCGTCACGGCGCCTTCAATCGCGATACCACGTAATCTGTACCTTGCAGTTGGCGAAATAGAACCCTGTTACAGACTGGTTTGTCAAGCCGACCGCGTTTTCGCCAGTCTGTAACCATTTTGGTTTTAATATGCAAATCGAACGGATCGTTCCGCGACGCAAACAATTAATCCAAGGGCATCACTTCATACGAATTAAACGCAGATTTACTTGGGAACACCGGGGATCACAACACCAAGCAAATTCACGACATGTTTTTATGTAACAATCCGGAACCCGGACTACAGTTCGAGGGGGTCGCTACCGAAATATGCCTTAAACAACGTGGCAGACAAAGACAGATAGCACAGACAGCATGCATGCAAGACAAGACAGAGTAACTTGGTGAGGTTTCATGGGAACGGAGGACAGTGTTAAAAGCACGAATGTCGCTTGCAACAGGCGGATGTCCACGGATTCCGAACTCCCAGCTCGAACGCGCTGCGTGGCAAGATGGCGGCGCCGTACTCTTCCTTCTCAAGTCACCGCGTGCGCACGCTCCTCAGCGCGTTCCCGGCCCGCGCAATGTCGACGATGGGCTCAGCCGATCTCTCTCAACGGTCCAGCATACAAATCCAGGCTGGCTTTCTCCAACAAGGCCCAAATCGGAGGTGCCCGGGCTCCGGCAAGCGGATCGGCAAACGTCGACGAGCCGTTGGTTCGTGAAGAGGGACCGTCAGAGGCTCCAGCGTCTCCTCTCCTGCCTTCCCGCCTCGAAGCCCGCTTCCGCTTCGTCCTCTCAGTTTCCTCTCTCTGTCGAATCACCTTTCCTTCCTTAGAGTCGACGCCGATTCGACGTGCAGGCACGCCTCTCTTATGTTTTCCTGGTTCGAAACACAGACCTCTCGAGAGGACTGTTTTCCCAAACACTATTCTTTTTTCACGAACCTTCGTTCGCTCGCTCTTGCGCCCTTTGACACACACAGCAGCCTCAACTGCCTGCAGTTTTCCAACTCAAAACTGGACCTGAACCTGAGGTCTTCGTTTCCCTCTCTGTCGACCCACGAGCACAACCTCTCTCGCGAAAGCCGACAAACTCCTCCCTTGGCTCCACTCTCACCCTTGGCCACACCCTCCAGCGACTGGGGGGGCCTTCGTCCGTAGAGGGGAGGAAGAACGAGAGGGCCCTTGTTCCACACCACGCTCAGACAACACACAGCCTCTTTACACCTCCGACGACAACATGTTTACGTCCTATTTTACAAACCACACCTAGTTATACATGCATTTCATGGGGATTCTTGAGCTAATCTATATTAGTAGTCCAATAAGGGCCATTTCCGTAACATATATATATATACATATATAATATATATATATATATATTATATACATTATATATAATTGACCCACGCATGCGAAGCCAAGAAGTGGGGTTAAGCATTGCTTCACTTCTGTTTTGTATGTTCATCTTCACAAACATCAGTTAACTAATCAGGAGCCTACTTCGGTTTCAAAATTGAATGTTATATTTTAACCCGAATCGGGAAACCCAAACCTGTAGTTTACCAGTATACTCTACTTCTGAATTATGTCCCGATCGCACATGCACAGAAGAGGAGTGAGAATAATATTTTATTCTGTCTGCTCTGTCCTGACAGTCAAAACAACTGCATATCATTACAAACAGGAAAACTGATTTTTAGGATGTTCATAAAGGAATAAACACCAGCACGATTATATAACGTAACTTGGTAGATATGGTGGTGTAACAGCCAGTTAAACTTTCTGCAATTTTTTTGTTTCTTTTTACACGACCTTCTACAATTTTATTTTATTTCACATTTATTTAAACTTGAACATTGTCGAACACAAATTCACCCGTTATTGCTTTCCAAAAACTCCAGTTTTTTGCAGTACTGTATGTACTATGAACATGTTGCATAAGGTGGATTATAAGACTGCTTTACAGTGCTTAGACTTCTGGAATTTTTTATACGACCTTTAAATCATTGTTTTATTTCAGTGCATTCGGGCAGTTTCCATAATTTGTACGCAGGAATCAATATTTCAAAATGACTTATCACGCAACAAATATATATCATTTTGAAGGAATTGTACAAACTGTTCAAAAATTTGTAAGTTATAATGCACTTTTTTTTTGAAAAAAATTGCACACCAAGAAATTTTTAATTGAACTTATGAAGTAGAAATTATTTTTTCTGTGTACGTCCAACACTGGTATTTTTTTTAATTATTCCAAGGTCATTAAGGTGTTGACACTTTTTTCATTGTTACTTGTTTTCTACTAACACCTTGTCATATTCATGGCCTAAAACAATTTCATATTCTCAATCTTTGGTGTCTGTGTATCTCAATAATGTGTCCAAAATTGTACGTCCGAAATTATGGGAACTGCCATATATACTTTTTAACAACTGCACTGGGGTAAGGTGTTCTATGAACTCTCAAGTATTATTTTTTTTAAAAAACTTGGCTTTGGGATCAACTAAAATCGAACATTGGGTCAACTTTGAACTAAAAAAGAATGAGACACGTAGGGCTTCGGCAATTTTGGATCACAGAGAGGAAAAATATTGAAGAAAATATTCCAAAGTTATGGAATATAATACTGGAATAAGACAGGAACAACAAAGGAAATTCCATAGTTGGGGATGTCGTTTGTCAACTGCCTGGCGTTGGGCTTAATGGTTAGGCCTGGTGGCTCAGGATCCTGGGTCTGACTTCAAATCCCACTTCTCCTATATGAATTATACATGTGGGGTTGACTCAGCCCCTCATGCTTCTGAGGTCGCGACAAAATGAGCGTCCCAGCGTTGCTGGAATGATTGACCATTTGATATCCTCGTCGGAGTGGTGACCCAACCAGGATTGTGCCCAATACCTAGGAGACTGCTTCGGCAAACTGAAGCTCTGTTCAAGAGTATGGTCCAGATGGATGTATTTGTCACTATCCTTGATTACCTGTAGTGAAGGCAGTTGGTTTGGAGTTAATGTGTCACAGGTGAGAGAAGACAGCACAGCATTTCGGAGGAAACATTCCAATGTCATTGGCTGTTTCTATGAATGTTGATGCATGATTCGGCTTTTCCCTGTTCAAGCAATGTATCGTGGCAATCTTCAGTCACATGAATTTTCTCGACATTTCTAGTTTGATTTTTTATTTTGATCATACAGTATTTTTTCATTGTATACTGAAATGCAAAGAAACTTCCACTTGATTTTGAATGTATAAAAATTGTAACAGTTCAAATAAACAAACCAACAATTGCTAATTGGAAACATTGGCATTTTATTGATGACATGTCAAGTTTTTTGGACCAAGATACACCATCTCATAAGTTTGTTCTACAGTACAGAAACAGCACAGGGGGTGGGGGGGGGTGCCCCCAAATGGTTTTCCCCCAGTCCCCCCCCCCCGCCCTTTTTTTTCAATAAAGCCCGTGGGGTGTGGCCACCATTGTTTTGGATACAGGCAGTGCATCGTCGGGCATACTGCTACCAGTCCTTTGGTGGATTGCTGGCTCGGATTCTGTCCCACTCAGTCCTCATGTCTGAAGCTCTGACTTATGGAACCATCTGCCTGTCCTGGCTTTGCAGTGGTAACTCTTGGCCTCCCTATCGGGTCTGTCTCTGCAGAGCTTGTGGAGGGTTGTTCTGTCACCAGGGCCGATATTCGTACTGGTGTGAACAGCCAAGCGTCGACGTCACCTCACGTAAAGTCTCGATCCGCCTTGCAGTTGCCTCAAGGCAGCACTGCCATTGACCGTTGACAATCGTGGCAGGTGATTTGAATGCCCATTTTTGCAACTGCCTTTTTTAAAGCCAATATCAAAGAGCATCAACGTGCAGCTCATTAATAATCATCCGTACCAACCCTTGCTAATCACTACAGTCAAAACGGCTTGTTCAACAGCTGTGGCTATGAATGACCATTGAAGGTTCAAGTGAATTCACGTGAACCATTTGCTCTACAGTGAGGACCACTATTGTCCAAAATAAGTTCACAATTTACTACAACGCAGTGTTATTCGTTGATATCTGAAGGTTTAAAAGGTGGTAAGTTTCTTTTGCGTTTCTATATTTATACCTGTATCAATGGATTAAAAAAAAAAAAAACTAGTTTTCTTAAATCCAGACTCTTAGTTTTCTTTTCTTTTAGCCTTAAAATGTTTTGCTGCTCTCACAGTTTTGTATTGAATTTTTGAAACCTTGGCTTATGTTGAAAAAAATAAAAAAGGTTTACTTTAAACAAGTAATTTTCTAAAATAGACCCATGTTTAAATCTATGGGTGTTTTTCCCCTGTAATTGCCCTCAAACTTGGTGGCATATTACTGTTTGAAATTAGTTTAAATCTCTCGCTCAGGTGTTAGATATCGCTTTCTGTTTCCTCGTGTCTGAAGTAGCAGGGGAGGGTGAGGAATGTGTAACAATCTTCAAATGGTCGGTGTGTAAAAACATCGTCGAGTGTAGTAAAACACAATCGAATGTGTAAAATATTCAAACGAGCCTCACTGAATGACACGCTATTTGACCCAGAACAGGTTATCCAAATTCTTCAGCTCTTAAAGTCTCACTGTGCTGCCTGTTGATAATTTATGCTTCTCTCCTCTCCTTCAGCATTGCAATGTTAGGACTTTTTTGTGCAAAGCTTGGCTGTTGACAACTTCCAAACTTCCTCCTCCTCTCCTCCTTGAGGGCAAGTTCATCAGGATCAACTTCGATGTTGCTGGTTTTATCGTCGGTGCAAACATATGAGACTTTGTATCCTTCTCCATGCTAACCGATCACTTCACCAATCATTGGCAGACTTGGAGCTATATTAGCTTATGGATTAATAAAGTTAAAAAACAAAGATGATTTGCTCTCAAACTATTTTTCCTTTTGACTGATGTGGTTTTGGGCCAAACCATATTTTATTGGATATTCATAATGAAGTGAATTCTTGTTATCTCCTTTTCCTATTCTCCATTGCCTTTTCCTTTCCTTTTCTCATTTTTTGTTAAATTCTGAATTCGACCCTCCCCCTCCCCCTTTCCTTTGTAAACATTCAATGGACCCTTTTTCTGCACCTCGACATCATTGCATCATTCATCGTTATCAGCCCATCATTCATTGTCGGGTGCAAAAATGGCTCAATAATATTCATCCACAGTGTCTTCTGTTACGGGTTTGTACATTTTGTAAAGCAGAAAATTTAAGTTAGCTGCTGCAGCCCATTTTAAAACCATAATAGCGAACAAAACACACAAACAAAAAATTCATATAGAAGAATGAAAGGATGAAACCTTTGGATTTTCCTGCTTTCGATATTGAGGTGGCATGAAGCGCTGCAAATCGGCAACTCAGTATCTATTTTGTTTTTAATCAGGAGTAGATGTGGCCCATGCTTTCAAGGCTGTGTTTCTATGATGTTTGAACAGTGTTTCGAAAGTTGAAAATAACAAATGCCCATAATAGTTTGTTTGTCTTTTGAAGTGAAGTATGCAAAAACAAGGGAACTCCGCTC
>CM068953.1:90088064-90100179 GCA_035128595.1 Eptatretus atami | reverse complement strand
CATCTCTCTTTGGGAAACAGGCAAGGTTTAAATACAGCTGTTTTAACAAGACAATCACAATCAGAAACTAGAGGGGGAGCACTCCGGAGAGTGCGAAGAACCTCCGCCGCCAATATGCTGGGGTCACAAGCCGCAAGTGAACAATATCTTATTGCATTAAAATATGTAACAGTGGCTGACTAGTATATATACGTTCTTTCCCAACATTTTTTTTTGGGCGGGGGGGGGGGGGGTTGGAAATCACATTAAAAGATGTAGAAATGCAAAAAAAAGAATCGAAATTTTGTTGAAAAAAAGTTGGAAAAAAGAAAATTTTTTTTCTCTACAATTTTTTTTGGAGGGGTGGATAAAAATCCTTACAGAACATCCGCACACCTAGCTCATGTTAGAAATGCAAAAAAAAATTTTTTTTCCTTGCTAAAATTATTTTGGGGGGGTTGGAAAAATTCACGTTAAAACTGTAGAAATGGCAAAAAAAAAACATTTTTCTCTACAATTTTTTTTTGGGGGGGGACTCAAGTCCAAAATTTAATGGCATGATCCTTGGACCATACCTAATCCTCCACCAGTTTCGTCGAAAATCCCGTCGAGGAGTTTTTTCCGTAATACTGTTCACAAACAAAAAAACAAGCAGTCATAGACTGGTAACTTATGAATCGTCAACTTGACCTCTGAACCTTGTCCTAAATAAAACCTGTCTGCTAGAGAAGGTAGCGAGCAAACGAGCGCGTAATGCCTGTGTGTTACAATCCCCCTCATTAGGCATAATCTTCAGTGCATAATACTCAGATACGAACACCCGAACATAAATCTCATAAAACATCCGATTTTTACCAGAATTTCGACAACCGAGTTTTAAGCGTCCTAAGCGATCACGCAAAAACGAAAAGAACAAAATTAAATCGAAGTAACACGAACTTCGTAACGTCGGCGAACAGCAAAAAATCGGACATTTCTCGCATCGCAATTATTTAATATTATTTTATCAAAGTCACAAAACGCGTAATATTCGGCCATCCACCAACAAATCTTTACATAACCGACGGCTCAGCGAGTCAGCATGTGACGATAACCTTTATTGGGATAAAAATGGCTTTTACACAACCATCTTTATCGAAAAAAACCGTCACCGGGCGCACGGCGACAGCAAGAACCTAACGTGACTCAACGACGCGTCTGCTCGAGCGGCACTGCATCATGGGACGAACGTGACGCGTCGAGTGAAATATTTTTTTTATACAATCTTAAAACGTCCCAAAACATCCGATTTTTACCAATTTGACAACACGCAGTTTTAAAGCGTCCTAAGCGATCCGCAAAACCGAAGACAAAATTTAAAAATCGAAGTTAAAGACGAACTCGTACGTCGATCAAAGCAATACTCCATTTCTCCCAAGCATGAATTCACGATTAATGTTTGACCTCACTGTGACCTTGACTTTGGAAACCGATTTTGACCAAATCATCGGAGCTAGCCATCCCCTCCTGAATCACGTGGTGTAATTTGAATGGTAGCTTCTTCCGTTGAGTTATATCGTGCCTACAAACAAGCACACAAACACCACACAAACACACAAACACACAAACAAACAACACAAACAAACAAACAGCAGTCATAGACTGGTACTACGAAATCGTCAACTTGACCTCTGGACAATTGTCTCATAAAAGCCTGTCTCTAGAGAAGTAGCGACCAACCAGAAAGTTTCTACGATGATTCTACACCAACCATCAAAAAATCGAATGTTTGACCCTCAACCGTGACCTTGACACGATTTTGACCAAAATCTAATCAGCACTAGCCATCACCTCCTGAATCACGTGATGTAATTTGAGCATTGGTACTTCTTCGTCTCGAGTTATCTGTACCAAACCATCAAAAAATCGAATATTGACCTCACTGTGACCTTGACTTTGACCGATTATTGACCAAGAATCTAATCAGCACTAGCCCATACACCTGCTCTGATCACGTGGTGTAATTTGACATTGGTAGCTTCTTACCGTTCCTCGAGTTATCGTGCCTACAAACAAACAAACAAACAGAAACGGTAGTCATCAATTACTACGAAAATCTTAGATTTCGTAAGTAAACAAGCAGTCACAGACTGTAATTTACGAAATCGTCAACTTGACCCTCCTGACCTTGTCTAATAAAAGCTGTCTCTAGAGAAGGTAGTGGAACGCAAAACCAGAAGTTTACGATGATTCGTACCAAACCATCAAAATCGAATGTTTGAACCTCAACCGTTGACTTTGACGCGTTGACCGATTGTTGACCAAAATATAATCAGCACTAGCCATCACCCTCACTGAAGCACATGGTGTAATTTGACATTGGTAAGCTTCTTCGCGTTCTCGAGTCTATCGTGCCTACAAACAAACCAAACAAACACACCAACAAACAGAAACGGAAGTCATCAATATACTTACGAAATCTTTAGATTTCGTAAGCTAACAGCAGTCATAGACTGGTACTTACGAATCGTCAAACTTGACCTCTGACCTTGTCCTAATAAAAAGCTGTCTCTAGAGAAAGGTAGCGACGCAAACCAGGAAGTTTCTACGATGATTCTGTAACCAAACCATAAAAAATCGAATGTTGACCTCGACCGTGAACCTTGGACTTTGACCGATTTTGACCAAGAAATCTAATCGCCGAAGCCATCTAACCTCCTGAATCACATGGTGTAATTTGACATTGGTACTTCTTCGTTCTCCGAGATATTGTTTGATTATCTGTAACCAAACCACAAAAATCGAAATGTTTGACCTCACAGTGACCTTGGACCGTTGATTCGATTTTGACGCAAATCTACTCAGGCACACCCATTCACCGCTCCTGAATCACGCTGGTGTAATTTGACATTGGTAGCTTTCTCCGTTCCTCGAGTTATCGTGCCTACAAACAAACAAACATACAACAAGACAAACAAGCAGTCATAGACTGGTACTGTTACGAAATCGTCACTTGGACCTCTGACCTTGTCTAATAAAAAGCTGTGTCTAGAGAGGTAGCGACGCAAATCAGAAGTGTTTCTACGATGATTCTGTGCGCAAACCATCAAAAAATTCGAAGTTTGACCTCAACCGTGACCTTGACCGTTGACCGATGTGACCAAAATCTAAATCAGCACTAGCCATCACCTCTCCTGAATCACGTGTTGTAAATTTAACATTGGTGAGTTCTTCCGTTCTCGGAGTTATCTGTACCACAACCATCAAAATGCGAATATTTTGACCTCACTGTGACCTTGACCTTTTGACCGATTTTTACCAAAATTAATCAGCACTAGCTCATCACCCTCCTGAAATCACGTGGCGTAATTTGACATTGGTAGCTTCTTCCGTTCTGAGTTAATCGTGCCTACAAACAAAACATAACAAACAAACAAACAACATACAAACAAACAGAAACGGTAGTGCACAATATACTACGAATCTTAGATTCGTAAGTAAAAACAGAAACGAGTAGTATCAATATACTTACGAAATCTTTAGATTTCGTAAGTAAACAAGCAGTATAGACTGGTACTTACGAAATTGTCAACTTGACCTCTGACCTTGTCTCATAAAACCTTGTCTCTATATGAAGGGAGCGACGCAAACCCAGAATTTCTAAACGTGATTCTGTTTACCAAACCATCAAAAATCGCATGTTTTGACCTCACCTGACCTTGACCGGTGACGCGATTTTGACGCAAAATCGTAATCAGCACAGCCCATCACCCTCCTGAATCACGTCGGTGTAATTTGAACATTTGGTAGCTTCTTTCGTTCTCCGAGTATTATAATTTTTTTTTGATGTTTGAACCTCTGAATGTGACTTGACCGTTGACGACGATTTGCCACAAAATCTATCAGCACTAGCCATCACCCTCCTGAATCACGTGCTGAAATTTGACATTGTAGTTTTCTTCGCGTTTCTCCGGAGTTATCGTGCCTAAACAAACAAACAAGCAGTCATAGACTGGTACTTACGAAATCGTCAACTTGACCTCTGACCTTGTCTAATAAAAGCTGTCTCGAGAGAAGGTAGCGACGCAAACCAGAAGTTTTCTACGATGATTCGTACCAAAACCATCAAAAAAATCGAATGTTTGACTCACCGTGACTTTGACCGTTGACCGTTTTTGAACCAAAATATAATCAGCCACTAGCCAATCACCACTCCTGAATCACTTGGTGTAATTTGACATTTGGTAGCTCTCCGTTGGAGTTATCTGACTAAACATCAAAAATCGAACATTTGACCTCACTGTGACCTTGACCTTTGACCTGTCTAATAAAAGCTGTCTCTAAGAGAAGGTAGCGACGCAAACCAGAAGTTTCTACGATGATTCTGTACCAAACCATCAAAAATCGAATATTTGACCGTCAACGTGACCTTGACCGTTGACCGATTTTGACCAAAATATAATCAGCACTAGCCATCACCCTCGTGAATCACTTTGTGTAAATTGACATTGGTAGCTTTTCCGTTGGAGGTTATCTTTACTAACATCAAAAACTAATATTTGACCTCACTGGTGACCTTGACCTTTGACCTGTCTAATAAAAGCTGTCCTCTAGAGAAGGTAGCAGACGCAATACCAGAAGTTTCTTCGTGTATTTCTGTAACCAAACCATCAAAAATCGCATTTTTGACGCTCCACAACGTGACCTTGAACGTGACGGATTTATGACCAAATATTATATCAGCACTAGCCATCAACCGCTCCTGAATACGTTGGTGTACATTTTGACGATTGGTAGCTTCTTCCTTTCTGTGTTCTGTAAACTCAATAATTCGATATTACCTCTACTGCTGACCTTGACCGTTGACCGATTTTGACCCATAAATCTATATCAGCGACTAGCCTATCACCCTCCTGAATCATCGTGCTGTGTCAATATTGACATTGGTAGTTCTTCTTCCTCAGAGTTATTCGTGTCTACAAACAAAAACAAACAACAACATACAAAACACAAAACGCAGTCATTAGACTTGGTACTTACGAAATCGCAAACTTGACCTCTGACCTTTCTAATAAAGCTGTCTCGAGAGAAAGGTGAGCGCGCAATCCAGAAGTTGTCTACGATGAATTCTGTACAAACCATCAAAAATTCGAAGTTTATGTTTGCCTTCACTCGTGACCTTGACCGTTTTGACCGATGTTGACCAAATCTATATCATGCGCTAGCCATCACCCTCTCCCTGAATCACGTGGTGTAATTTGACATTTGGTGCTTCTTTCCGTTCTCGAGTTATCTGGACCGAAACCATCAAAAAATTCGAATATATTGACCTCACTGTGACCTTTGACCTCTTGACCGAATTTTGTGTTAGTCCAAAAAATCTAATCACGCTACAGCACACCCCTCCTGAATGCACGATGTGTGTAATTTTGAACTATGTGGTAGCTTCCTTCCTGTTCGTCGAGTTTCGTTAAAATAAAAACAACATGAAACCACAGACGTGTCATTATCTCGTCTAGATTGTAGAACACAATTGGAATCCATATGTCTTTAGATTCATATTTTAGACTAAAGATCTTAGATCTGAGGGCTAGCCGAATCACTGACCTCCTGATCACGTTGTTGATAATTTGAAATGGAAGTTCTTCGTTCTCGAATGGTATCTTGCGCAAACCAAGTTCAAACAGATTCCGTACACTAATCATGTTGACCTCACGGTGACCTTGAACCTTTGACGCGATTTGTTGACCAAAACTAATTCGTAGCATCCTAGCCATCACCCTCCGTGAATGCATTCGCTGTTGGTGTATTTGACATTGGGTAGCTTTCTTCCTGTTCTCGATGTTATCCTTGTCCTAAAACCATACAAAAATGCGTCATGATACTTTGGATTACCGTCGAACTTGACCTTGACCTTGCGATTTTGTACCAAAAAAAGCCTAGCCTCACTAGAGATTCACGTTGGTTGGAATAAGACGTATTGAGTAACTTCTTGAACCAACCGTTTCGAGTAAAATTAATTTTTTGGATTTTTGACCTCACCTGTGACCTTGCCTTGACCGATCAATTTGACCAAAATCTAATTCAGCACTCACCATCACCCTCCTGATCCGTGGTGTAATTTGACATTGGTAGCTTCTTCCGTTCTAGTTATCTGTACACAACCATCAAAAATCGAATATTTGACCTCACTTGTGACCTTACTCTGTGAACCGTTTTGG
The DNA here is from genome assembly GCA_035128595.1 of Eptatretus atami. NCBI lineage: Eukaryota > Metazoa > Chordata > Myxini > Myxiniformes > Myxinidae > Eptatretus > Eptatretus atami. Next base: position 90,094,000 of record CM068953.1, on the reverse strand, counting down.
ACCAAATCTAATCAGCACTGCCATGCACCCTTCCTGTAATCACGTGGTGTCAATTTGACATTTGGTAGCTTTTCTCGTTCTCGAGTTATCGTGCTACAAACAACACAAACACAAACAAAGCAAGTGACATAGGACTGGGTACTTTAGCGAAAATCGTGCAACTTGACCTCTGGACATTGTCTTAATTAAAAGCGTGTCCTCGAGAGAAGGTAAGCGAGATGAGGAGGGCAGCAAAACGAGCGCGATAATGCTGTGTTTACAATCCCTGCACACATATAGACAATAATACCTTCAGAAGCGTATAGATGCTGAAAGACACACAAAGTTAAGAGAGGAGATGGAAGATACAGAATTGGCATAACACAGACAGTAAATCTCACATAAAACATACCGATTTTACCAGAATTCGACAACCGAGTTTTAAAGCGTCTAATGAGCCGATCGGCAAAAAACCGAAGACAAAATTAAACATCGAAGTTACAATGAACGTCGCAACGTCGAGCAAAGCAAAATCGGCATTCTCCACGCAAATTATTAATATTATTTTATCAAAGTCACAAACGATAATTATCGGTCCATCCACCACAATTTAATATCGAAAGGCTGTGATAGTGACGATTATGTATTGGGAAATGATTTTTAATTTATTGAAAGAGTGGCGCAACTTCCAGAGCGGAAACCTGTAGACGTGATTCAACACGGTACAGCCTTGCTCGCACGCGACTGCATCATGGGACGAACGCGGCGTCTCGCTCGAGGCGACTGCCATCATGGGACGACCCATGAACGTCTCGCTCGAGCGCACTGTAGATCGAGGGACTTGACGCTTCGTAGACAATATTTTTATTCAGAATCTTAGAAACGTCTCAACGATCCGGATTTTTTACCAGCTTTGACCCGAGATATTTTAGCCATCGGAGCGACTCGCAAATAAGCGAGAAGACAAAATGTAAAAATCAGAAGTGTAAAGTACGAACTCGAGTAATACGTCCGAGGCGAAGCAAAAATACTCACATTTCTCCATTTATTGGAATTATGTTTAACCATATCACTGCTCGACCCTATGGGCTTGCACGGGACATTATGTGAACCAGAAAAGTACTACATCAGACGCTAGCGTCACATTATAGTCACCACCTCTTCATGAATACTACGTGAAGTGAATTTGACATGTTGTGAGCTCTTCTTCAGTTCTCGAGTTCTCGTGCCTTACAAACAGAACATAACAAACAAAACTAGAGAGGTTTTAGAAATCTTAAGATTTCGTACGCTAACAAGCGCAAGGATCACAGAAGCTGGTATAAGTCGAAATCGTGCCAACTGAACCTAAGCGTTGACCTTGGTCTATATAAAGCTGTCTCTAGAGAGTAACGAACGCAAACAGAAGTTAGAACGAGAATTGATCTCTGTACCGAAGGACACATCAAGAAATCGGAGGATGTTGGAGATAGTTATGTGGAAACCTGCATGGTGACCTTGAACCTTACTGACTCAGATTTGACCAAATCCTAGAATCAGCGGAGCACTGAGCTCTGATCAAACTCTACTGAATCACTATGGTGTAATTTGTACAGTTGGAGGTTGAGCGTTCACGTTCCGTTCATACTATCGAGTTGATGTCTCATATCTATTAGCAATGTCGTCTGACACTCACGATGTGTGAGATTGCACTTGCGTTTTGGACAATTCAATATCATGACGACGATAGCCATACACGACCGACGATGGATCATCGAGCTAGAATACACGTAAGGTCGTGTAATTTGAAGATGTTGGGCTTAGCCTATCTTGTGCACGTATCAATCTGAAGTTATGCTTGTACGCAAATCAAATCGAATATTATGGACTACACTGCTACTTCATTACATACCGACATTTGAACACAGGAGATTTTGAGGACCAAGAAATCTTAATATCAGCACTAGCCATCACCCATGACGACGTGCGCTGTACACATTTGACCAGTTGGGTAGACTGATATCTTCCTGTTCTCGAGTTCATCGATACCCACTACAGTAACAACCATAACAGACTCAAAAGGCCCAGCTAAACATAACATTGACAGCTGACAGGATACAATACAGAGAACGGAAGTTCATCTAATATAGCTTACGCAAGCATCTCGGTAATAGATGGCGGTAGAGTAACAAAGCAGTTTCGATCAGACTAGAGATATAGTTACTAGTCAACGAATCGTGAGCACTTTGACCATTTCGCCTTGTATACATAATGAATAAGCAGTTTTCAATAGGAAGAAAGGTATCGACGAGAGGCTACGAACAGAAACTCAGACGAAGTTTTCTACGATGATCTGTACCAAACATATCAAAAATCGAAGAATGTATGGGACGTCACCACTGTAGGACCTCGTAGCCTATTGAGACCAGAATTTTAGACCAGAAAGGCTAATTGCAGCATTAGCCATGAGCCTCCTGAATCACATGGTGTAATTTGACATTGGTAGCTTCTTCGTCTCTCGATTATCTGAGTACCAAACCATCAAAATCGAATGTTTCTGACTCTAACAGTGACCTTGACCGTAGACTGATTTTATGACAAAATTCTTTAATCAGCACTAGCCATCACCCTCCTGATCACGTGGTGTAATTTGACATGTGTAGATTCTTTCGCGTTCTCGAGTTATGTCGCCTACAAAAAACAAACATACAAACAAGCAAACACGCAGTCAAGACTGGTACGATGAGACGCAGAAGCGCTTAAAGTTGACGGAAGATGCGCCACACATTGAGCCTCTTGACCTTATGTCATAAATAACCACAGTCTGTGTCGAGGAAGATAAGGTAAGCGACACACACACAGAAGTATTCTCAGCGATAGATTCTGTACCCAAACCATGTCAAAAATCGATGTTTGAACTATCAACCGAGTGACCATGAGAGACCAGTTATGACCGGTGTACAGATGCGATTAAAGAATCTAATCAGAGAGGCACTAGCCGATCACCAGCAGTCGTCTTACTGCAATCACGTGGTGTAATTCTAACATTGGTAGCTATGTTCCGTATATTCTGGGAGTTAATCTGTACCACCACCCATACGAGGTCATATAAATCGAATATTTGACCTCACTGTGACTTGACCTTTGACCGATTTTGACCAAATCTAATCAGCACTAGCCATCACCTCCTGAATCACGTGGTGTAATTTTGACATTGGTAAGCTTCTTCCGTTCTCAGAGTTATCCGCGCCTACAAACAAACAAATACAAACAAACAAACAAACATACAAACAAACAGAAACGGTAAGTCATCAATATACTTACGAAATCTTTAGATTTGTAGTAACAAACAGAAACGGTAGTCAATCATATACTTACGAAATCTTTAGATTTCGTAAGTAACAAAGCAGTCATAGAACTGGTACTTACGAAATTGTCAACTGCCTCTGACCTTGTCCATAAATACATGTCTCCTATAGAAGGTAGCGACCAAAACCAGAAGTTTCTACGATGATTCTGTACCAAACCATCATCGCATGTTGACCTCGACACCCCAGTAGTTAGACGCTTATGTGACGTGAGTTCGCATCTCGTATTTTGACCAAAATTAATCACCAACTAACGCCTCACCCCTCCTGAGCACGTGGTCGTAATTTTGACTTTGGTCAGCTTCTTGCCGTTTCGAGTTTATAATTTTTTGATGTTTGACCTCACTGTGACCATTCGACCGTTTTGACGAAGGCGATTTTGACCAATAATCTTATCAGCACTAGCCATCACCCTCCTGAATCACGTGCTCAATTTGACATTGGTAGTTCTGCCAGTTCTCAGGTTATCGTGCCTACAAACAAACAAACAAGCAGTCATAGACCTGGTACTTAATGAAATGCGTCAACTTGACCTCTTGGCCTTGTCTAAATAAAAGCGTCACGAGAGAAGTAGCGACGCAACCAGAAGTTATACGATGATTCTGTATCCAACCATCAAAAATCGAATGTTTTGGGATGTTTGACTCACTAAAACGTGACCTTGACCCCTTTGACGATTTTGAGCAAAATCGTAATCAAGCGCTAGCCATACCCTCCTGAATCACGTGTGTAATTTTGACATTGGTAGCTTCTTCCGTTCATGCGAGTATATATCTGCGCCAAACCATCAAAATCGAATATTTGAACCTCACTGTGACCTATGACCTTTGACCCGATTTTGAAGCAAATCTTAATCAACGCTAGCTCACCCACCCTCCTGAATCGGCGATGGTGTAATTTGAGCATTGGTAGCTTACTCTCGCGTGTCTCTAGAGTTATCATTATGTTTGGATGTTTTGAACCACATCACTGTGATCCTTGACCTTTGGATCGACGCATTTTGTTTTGGGGAAAACCACCAAATCTGTAATCAGTGCGCTAGCCATCCGCACACCTCACATAACTGAATGCAGTGGATGTAATATTGACACATTGGTACTTCTGTCCGTTCTCTGAGTGTACTTCTCCGCAAAATCGCAATATGCAAATCGAATATTTGACTCACTGTGACCTTGACCTTTGACCGATTTTGACCAAATCCTTAATCACACTAGCCATCACCCTCCTGATCACGTGGTGTAATTTGACATTGGTAGCTTCTCCGTTCTCGGTTATCGTGCTAAGAAGAGGCTATTTTAATAATTGCCTGAGTCTGCATGTCGATCTTCTTCAATATAGATCATTCATTCTCAGATCTACAGAACTGTAATCTGTATTCCACAGCTCGGTTCTGCATTTTAAAATCCTCTGTCTTGTCTCTTGTAATGCTTTTAAGATAAATGGTCAGGACTGCTCAGAGCTCATATATTGAAAGATTATCATTTTTATAACATCCATTTTGTTTGGGAAATTCACCATTCTTGCGTTTTCTCCAAGTGTAATCTATATATTACTGAAACTCTCATCTTGTATTTATGTATGTATGTATGTATATATGTATGTTCCCGAAATACAGCCAAAACAGTACACGATAGCACAAAAATTTTGGGCCACCTTACTCACCATTCTCCGTGCAGTCGTGCTAGTATCAAGTTTCCGTTCAAATCGCGGCACGAAAAAAATTTATTAAAAATCAATCCCGATTCAGTCAAGTACTCTTCGGGAGAATTTGATCAATGGCAAACAAGACCTTCAAGTGGATAGTTCACAGGAAGCTATCTTTTTTTTTTTTTTGAAATTGATTTTTTTTATCAACTGCTGTCACAACGGGAACCCAACGGGAGGTTCATGGCGTCATCTCGTACAGTACTAAATTTAAGAATTTTGTTGTTGAGTTGGAGGAGGAATTTTTTTTTTGTTTGGGTAGGATTGGTGACGATGGTGCTCTAAAATGGCATTTTGTAGTGCTGTCCTGCTGTGCAGAAGTAATGGTCACGTGGCTTCTTTCTTGCTGCCAGCAGGGAAAGCCCCTTCGAGTGTGGGCTGCAGAAAATGACCATGAAACCCACCAATAAGGAGGGGTCGGGGGGGAAAGGGGTCTACGGCCAGGCGCAGGTGAACCCAAGAGGCGAAATTATTTTCACCCAATTAAATGCGCTCACAAAAATGTTATCGCTGAAAAATTTGTAAGGGATGGCGTTCTTTTTAATCGGTGTTGCTTACAAACTGGTTGAATAAAAATTATTTTGTTCACTAGAAAGTAGTGAACTTGTGCGATAAACTCTGTTGAGTCAACATACTGGCCCAGCATGTTTAATTGCATTTTTAGTATTTATGCATTTATGTATTTCTTTGTTTTATGCTACCTTTTTGCAGCAATGGGCAAAGTCTTGAAGTTCTGAAAAACAACTATATACCCTCTACCCCTATATACATTCTCCTGATATTTTTTTAATACTTAAATGCACCTTGACTTTGATGTTCGTTTCTGTACTTTGGTGCAACGGAAAGTATTATTATTTCTGTAAAGAGTATTGGTGGTTCTTGTTAAATCTCTTCTCCCTCTTCTCT
>CM068953.1:90054120-90085150 GCA_035128595.1 Eptatretus atami | reverse complement strand
TTTTATTCAGTTTGCCTGAAAAAACACCGTATTTTCTTCTTGCGTGCTGGAAAATTCAGCACTCAAACAGTTGACAGCACCTGCAGTAAGCATGTCGATTTCATAAGAAAATATCTCGGTTTGTCAGTGTCCTCCAATCAGCATTCAGTTTTTATCACCACCGCAGTGTGGCCGGAAGGGGGATAGTTGTTTGTCAGCGAGTTCATGTAGAATCTGATTATGAGGAAACCATAAGGACAGGACATCAGAGATTCCCAGGGTCCGGGTATGACCCAGAAGAAGCCGTGAGAAAAAGGAAATTCCCATTTAACCCAACGACTGGACAGGAGAAGAAGGTCTGCAAAGTATATTGCCTGACTTACATTAGAAAGGGAGAAGTGTGAAGCCAGGCGTTGAACTACTAAACAAGCAATATATCCTAGGGGGAAAGCCCTGGGGATCTTCATTTTGTGGCATTAAGGACCATCGGGAGTTTGAGAAAGGCAGAGAGGTCCTGTCCGTCTGTCGGCGTCCGGCAAGTCCTGGGTGGGAGTGCTGCCCAGGGAAAGAGAGCGTGTATTGGAACCAGGGCCACAGAGCAATGAAGATTATATAGGAGATTGTGATAGTCGAAGAAGTCGAATTGGCCTGAGATATCCTATTAACCTTCATAATGGCTGATCGAGTCGAGAGAAGGCTGAAAGTTGGGCACTACTGTAGTCAAGGATCTTGTTCGAGTTTTGATAGATCTCCTGACATTCATACAACGCCAACACGATTGTGACGCTCATTTTGCTGATCCCAAGCAATGGCAGATGACCTTTGACAAATCAAGAGGGATAGAAGAGAGAATGGTACAAGAGCAGGAAGAGCAGGTTTTTAAGAACATTGGCTGATGACCATAGCCGTAAGATGTCCAAAACTCTCAAGTTCGACTGATTGACAGGCCAAACTCTCGCATACTTTTGAGGCACGATGAGAGGCGCGAACACACTGGATTCACAGTCGATGGCACGGAAGAGCTGCGTGCGAGACGGTCAGAGGGGCGCGTACATAGGCACACTTGAGAGAAAATATTAATTGTTGATTTTGTCAAAGTAAATAGGCATTTGCAGGACCTTGTAAAACGCGTTGCTTATATTCAGCTGGTCACACCTAGTCATTTGCAGTATATTTTTGGATGTATAAGGCGAGCGAACATACCTTAGAAACAGGACAAACTAGTTTGGCTCCAGATTTGGAGGGAGGGAGACATTGCGTCTTGGCACACAGTTCAGACTCTGTAGAGCAGAAGATTTGCATATTAGCGTAGGATGGGAGTAGTTATCTCATAGAAATAATCATAAGTCCAAGCTTTGGTATGGATCTGGTACTCACATACATACACATGTTGACGTCCCTTCGAGTCCAGTACATTTGGAATTGTATTAGTATACTGAAGCGACATGCCAAACGCACTTTTCCAGGATTTCACATTTGGCATAATCATGAAGCTTTGCGTGAGGGCAGATTACCTTTCTCAATCCACAACTGATGTGGGACCAGATCCATCTCAAGGCAACACAAAACACCAAAATTTGGATTCAGTACTTGATGGCACGGAACATCATGCAGGCTGTTTGCGAGTCGAAAGGATACAGGCGTGTATTGAGTAGACGATTCCAAACACACTATATCACTTACTTATATGCACATGGCTTTGCCTCTTTATACGAGCATGAGGTAGGCCATCTCATGGAGCCCGTCGGGATCATACTATCTGTATAGGTGCTGCAACAGCGTCAAGTTTACATTCGGGCAAATAGAACGACCTTCAAATGGAAAAGAAGACCAAGGAGAAGCCAGCATACAGAAAGTGAATTGGACCATCGCAGAACTGCATTTCTATATTTTTGGGAGTTTCTTAGTAATTTTTTTTCACTTCATTACGCACATATGACATCACCGAGGCTGATGGGCCATTAAAGGGAGTAGGTCGGAGAGGCAGACACCGCGAGAGAGGAAGAATCACCTTCCATGTACATGAGTGAGCGACGTGGTTCAGCAGGTCGTGCGCTCCTTGACTGTCCCTTGGCAATCCTGGAAGCCTTGCAGATGTTCAACCATATACATTTGGAACACCACAAGGAGCTTCTGGTCGAATCCACAAGGACATGTCAAAGGAACACATACTTCGACCCTAAGTAGAATGGCTCAATAAACACACCATAGAAATACAGACAACCAGTTACTCCTCTCTTCATCTACCGGTCATGGCGAATTCCTTTATTCTCACTCTTTCTCTGTCCTGTCGCGGAATGTCGCGTCTGATCTTCCGTCCGCTTCTTCTCGCTTGCGTCACATTTATATGTCTGTGAGTGCGATAACTCATAAACTGTTCGCCATACGTCTGTTATCATTTGAATTTCGGTCACACATGTACCACCTGAGAGAGAACCCTATTGATTTTAGTTGGGCGTGGCCGGATCAAGCCAAGTGGCGACTGGGTGGCCATCTTGAAAAAATGTTTTTTGTAATAAATGACCGCTTTTCTGATTTCAATTATTTTTGGTTACTACGTTTCTCACCCTGGGGAATTTTTCGAGATGATGACCATATGGTGTCTTGCTTCCAATTCCCACCCTCATTATCTTGTTGTATGCCTTTTTCATTCAATGGTGGGGGGGATTCCCCATCTCTGATGGTATATTTTTACTCTGAGGAAGTAGTATTTGATGACTCGCTTGTCCTGCTTGCTTCCCAAACAGGCACTACTGTATGGTAGAGTATTGGGCATTTGGTTGCCTGAATCATCTGCTGATCTTTGCAGACGTTGACTATTGCACCATGTTTAACAAGACTAGACATCTTGGTGGGCATCATGGCGAAACACCAAATTATGATTTCAGTGTGGGGTGAGCCCTCCTCACTTTGATGGAAATCATTGTGGCCTGTAATAGTCGAGCCACCGCGGCCTCAGTACAATTCTGTGGTTTCCTTGCTAATCCTCCATCAAGAAACAAATCATTGCACTTTGCAAGATAGTCATTGATGTTTTTTTTTATTTTTTTCCTGTGTTACAGTATGGTTGCTTCAAGCAAGAATGAATAGCTTAAGGTCAAGTTGCTATCCAGGTCAACTAAGTCTTGGTGATGGAAGAAATGACTTTCGATTAACGGATAATAGTAAAAACGTTTTTAAAATGATTTTTGTGTTGATGCAAATTTTCAGCACAGTTGGAGGATGGGGGACCCACATACATTTACATTTTGCAAGTATAGCTAAATGTTTGAAGCTTTCCCTGTCCCATCCCATAAATAATTATTCCCTCACTTTATTTACTTTGCCAACTCCTATCTTCTTCCAATTTTATTTCAGTGTGCTCTCCCCATCATCCCACAAATCTCCACTTTTGCTCCCCTGCCCCCGATCCCCTAATCTTCTTTGCCTCGATCTTCATGCTCTCTTCCTCTCTGCATGCCCACTTTACCGTCTGAATTTTGCAACAAAATTTGAGTTTGCTAACCCAATTTGCATCACGTGATCTTTTTCCAGTTGATGAACAGGTGTAATGTTTTGCATTGCCTCGGTCTGTTGTTTTGTTTTCCTATTTAACTGTTTGTGCGGTAATTGTTGTGTTATTTTGATAAAGAATTATCTCGAGTAAGGATATTTATTTACTTATTTTTCAGTTAAACGTTTTTTTGTGGTTTTTTTTCCCTCCACCTTTATTTCTGTTATCGTGCTTCCTCCTGGCACCTCATGCCCTCTCTTGCAGAAATTCAGGGCATTCAAAGAGCCTATTTCTATGACAGTTTCTCAGTACTTCACGAGCAACAAGGTGACCAAAAGCTCCCTTTTTGTTGTGACTTCCAGCACCAGCTCAGCCTTTTGCCTAGTCCCATGGCCACACATGCTATGCATTTGGTTGGCGAGCGAAGGCCTTTCCCATATGCCTTCCATTTTCCCCACTGCATAATCCCTCGCTTTTCTTGCAACCTTGAAAAAACATTTTTCAAAAAGCCAATGGGAGGGTGAGATTTTCAAGTTTGCAGTTTATGTACGAGTGGCTACTCTATATTTGCACCTCAGCATTGATCACACATCTTTGTGCAAGCTTAATTTTCTCTCATTTGAGTTTTAATATCTTTAACATAATTGAAGCTCATGGAAAAGAAAGATATATGCTGAAAGGGAGTTTCAAAAGAATAGAAAGGAACATGGGTTGACACGTTTGACTGCTGACATTTCTGACGTGCGATTGTTGGGGGTTGCGGAAGGCTGAATTCGCTTGGCCATTAGAGGTCATTGGTGATGCTCGGGGACTGAGATGATGATGGGATGCTGCTTTAAAGGAACAAGGGGAAAGAGGAAGATTAAACAGATGGAAAGCTACTTACACAGGTCTGAGAAAAAGGGGGACAGATAAGAGGCGAGCAGACAAGTCTGATTCTGAGAAGATAACCAGGAGACGTTTACCGGATGATTGTATGCAGCCCAGCACAAATGAGGGGAATGCAGAAGAGGGGTGTGGACAGTAGGGAATGTGAAGGGTGAAAGGTCAGTAGTGACTGTAAAATATGGAGGGAGCAGAAATTTTCCTGCGCTGGTGAAGGAATAAGCCTTGAGCCTTGGTTTCTTGGTGGCAACATGTTTTGATGAGTCTTCAAGTATGGGAATGATTCAAAGTTAACTGGACTTTTGTTTATACAGCACATCCAACGAAGGTTATATATCGAATTACAAATAAAAAGCTTAATATATAAATGGCTTTTTGGGCTTTCTTCTCCTTTGGACGCATTGGTGGAAGCTTTCTGTGTGCCTTCATTGGATAATTTTTTGAGGTCGTGTCAGAAGCCAGAGCAGGGCATCATTTTTAACTGCCTTGTAAGACAAAATGTTTTTGCCCCCAAGATATTCTTTAATTTAGATGTCCTTGATTGGCTGCCAATTGACTATAAATTTCAACATTTTTTTAATTATTTGCATTTCTGCCGTCTTTATATCCCTTTGTCTCCATCTTGATGTCTATCATATGTTTTAAAACAGTAAATACATGATTATGGGTATGGTTCTGAAAATTAGGCCAACTTACTCCAAAATTATTAATTGTTGTGCCTTACCCTGCCTTTTATAAACAAAAGTCCAGGCAAAATTTAAAGCACTCTTGCACTTTTACACGTGGGTTTTCATTATACAGTTCTGTATTCGGGTGATGTAAATTAATTTGTGGTGTAACTGTGCTTTTTATGATGTCCAAGTGCCTTCCCACAGCTTGCTGTGCTTTATTCCATATTCTATCAAACGCTGCATTCTGTGAGCTTTGTGGCAGAGTCCATGCTGCTGTGCACACCCATTCCAAATGTTCAGGCTGCATGACTTGCCTGTAGTTTCACCTGCTTTGTGAGGGAATCTGTGTTACATTTCCTCAATGAGGTTTCAGTCTTGCCAGTTTAAGTATTTATTTTGAGTGTTTCAAAGCAATGAGGAAGTTCTTTAGCACAGTAATTAGTTTGTCATCGTTGCAGGACTGTTGTGATGAAATAGTTCATCTCACAGCTTTTCCAAACATTCAACTTGACAAAATGTGTTTTATAAATTATTTTTAGGTCATCTCGTCAGAGATGACCTAATAAAACCAGTCTCGATGTCCGTCCGTCCGTACGTACATACGTACGTCCCCATTTTTTCCTTACGATTTTCTTGATATTTGGTTTGTGGTAGATGTCGATGAGGGATGCAGACGGTATGACATTTGACCCGATTGAAGGTCAAGGTCAACGTCAAGGTCACTCCAAAGTTGCAAAATCGTCCATTTTCAAAATCTATCTCCTCCGCCGTTTATGATCCGATTTTTGAAATTCCTTCGGATTCTGATAATAGGAGCAATATCTAAATTTGTTCAGGCCGGTTTTTTGAAATTCGTCCTGGTTATCGAGTCACGTGTCTTCAAAGTTGGAAAAATCGTCGATGTGATACGGTCAAAAAAATTTCGCCCGATCTTGATGAAACTTGGTATGTAGGTAGGTAGGGGTCGATGAGTGATGCACGACGGTATGACTTTAGACACGATTGAAGGTCAATGTCAAGGTCAAGGTCACTCCAAAGTTGAAAAATCAGCTAATTTCAACATTATCTCTGCCAACATTATCTCTTATCAACATAAAAATTAAACAAGACGACATCGAATCATTCTAAGCCGATCAGAGATCCACTTCTACAGAGCTTCAGAGATGACCATCACCCCCAACCGGGGGTAATTTTCTTTCTGTAGCCTTTTGATTTGGATTGTTTGATAATTTACGTTTTATGTAAACCCCCTTTTGTGAGGGGTTGTGGTGGGAGGTCGCATCATTGATGGGGAACTAAAGATTGCGTAGCATGTTGAGCTGCCTCCTTGAAGGAGGAGAGGAAAGTGGACCAGCACAGACTATTCTACAGGTGGTGCACAGGTAGGTGTTAAATGGGGAAGACAGGTTATCAGGGTTCTCCACACTTTTGAAATCACCTGTATGTATGGAAAATTTCAGGTGGCTGCCGAGTGTAGCGAGGCGAAAATAATAGCCGGGGGCCTGGGGGCCGCAGGCCCCCAGCCGCGGAAATTCCTCGACTCTTGGAAATGCATTCTCAGCGATTTTAAGCAGTTGCAGAGTACAAGCAAACTGTTACCCAAATCAATGACATTTTTAGTGAAATTGTGGTACATTAAATGGAATTATAAATGGATATCTGGAGAATTCTTTATTTGTTGATAAACTCATTGGTACATGTACTTAACGCCTTACTTCAAAAACTTATTCAAGAAAGTAGTGTTCACATACAAATGATATATAAATGAAGTAAGTTCAAAATGAAAGGTCACACATGAAGTTGCTTCCAAAAATGTTAAAATTAAAAAAAAAAAAAATTTTTTGGGGGGGGGATTTTTTTCGTTTGAACTTTGACAAAAACACCCGGCGGTACAACCGAAAACAGCTGTACGTAAACTGCCGGCCGCTGGCCTTTATGGAGAACCCTGGGTTACTGGATGAATGTGTGTGCTCTGGTGGTTTGGCTGGAGAGAGGTAAAAAGCTGTACAAGGGCAGGAGTGTGTAAGATTAAATTAGGAACTGTAGAAAAGGTTGTCTTTCTGTGATGAGCAGTAAGGGATGTACCTTGGTTTGTTTGTTTCAACAATTATACAGATATGACCACTTGCTCTTGATCTGTAACAGCTTTAGAGATTTATCATGTGTTACTGAATGGCCACTCAGAGCTGCTTTGGATTTTGTGAATAATAGTGAAGAACCCGTCCATGGATGGGTTAATTACCCCAGAAATGGAACATTTTAGTACGTGTAATACCCCCCTTCTACCGGGAGTGGTGCTACGCCAAATATTTACATCGTTCTATAATTGGTCTCATCCTAAAGGGGTTGCAATGCCCGTGCGCTCGTACGTCCATGTCTATATTTTCACTTTTTTTTCTGAATTTTTTTTTTATCTGAAACCGTTTGTCCGATCGATGCGAAACTTTAAACATTAGAAGGAGGACTTCCCATGGAGAATATTTTATTGTTAACTCTGATATCATAGGTCACATGACATGGCAACTATATTGGATTAAAGGAAAAATTTTGGACATCTTCTCTGAAACAGCTCAATGAAAAAAAATTGAAATGACGTATGTCATCAACTCCCCATTGGGGTAATACAATGCATGCCCGTAGGTGCGTGGCCTACGTGACACCAAAAAAAAAAAAAAAAAACTTTCAACCGCGTGCCAGAAACAACAACCACAACAGGCCGTTCCTTCGCTCTCACGTGCCCGTACGTGCGTGGCCGTACATGCAAAAAATATATATATATATATACTTTAAAACCGCTTGCCAGAAACAACCACACAGGCCGTTCCTTCGCTCTCGCGTGCCATACGTGCTGCCGTACGTGCCTGTACGTGTGTGGCCGTACGTGCGTGCCTGTACGTGCGTGGCCGTACATACAAAAAAAAATATTCAAACCGTGTGCCAGAAACAACAACCACACAGGCCGTTCCTTCGCTCTCGCGTGCCATACGTGCGTGCCGTACGTGCAAAAATAACAATAACTTTCAAACAACCACACCAGGCCGTTCCTTCGCTCTCGTAAACGATGACTGGATTGGGGCATTGTGTTTATCTATAATGCGCATAAGAAATCAAGAAATTATTAGAATACAGTAAGTCATCACTATCCAGAAGTAGTGCATGCCCGTACGGAATGTTCACATCATTCCACGAATTATCGCTTTCATTGAAGTAACAACTGCTGTGATACTTACACAACACAGAGTTAATTAAAATCCAAATAAAATCAAGTTTACCTCCCTGTCTTTGCTAGCCATACATTCGCTGCCATTGTTCATTGCCACTCCTATGCCATGGTGAGGCGACAGGGTAGGATTTGTCGGAGACCTGAAAGTACAGTGTCATCAGGTATTCCATGTTCGAATTGTTTTAGTTTGAAAATAGTTTAAAAAAAAATAGTTTGCAAAGCATACCACCAAAATGAGATGTATTTCGTTGGCAAGCATGTTGAGTAGAGCTGAATTCCTTAACACTTCCAAAGGCCACACCGTTTTGACAATTGGAAACAAAAAGAAGTTGTGCACTTTTTTTGATAAATTATTTTCATAACAATTTTTCTTCAATAAATAAATAATAATAAAAATTGTCTCCATGTACACACCTTTATCTCGTTAACATGGGGTGGTTGGGGTCGAGGCTTAGCCAGTCGGGGTCTCAAGCCAGGGATTTGTGTGTAAGGGAGAAAACAGATGCAATGGTGAATCTTGTGCTATCATTTTTATATTTATATCAGCATAGTGGACATAAGTTTTTTTGTTTTTTATATTCCTTATCGGAGCGTTGTTGTCATGTTGGTTGGGTGTTGTTTGCTGTTATCGGGGTGGTGCGGTAGGATTGAGCGTCTCGTAGGAAGTTGTGCTTTGTGATTTGGTTTTGTTTTTGAAACTCTATCCAATTAGGGTTGATAATGGTAATTTTGTGGGGTTTTTGGTATGATGTTAATGGGTGATAGGATGTGGTTTGGGCTACTGTCGCTCGGACGGGGGTTTGTGCTTCACGGTTGCGATCTTTTCGAGGCATCGTTTAACCTGAAGGTGTAGCTACTACTGTGTGTATCGCCTCTAAACCTCCAGTTCATCATGCATATGTTGAATTTGCAGAGTGTACTAAATGGATATTGTGTACGGTTGTCTGGGGTGGTTTTGTTGGGTTGAGTAGGCTCGCATTGAACGTGAGATGTGGTAAGATGGCAACATATTGTCATTTTGCGCATTAGTGTTGGGTTTACAACATGTAGGAATGTGAAACTCTTAGTTTGTTTTATGTATACTTTATTTTTGAACATGAAACGCATGCTTTGGTATGAAATGGTGGGTGGCTTAATATGGCATGTTGCATTCTCTTTCTCTCTTCTTTCTGTTTTCTTGGCTTTCTTTTTCTCATCGTCTTTCTTCTAGGTCGGTTCTTCGTTGTTCTTGTCGTTTTCTGGTCGATTTCTGGTTTTGGCTTTTTTCGTCTTCTCTTATCTTTGATGTTGGGTGTGTCTGCTCTCGTCTCGGTTCTCTGCTGTTCTCTTCGTCTCTCTTTCTCTCTTCTCTCTCTTTCTCTCTTGTCTTTCGTCGTTTTGTCTTCGTGTGCTATTCTCTTCTCTCCTTTTTTTGCTCTTGGGATTCGCTGCGGCTCTCTCTCTCGGTGGGGTCGTTTCTCTTCTTCGTCTTTCTTTTCTCTCTCTCTTTTGTTCTCCTCTCTTCTTGTCTTCTCGTGCTCTTGCTCTTCTCGTTCTGTTGGGAGTATCGTTTTTGCTGTCTGGTTTGCATTCCGGTGTTTGTTCTCTTTCTCTCAGTCTCGTCGTATCTGTCCTGTCGTTCATGGTGGTTCTGGTTGTCTTATCGTTCGTGTCGCATCGATGTTGTGGTTTCTGTTGGTGGGGTGTGTTTCTGTTGTGGTCTCGCTTGTCGGTCTTCCCGGTTGTTGTTGTTCGCTGTTGGTTTGTCTCGTTTGTGTTGGTTTGTGTTGTTTCAGTTTCTTTGTGTTTTGGATGTGGTCTCTTCGTGCTGATTATCGCTCTCTCGGGGGGTCTCTCTCTTGCTCTTTTTCGGGTGCTTCTTCTGCTTTCTTTTCCGGAAGATAGGGTGTTTTTTCTCTGGTTGAGTGCTGTTGGAGTTACTACTGGGTTGTGACTTTGCTGATTTTTGCCCTGCTGGGTGGTGTCAATAATGCGTAGTGGCTAAGGGTCGTGATTTGCTCTTTGTATATTGAGGCTCTCGGTGCTCACTGTGCATAGGTTGAAACTTGTATTGCGGCATTCGGGAGCAATGTAGTGCGATTCTCTTTGGAAAGTATGATTCTTTCTACAATGAAATATTGTTGATTGAGGCTTATCCGCGGATGTCAGCCCTTTATTTTATGGGTTGGGGTCATTGTCGCGAGGGGGTTCAATAGGAGTTTTCTTTCTACTGGGATGTTAATCTGAAAAGGTTTCTCTGGGAGTGACTTGTATATTGGGTTTTTGGATTTAATATTTTTCGGCATCGCCTTATTGGAGAGGTTGAGAAAAGATTTGGGTTGATATGTTTTGGTTTTTCTGACTTATTAATAGATGGGTATAGTGGCCGGGGTCGATGCTGTGGTCATAGTTGGGTGTCTCTTGTTTTTGTTTCGGGTTGGTTTTGGGGTATTTCCTCCTTGTGACTTGGGTCTCTGGTTGTTCTAATGTTATTTGTGGAGGGTGTGAGGGGGCGGGGTTGTTTTGTTAGTTTGGATGGTTAAATCACTTTCGGGTAGGTTATGGTGCCCCTTATTTTTTGTGGGGGGTTTTATTGATCTTCTGTGGGTTTTCGGTGTGATTTTTTTCTGGTTTTTTGGTGGGTTGGCCTTCGAATAGTGTAGCTTGGAGTAGGGTAATTGATTGAGGTTTCGGTTATGATTTATTTTGGAAGTTAGGTGTTTGGGCTGAAATATTATTGTTGGATTGCGAATATGGCTCTCGCTACCTGTGTAGTCGCGTCAGATTTTTGTGCCTTTTTCACCTTTTGGTTGTCTAGATAGGGCTTAGAACGGTGGGATCGGTTTGTTAGTTGGTTGTAATGTTTGGTTGTCATAGTGCATATTTTTTTGGTTTTGGGGTTGGGTTTTATTTTGTTGGAGGTGTTTGGGTTTGTGTTGATGCGACGTGTTGGGTTGGCTATGCTAGGATTGGGGGATCTAGCCGGTGTGTCAAACGTACTCTTCGGCGAAGTATTGGTGTGGATCTTCATTGATGCGCGGCGTAGGATTTTTTGGGTGGTCAGGTTATTTTGACAGGTTAATCATGTACAAGTGTTGGAATTGTTTAGGCGGGAATTGGTAATGCAGACTTCGATGTCCAGGGCTCGGGATGTCGGGTGAGAGGTTGGGTTGTTGCTACCGTTTGTTTGATTTTTTGTGGGTTATTTTTTTGGGGTGTTGTTCGGTTTTTTCCGAAGCGCCAGGAATGTAGCTCTTGTCTGCCGTCACTTGTTGATAAATGGGTTGGTGATTTGATTTTGATATTGTACAACGGTGTCGGTCTGTCCCGTGCATCGTCAAAGAAAGTACTTTGATACCTTATGTTTTTAATGGATTATCGTTCTTCGTGTTGGTTAATTTGTTTGGGATGGATGGGAATGTCGGTCATGGCGGTCAAATAACTTATATCTGGTTTGGTTAATCAGGGAAAAAAAGGAAGTATTCATTTGTTAACATGTAATTTGTGCGATGTTTGTGGTTATTGATTTAAATACGTTGCCTTTTTAATGAGAGAGTTGTTTGTGGTTGGTGATTAGTGCTGTGCGAAAAACATGGTTGGTTGAAGTCAGTTTTGAAATATAAACAGACTATTTTCTGGAATAATTGAATACATTTTTTTTTCTTTAAGTGGTTTTTGGTTCTATGGTTTTATGGGGTTTGGGATTGGCTTTTTTATATGTTTATCAAAGATGTGTTCCTGATCCGGAGCGAGGGTATGTATACGGTGATTGATGTTGTTCCATTCTCAGGTGCGTGGCTGGTCAAGGCAGAAGGCATTTATATTGTTATTTTGGTGCATAAAATCTGGGTTGTGGATTGGAAGTGTGGGATATGCTGCTGCGAATATCTCGTAATATGGGTTTTTGTATTGGGCGCGTGTTGACGTTATTGGGCGTTGGACCGGGTGGTCACTGTGCGATTTCCGGGGGGTTGGTGTTAGTTGTGAACTCTCTTGTTCTTTTTCTTTGCGAGGACTTCTAAGTAAATTGTTTTTATTTTTATTTGTTCATATAGATGTGATATGTTTGGGTATTTTTGGGTTTTTGCTTTTCCACGATATTGTTATCGTATGATTGATTTGGGGGGTTGTTTTGTTGTAAAATGCAATTTTTATTAATAAGTATCATTGGTTTGTGATAGCCAGTTGGTATATGGCTTTCAGTGTGTCCTTAATTTGGATCAGTTGTTTATTTTGTGGGTTCAATCTTGTATATGGGGTTTTGGGTTTTGATTAAATGAGCTTTTTTGGTGGTGTTTTGTACTCTGTTGGTTATTGGTTTTGGTGGGTGGTACGGTTTTTTTTTGGGGGACTTGGTTGATGTGGTATTTTGGGAGTTCTTTGTCTTTTGTAGGTGGTTGCAGCCAAGAAGTGGGGGGAGTGATTTTTTTCTTGTTGATAAAGCTGTGTCTGTCAATTTCAATTGGAGTGGTAGGTGGAGGGGTTTATTGTCGAAATAAAATTGTTGATGGTTGGCGAGGTTGTCTAGGTTTTGGGTTACAGGAGTGGTTTGGTGTGAGAAAGTTTTTTTGCTGTGTTATTAAAGGAGTTCATGAGATGTGTGGTTGTTGGGTTTTTTTGGCTTTTATGCCTCCGGGTTTGGTTTGCCATTAATTTGATGGAACATTAGGGTTTATTAGACGATTTTCCTATACTTAGGCGAGTTGTAGTAGGGCAAGTGTTTAATGGGCAAAATGGGTAGGAGTAAGATATAAGTTATGGTTCCAGGAGCTAATGAAGTATGGGGTGAGAGGGTGGAGTTTGGGGTTTTTTTTTTTTATTATTTTGTCATTTTCATTTGTCCTTCTTATTCAGTGTTGGGATTTGAAGTAAATGAGGGTGCGGTGTGAGATTCCGATGGGAATGTTTTTGTCCGTTAATGAGAGTAGGGGTTTTTCATTATGGTCCGAGGAGTCAAATCTATGCGCATGGTCATACATGGGGGTTGGGGTTCTAATTTAATTTGAAGGTATATTGATAATTATTTGGGCAAATTACAGTTAGCAGCTAAATTGGATGGATTGCGAGAAAATGATATGCGGGAAGGTGATTGAGTTGACTCATTTTTGAGGGATTTTTGGGTTTGTTACAGATATGTAGTATGTAGGTCCGGTGTGTTTTTTTTTCCGTGGGGTTTATGTGGGGTGTGTTCTTGTTTGGTCTCGTGGTGTCGGTTTGTTTGTGGTTCTTCTTATGGTTTTGGTTTGGGTGGGGTTTTGTTGGGTTGGTTGTTTTTGTTGTTTGCTGTATTGGTTGGTGTGGGTGGTTTGTTTTATGGTTTTTGTTTGTGTCTTTTTTTTGAGGTGTGTGTGTTGTGTGTTGTTGTTTGCTTTCCTGTTTTTTCGGTAGTGTTTTTGGTATTAGGTTGGGGTTATTTTTTTCTTTGTTTGTGTATGTTTTTGGGTTTTTTTTTTTTTTGGTCTGGGGGGGTTTTTGGGGTTTTGTGGTGTCTGTGTCGTTCAGCAAATATGTTTGCAGAGTTTGAGCTTTAATGTTCATGTCGATGTCTTGAGTTCGGTTTGTGTTTTTTTCTGACGTTGCTTTGTCTCTTGTACTGTAAGCAGGGTTGGCGCGGTCTTTAGTTTCTAGATGACCTGGTTGTGGTGGGTTTGTCTGGTATTAGTTGGCGGTGGCGTTTGTGAATTGGTACAGTGGTGTCGTGGTGGTTATGCGTGTGCTCACAGCTACATAGGTTCGGCTGCAGCGTGGGAAAGACTGCTGTTTGATACTGGATGCGATATGATTTATGCGGAGAAATAGTGGATATATCTCTTTCCTGCCTACGAGAGATGGTATTTAATGATTGCAGGGAGTTGGTGGTAGATTTGTGTGAAGATTGGGTGGTGTGGCGGTGGTGTTTTTTTGTTGTTTTGGTGTTTTTGTTGTGGGTGGTTTTTTTTTTGTGATTGTTGGTGTTTGTGTTGTTGCGTGTTTTTGGGGGTTGGTGGTGTTTGTGGTTTTTTTGTTGTTTTTTTGGTTTTTTTTTTGTTTTTTTGTTTTTTTGTTGTGTATTTTTTTGTTTTGTTCGTGTTTTTGTTTTTTTTGTTGGTGGGGTTTGTTTGGGTGGTGGTGGGTTTGGGGGTGTGGGTTGCTTTGGTGGGGCGATGGGTGGGTGGGGTTGGTTTGGGGTGGTGTTGGGTTGGGGTTTGGCGTGTGGGTTGGGTTAGGGTGGGTGTGGTTGGGTGGGCGTTGATTGGGTTTGGGTTTTGGTTTGGGGGGGTTGGGTGTGTGGTGGGTGTGGTTTGGTTTGGCTTTTGATGGGGGTTTTATGTGTGGTGTTTGGTGGTGGTTCGGTTTGTGTGTGTGGGGTGGGGTCGGGTTGTGGTAGGGTGTTTTGGGCTTGTTTTTGTTGTTTGCTGTTGGGGGGGGGTTTTGTGTTTGTGGTTTGTGGTGTGTTTTTGTGTGTTTTGTTTTTTTGGTGTTTTTTTTTGCGGGTGTTTGTTTTCCGGGTGGTTTGGTTTTGTTGTGTGTTTTTGTGGTTTAGTGGTTTGTTGTGTGGGTGGTTTGTGTTTGGGGTTGGTTTGTTGTGGTGGTTGTTTGGTTGTGGTGTTTTTTATTTTTTGTTTGTTGTTGTGTGTGGTTGGGTTGGTTTGTTTTTTTGCGTGTTTTTTTTGTGTTTTTTTTTTTTGGTTGGTGGTGTTTTGCGTTAGGGGTTTTGGGTGTGTTGTGTTTGTGGTGGTTTGTTTTGTGGTTTGGTTGGTGGTGGTGGGGTTTTGTATTTTGTGGTTTGTTATTATTATGGGTGGTTTTTTTGGGTTTTTTTTTTTGTTTGGTTTTTGTTGTTTTTTGTTTTGGGTGTTTGTTTTGGGTGGATGTGTTTGGTTTTTGTTTGATTTTTTTGGGGTGTGTTTGTTGTTTTTTGTTTTATGGTTTTATTGTTTTTGGGTTTGGTTTTGATGGTGGGTTTTGTGTTGTGTGTTGGTTTGTTGTGTTTGGTGGTGTTGATGGTTTTTTTTTTGTGTTTGGGTTTTTGTGGTTGGTTTATTGTGTGTTGTGGTTTTTGGTGTTGTTTTTTTTGGTTTTGTTGTGGTTTTTATGTGGTTTTGTGGGGTTGGGGTTGTTTTCGGGTGGCGTTTTTCTTGGTGGTGTTTTGGTGGGTTTTGGGGTGTGGGTTTTGGGTGGGTTGTTTGTTTGGGTTGGTTTTTTGGTTTGGTTGTGTTGTGTGGGGTGTGGTTTTGTGTGGGGTTGTGTTGGTTTTTTGAGTTTTGGGTGTTTTTGTGTTTTTTGGGTTGGTTGTTTTTTTTATTGTGGAGCTGGTTTTGTTTTGTGTTTTTTTGTTTGGTTGTTTGGTGGTTTTGTTTTTTGATTGGGTTTTTTGGTGTTTTTTTGGTGTGTTGTTTTTTCTGATGTTTGTGTGTTCGTTTGTATTTGTGGCGGGGATTTGTTGGTTGGTTGTTTGTGTTATGTGTGTTGTGTTTGGGTGTGTGATTTGTGGGTTTGGTTGTTTTTTTTTTGTTTTTGTTGTGTCTTTGTTTGTGTTAGTTGGTGTTGTTTTTTTTGTGGGTGTGTGTGGGGTTCGGTGTGTTGGGGGGGGGTTGGTGTTGGGGGGGTGGGGAGTGGCTTTTGTGTGGGGTGGGGTGTGGGGTGTGGTTTTTGGGGGTGTGGGGGTGTTTTTGGTGGTGTCGTTGGCGTGGGTGGGTTCTTTGGTGTTGGTTTGGGGGGGTGGTGGTTTGGGTTGTTGTGGGTGTTTGTTGGGGGGAGGAGGGGTTGTGGGTGTTTGTTGTGGTTTTGGGGGGGAGGGCGTGTTTGGTGGTTGGGGGGGGGGGTTTAGCTTGTGGGGGTGGTTGTTTTGGGTTGTGTGGGGGGGGTGTTGGGGGGGGGTTGTGTTTTTGTGGTTGTTTGGGCTGGGTGGTTGGGGGCTGGGGGTTCGTGTTGGTGGTGTTGGTGGTGGTTTGTGGTGGTTTGGGGGGGCGGGTGGTGGGGGTTTGCTGTGTGTTTGATGTTTTGGGGCGTGTGGGGGGGGTGGCGTGTTTGGGGTGGTTGGTGGGTGGGGGTGGGGTGTTTTGTTGTTGGGGTTTGGTATGGTTGGGGGTTGGTGGTGTTTTTTGGGTGGGTTTGTTCGTATTTTGGGTTTTGTATTTGTTTGTTGTTTTTGGGTTTTTGGTGTGGTTGTGTTTTCGTGTTGTGTTTTGTGGGTTTGTTTGTTGTGTATTTTTTTTGTTAAGTTGTTTGTGGTTTTTGGTGTTTTTTTTTGTTGGGTTTTGAATGGTGTTTGTGTTTTGCTTATATTTATTTTTTGGTGTGTTTTGTGGTTTGATTATTTGTATTTTGGGGGGCTGGTTTTTGTTTTTTTTTTGTTTGTTGTTTGGGTTTTTGGTTTTTGGTTTTATGTTTGGAGGTTGATTGGTTTTTTTGATGGTTGTATGGTGTTAGGTTGATTTCTTTTTTTTTTGGTTTTTTTAGGTTTGTTTTGTTTTGTCGTTGGGGGTTTGTTTTTTTTTTTGTTTTTGTTGTTTTTTTTGTTGTGGTGTTTGTGGTTCCTTTTTTGTGTGTTGTTGTGTTTTTTGTGTTGTTTGGTGTTTTTTGGTTTTTGTTTTTTGGGGTTGTGTGTGTGTGTATTTTTTGTTGTGGTATTTTGTGTGCGGTATGTGTTTTGTGAGTCTTGTTTCTTCTTTTTGGGGTTTTGTTTATTGTGTTGTGTTTTTTTGTTTTCGTGTTGGTTGTTTTTGTTTTTTTTTGGTTTTCTTTTTGGTGTGGGATGTTTGTTTTTGGTGTTTTGTTTTGTTTTGTTTTTTTTTTTTTTGTGTTTGGTTTTGTTTTGAGTGAGTGTTATTTTTTGATGTTTGTGTGGGTTGGGGTGTGGTCGTTGTTGTGTTTCGGATTCGTGTTTTTTTTTGTTTTTTGTTTGTTTTTTTTAGTGGGTTGTGGATTTTGATTTGTGTGTGAGTGTGTTGTTTGTTCTTCTATGAGGTAGGTGTTTGTGTGTATGGTGGTGGTGGTGGTGTTTGAGGGTGGGGTTGGTGGTTGGCCGAACCGGGGCGGTTTGGGCGGTCGCTAATTTTGGGTTGCTGGGCTGTTGAAAAAGAGATTGTGTGTCTTGGTTAATGTGAAGATGGAAAATGAATCCGAGTCTTTATTCGGTGTGATTTCAAAATTATTTTTTTGGTTATCGTTATGTATGTCTGGTGCCTCACGGGGTCCCTGGGGGAAGCTTTTTCGAGATGATGAGACCTAAATGGGTGTCGTGTGTTTGGTCCACTTCGACCTGCCGTCTGCGATTAGAGTCTGGAATTATGTAGTGAGCGCGTTTTTTTTCAGTTCATATTGGTAGGGGATTCCCCATCGCTGATGGTATATTGGTTTAGTCCTTGCAGGAACAAAGGCGGAGCTTTTTCTTGTGAGGTTGGCTCTTTTACTGAAGCCAAACGAGGGAAACTCATTATGTGCTGCTATTGGTCGTTAGGGTGGCCCATTCGGGGTACACCGCACTATTCCGATAATTGCTGATGTTTGTTTGTGTTTTTTGTTTAGCGCCCGCCGCGGTGTGGCGGAAAGGGGATGAGTGGTTGTCCACCGCGGGGTTTTGGGAGGTGGTGGCAGGTCGAGTCTTGTGTTGGGTGTCCTTCCGGGAGTTCTTTGTTGCCGTCCGTGGGGGGGTTTGGTTCCTTTGTTCCGTCCTTGCGGGTGCGTCCAACATTTATACGCGTGTATATTGCGATAAACTCTAAAACTGTTCACGTCATATGTGCGTATTTTGAATATTTTGGGGTCGACATCATGTACCTTTGTGGACCTGAAAGACGGAAGAACCGCGTGATTTGATTTGGGCGGGCCGGATCCAGATGGCCGACTTTGTGGGGTGGGGCGGTCCAGCGTTGTAAAAAAATGTTATTTTTTGTGGAAAATGGAACGAAACCGCTATCTTGATTTCAATATTTATTTTTTTGGTTACATTGTTGGTGTTTTGTTTGTATCGTTTCTTCAGCGCGCTGGGACTTTTCGAGATGGATGATCGCTAATTTAGGGTCGTGTTGTTTCCAAGCACCACGTTCGTCTCGATTATCTGTGTAAGGAGTTGTAATGATCTCTTTTTCATGCAAGTGTTGGTGGTGGTATGTCTCCCGATACGTCTGTGTATTGTGAGTAGCGTTGATGGTTTTGACTGGTGCTTGCATGAAGTAGTATTGGATTGACGCGCTTGGTCGCTGTCGTGAGCTTCCTAAACGAGGGGCGAGCGTTATGTGGTAGTATTGTTATTGGTGGGCATGTGTTGGGGTTGGTTGCGCTGATCAGGCTGTCTTGATTTGCTTTGGCAGACGTGTACTGTGGATTGGTGCCACCTATTTTGATTGTAACAAGACTTGAGACAAGTCTCTTTTGGGGGCATTCCGTGAAGTTGGGGGCGATAAGCTAGCGGTTTTTGGGGTTGGGTGGTTGAGGACGGCTAGAGATATATGATTGTAGGGTTGTCAGTTGTGGGGGTTGGAGCCGCGTCCTCACTTTGTTGTGTATGTGATAAGCGATTGTGGTCTCTTGTGATAATAGTCCCGAGGGGAGTGGGTCTCACGCCGGCCCGTTAGTATCGAGATTCGTGGCTGGTGTTTGTCCTTGGCTAACCTGAACGGGTTTGATGCGGCTCCTAGTTTCAAGTAAAACAGAATTCATTTTTGCACTGTTGCATGAGATAGGGGTCATTGAGGTTGTTGTTTTTGGATTTCCGTGTGTTGGCATGTGTATGGGTGCTCAGAAGCAATGGAATGAAGCTGAGCTTTAAGGTCAGAGTGTATCCAGGGGCCAACATGGGTGCTGGTGTGTAATGGGAGAAGCATGATGTTCGATTAGGTGATAAAGAAAATGGTAGGAACGTTTTAAAATGATTGTTATTTGTGTGTGTATGGGCAGTTGAGAGTTTTCAGCACATGAGATTGGGGGATCCCGACGTACATGTTGCATTTGTGCGAGAGTATGGCGTGAATGGTGATGGGTTTGTCTATCTATGAGTTTTGATGAGGCGTTCCCCTGTCCTCCCATCGCGCATGTAGAATAAGTTTTGTTTGTCCTCATTCCACTTTATTTATGCGTTTTTTCCACTCGCGTATCTTCTCCAATTGTGTTGTATTTCAGTGGTGGCTCTCGGTCGCGCGCGATCATGCGCCATCAAATCTCCCACTTTGGTTGCTTCTCTGGGCTTGGCTCCGGTGGCCGATTCCCTTCATATTATAGTGGCTTCGTTGTCGTTCCGATTCTTCATTGGCTCTCTTTCCGCGTCTGCCAGCCCAACGGTTACCGTCTGAAATTTGGCAAACAAGTGGAATTTGGAGTGTTTGTCTAACCTCTATATTTGCATCGACGATGTTAGCTGGTTTTTCCAGGTGATTGTCAGGTTGTTAATTGTATTGTTTTTGCGAGTTTGGCTTGTCGGGTCTGTTTTGTTTTTGTTTCCTATTTGAAGACTGGTTTTGTGTGGTAAGTTGTTTTTGTTGGTATTTTTGGGAGTATAGATGGGAAGTGTATTGGGTTTGTGGTCTGATAAGGGATATATTTACTTATTTTTCTAAGATAAGTTATTCGTTGTTTTTTGTTGGTTTTTTCCCCTCGTTGCATGTTTCCTTAGTTCTTGTTAATCGTGCTTCGCGCCTGGGCCATTGGTTCGAGTGCCTTTCTCTTGCAGAGAGATTTTCTAAGCTGTTGGCATTTCAAGAGCCTATTTCTATGGAGAACTAGTGTTTTCTCATATTTGACTGGGTTTCATGCAGAGCAAAGACAAGGTGACAGGAAATCTGCTCCTTTTGTGTGGGATCTGGTTCTAGCATGTAGTTAGCTCAGCCTTTTTGCTAGTCTCCATTGTGTCTCACACAATTTTTGCTAGGTCATTTGGTTGGCTTGGAGCGATTTAGGAGCCTGTGTCCATATGCCTATATCTATTTTCCCTTCACTTTGTCTTTATATTTCCCCTGGGATCGTTTTTCTTGCATATCGCTTTTTGAATAAATACGAATTTTTTGCGGAATAAAAAACCTTATATTGTGGAGGGGGTGAGATTTTCAAGTTTGTTGGTCAGTTATTGGGTGAGTCTGAGTGGCGTACTTCTAGTATTTTGTCACCCTTCAGCATTGATCACACATTCTTTTTGTGCAGCTTAATTTCGCGGTTCATTTTTGAGGTTTGTTTATATAGTTCTGAACATAATTGGAAGCTCATTTGTGAATAGAGAAAGATATTTAGTGCTCTTGAATAGAGTTGAGGTCAAAGGTTAGGAATATTAGAAAGTGAGCGGAGGTTGGTTGTATCGGTTGATTCGGTTTTGATCCTTGCTGACTTGATTTTTATCTCTTAGACGTTGTCGATGTTGTTTGATGTTTGTGTGTGTGGTGGTTTTGGTTGTTTTTTTTTTTTGCCGGGATATATAATGGAGGTGGGGCCCCTCCTTTTTTTCGTTGGGCTTTTGTGGCTTCTGAAATTTTTCGTCGTTGGTCTCTATATTAGAGTGTCTATTGGTTTAATGCTCTGGTTGGACTTTTGAGAATGGATAGGATGGGGTTTATGGCTGCTTTTTAAGAGGGGAACAAGGGGATAAGTGATGGAAGATTCATAACTAAGATGTGAAAATGTGTCTATCTTCTTTCTTACATTCATGGTCTGATGTTATATAGAGGGACATGTATTAATAGGGCGGCAGTGGGAGCAGTAATCGGATTCTGGGAGAAGATTTATACTTCTATTGGAGTTATCGTTTATTCCGGATGAGTTTGTGTTTTTATGTCAGTCTCTTTTTATCATGCACATATTGATGTGTGTGTAATGCCAGAAAGAGGGGGTGGTATGTTGTGAATGGTAGGGTGAATTTTGTGAGAGGGTGTTGAATTAGGGTTTCAGTATGGTTTGGGACTGTTGTTATATATTATATGGAGGAGCAGAATTTGCTACTGTCGTGTGTGATATTGGAATATGAGTGCGCTTGAGTCCTTGTGGTTTTTCTTTGTTTGGGTTGTGTCTACTATTGTTTGAAGATGAGTCTTGTCATATTGTTTTATTGTGTAAAATGCATTTCAAAGATTGATACGGTACTTGGTTTGGTTGAGGCGTTATACAGTGCAACATATCTGGCATATTCGATCTATGGTTATTATGCTTTAGGTTTTCCGATAAATTTATCAATAATATAATAAGCTTTATAATATATTAAATTGTCTTTTGGTGGGCTTTCGGTCTTCTCGTGGTTGTACGCAGTTGGTGAAGCTCTGTTATTCTGGTGTGCCTTCATTTTTGGATAAATTATTTTTTTTTTTGAGGTTCGTTTTGTCTAGTTATAGCCAGAGCAGGGGCATCAATGTAATACTTGCCTTGGATGACTATAATTATCATGGGTGTTTATTTTGCCCCTCGATAGATATTTCTTTTGTAATTGTTATGTATGTCTTTGATGGCGCCAATTGACTATAAATTTGTCAATCATTTTTTTATATAATTTGCATTTCCTGCCGTTCTTTTATATATCCTCTTGTTGTCTCCCATCTTGATTGTGCCTATCTTATTATTGTTTATAAAACAGTGAAAGTTAGCTTATGATTTATTGGTGTATTGGTTCTGATAATTAGTGTTTTCCAAGCATAACTTTGTCCTCAAATTATTGAATTGTTTTGCCTTACCATTGTTTGTTGTCTGCTTTTATAAAGATCAATGAAGTTGCCTAGTGTTGCAATTAGAGAGTGGTGAGAAAGGAGCAGTCTGTGCATCGCACGGGGTTTTTATTATACAGTGTCTGTGTAAATTTTGTCGGCGGTGTTTGTTGTTGTGATTGTTTAAATACATTTTGTGGTGATAGACTGTGCGTTGTGTATGTTATGTTCCTAATTGTTTTGCCTTTCCTCTGGACGAGGTCGTTGCTGTTGGCTTTTATGTTCAATATTGCGATTCAAACGGTTCTGCAGTTTTTTTTCTGTTAGCTTTGTGGCGTTAGTCCTAGTGGCCTGCTGTTCACACCCATGTTCGCAAATGTAGTTTTCGCTGTGCGATTTTGATACTTGCCTTTGTTAGTTGCGATTCTTGAGTTGCTTTGTGAAGTGGAGATTTTCTGTGTTATCATTTTTCGCTCAATCGGGTTGTCTAGTCTTTGATAGAGGTTTAAGTGTAATTTGATTTTGAGTGTTTCAGGTTGGAGGCAAATGTGAGGATAGTTTGCGTTTAGTTTCACAAGTTAATTTATGTTTTGTGTCATCGTTTGCAGGGACTGTATGTAAGAGAGATAGTTCATCTCTTTAACAGCTTTTATGTCAATTAAGCACAATCCTGTACCCATAAATATGGTTTTTTAGAAAAGAGTTTATTTGAAGGCATTGTCTGTTCTATGTTAGATTACTTCTATATTAAAATCCGATGTCTGCGTTGAATGTCCGTACCGTTTTTTCTCGGACGAGGTCTTTTTTTTTTGTTTACTATTACGTTTATCGGCCCATTTTTTTTTCCTTCCGATTTTCTGATTATGTTTTTGGTTATGTGTTGGTATTCTGATGAGGGTTATGTTTGCTATCTGACAGTCTAGGACATTTTGAGTTCCCCATTTGAAAGGTCAAGGTCAACGTTCAAGTTGGTCACTCCAAGTATGTTGGCTATAAGTCTTACCATTTGTTTTTTTCTAAAGGCAAAATGGCTATGCTGTTCCTCCGCCTGTTATGTATTCGATTTGAAATTCCTTTCGGTATTGCTTGAATATAGTTAAGTGTTTGTAAAACATTATATGCTTTAGTAATTTGGTTCAGAGCCGGTTTTTTTTGTATATATTCTGTTCTCTGGTTATCTAGTCAGCGTGTCTCAAAGTTGTGATAATAATCTTCGGTTTGTGTATGGATTCGTGGTCAATGGTGTGAATAATAATTTTTCGCTTGGTCCTGTATTGTTGTGATGAAATCTTGGTAAGTGTTGTAGTTAGGGGTCGTATGAGGGTGATGCACGAGGCGTGTTATTGTATCTTTAGAACACGAATTGGAATGGTCAATGTCAAGTCAAGGACTTGCTCATAAGTTGAAATTTAATCAGCTAATTTCGAATCAATTATTTCTCTGCCAACAGTATTCATCTTATCAACAGATTATCGGTTTTAAAAATAAATCTAATGACCGGATATCTGAATCATTTCTATGGTGACTAGTTCATCGATCATGCTAAGATCCATCTTCTATTCTATGTAGTTCAGAGAGAGCTATTTTGCTTATGGTGCTCTTTTTGTGTTCCCAAGGCCTGGTGTGGTAATTTTTCTTTCTGGTATGCTTTTTTTGATTTTTTGTGATGTTGTGTTTGTATATTAATTATTGTGTTATGTAACCTTCTTGTGATGGGTTTTGTTGGTTGGGAAGGTTTCGCTAATCAATTGTATTTGGTGTATACTAAAAGATTTGCGTTAGCATGTTTTGATTTGGGTTTTCTGACCTCCTGGAAGTGATGTAGAGGTAAAGTGGTAACAGCTATCAGGTACTTATGTTCTTACATGGTGGTGCATTTTTTTCAGTGTAGGTTGTTGAAATGTGTGTGAATGTATACAGGTTGGTTGACAGTGGTTCTCCTACTATCTTTGTTGGGAAAATGCGACCTGTTATCGTTATTGCGAAAATTTTTCCAAGGTGGTGGTTTTCGTTCCTTTGAGTGTTTTAGCGATTGTGTGCGAAAATAATTGCTCGTGGTGGCCTGGGGGCTCTGCAGGGCCAGCCGGCGGGAAAGTTCCTCTGTTATCGTTTGAGAAGAGTTGTCATTCTCTATGTCGATTTTAAAGTGTTCAGTTTGCAGAGGTAATACTAAAGCTAGAACCTGTTTACCGGCTTCAAATCTAAGGACATGTGTTTAGTGAGAGATTTGTGGTATGTCATTGTTAAATGGAATTTATATTGTATATTGTGATTATCTGGAAATCTTTGTGTGATTGTTGATTTTTATATATTCTCTATTGGTTTCTTACATTTTGTAGGTCTATATCGCCTTTACTTGTCAGGAAAAGCTTTATTCTATGAAAAAGGAGGTGTGGCACATATCAGATTTGGATTATAATAAATTGAAGTAAGTTCAAAATGTAAAAAGGTCACCACATTTGAAGTTTGCTTGTCCAAATATATGTTAGAAGATTAAAATAAATAAAAAAAATTTGGGTTTGGGGGTGGTTGCGATTTTTTTTGGGTTTCGTTTGAATACTTTGACAAAAACACTCTGGCGGTAACATGTGACCGAATAAACTAGCTTTGGGAAGCGAGGAACTGCGCGCGGGCCGGCTGTTGGCCTTGGTGTGATGGAGAACTGCGTCTGGTTAGCTTTTGGATGGATGGTTGGTGTTGGTGCTCTGGTGGTATTGGTCTGGTAGAGAGTGTGTAAAAAGCCTTGTACAAGGGTCATGGAGTGTGTGATATGATTAAATTTAGGGGGAGGGAGCTGTAAGAATAATGGTGTCTTTCTGGAATGAGTTCCAGTTCAAGAGGATGGTACCTTTGTGTTTTGTTTTGTTTTTCAGACAATTATTATTGCAGATAATGGATCGCACTTGCTCTTGATATGTAATCATGCGTTTTAGAGATATTATCTAATGTGTTACTTGGAGAGTGTGCACTAGTTATGCTGTTTTTTGGTTTTGTGAATTAATTATGTGAAGACGCGGCCGTCCCATATGATTGGGTAATTTATCCCCTAAAATTGGGAGGGACATTGTAATGGAACGCTGTATTACCCTCCCGGGGCTATCCGAGTGGTGCTTACGTGGTTCTTTAAATATTGACTATATGGTTCGCTATATGATTGTCCGCATTCCTAGAAGGGGATTTATGGTGTTGTGGTGTTTTGGGTGTGGATGTGTTTGCGGGGGGGGTGGGGTGTGTTTGTGTTTTTGGTTTGGGGTTGGTTTTTTTTGTGTTGTTTTTGTTGTTGTTGGATTGTTTGTTTTTTTTTCTTGGGTTTTTATTTTGTTTTATAGTGGTGGTTTGTTGTTGTTGTGTTGGGTTTTTGTTTGTTTTTTTGGATTTTTTTTGGCTGTTGGGTGGGTGAGTTTTTTGTGGTTGTTGTGTTTATGTGCTTGTTGGGGGTGGGTGTTGGGTTGTTGGTGTATGTGTTGTGTGGTTTGTGGTGTTGGTTGTTTTAGGTTGTTATGGGTGTGGGTTTTTTTTTTTTTGTGGGGTTTTGGTCGTGTGGTGTTGTTTGTTTTTTGTGTTGTTTTTTTTTTTTTTTTGTTTTGTTGTTGTTTTTTTTGTTTTGTTTGTTATGTTTTTGTTTTGGGTGTGTTTTTTGGTTGTTGTGTTTGGATTGTATTTTGTGTGTGTGGGGTTTTTGTGTTTTTTTGGGTTGTTTGGGCTGGTGTTTTGTTGTTGTGCTTGGGGGTGGTTTTTTGGGTGTTGTTTGTTTGGGTGTGTGTTTTTGGTGTTTGTTTTGTTTTTGTTGTTTTTGATTTTTGCTGGTTGTGTGTTGTTGGTGAGTTTTGTTGTGGGTGGGTGGTTTTGGTGGGATGGGGAGGTGGGTTTGGTGGGTGGGGGGGTGTGTTAGTGGGGGGGGTTGGTTTTGGTGCTTTTTGGTTTTAGTGGTATGGTTGTTTTTTGGGTTTTTGTGGTGGGGTGTTGTTTTTTTGGTGTTTGTGGGGGTGTGTTTGTTTGTTGGTTTGTTTTTGGTGTTCGGTTTTGGGATTCATTTGGTTTTTTTCGTTTTTGTTTTTGGCGGGTGGTGTGTTTTGGTTTTTTGGTGTTGTTTTTTTTTAGTTTTTTGGAGTTGTGGGTTTATTTGGGTTTTTGGGTTGGTTTTTTTTTTGTTTTTTTTGTGTTGTTTGTTTCGTTGGTTTTTTTTATGTTTGGGTGTTGTGGTGTTGTTGGTGGTGTGGTGGTTGGGATCGAGTTGGTTGGGGGTTGGGTGTTGATTGGTGTGTTGTGATTTGGTGGGTGGGTTCTGGTTGGGGTGTGGGTGGTTTGGGGTGTGGGTTTAGGGTTTTAGCTGTGTAGGGTTTGTGATTGATGGTGTTTGGGTTTTGTTTGTGGGGTTTTTTGTTGTGTTGGTTGCTAGTTGTTTGTTTGGGTGGTTTTGTGCTTGGTGTTTTGTGTTGTTTTTGGGGGGGGTGGTGGGTAGGGTTTGTGTTTGGTTTTGGGGTGGTTGTTTTTGTGGGTTGGGTGTTGTGCGTTGTTTTGTGATGTTGGTTTTTGGGTGGGGAGTGTTGTGATGATCTGTTGGTTTTTTCTTCAGTTTGTTGTTTGGGTGTTGTGCTTGTGTGTTGTGTGTGGTTGTGTATGGGGGTGTTGTTTTTGTGTGTGTAGTTGTGTTTTGTGGTGTTTTGGGGTTGTTGTGTTATGGGTGTTTGTGGTTGTTTTGGTGTGTTAGGGTGGCAGTGTGTGGGGTTGGTGTGGGTGTTGTGGTTTTTTGGTTTTTTGTGTGGTGGTGGGTTTTTGGTGGGGGGTTTTGGTTTTTAGGTTTCTGGTTGGTGTGTTGGGAGGGTTGGATTTTTGATGTTTGGTTGGTTGGTGTGGGTTTTTGGGGTGGGGGGATGTTTTATATGTGCGTGGTGGTTTTTACTGTGTGGGGGGGTTTGGGGGTTTTTTTTTGTGGTGGGGTTTGGTGTTGTTGGGGTGTCGTTGTTGTGTTGTTTGTGTTGTTGTGTGGGGTTGGTTGTGGTTGGGATTTGTTTGTTTGTTTGTTTTTTTTTTGTGTGTTGGTTTTTGTTGTTGGGGTTGTTTGGTTTTTTTTGTGAGGGGGTTTTTTGGAGTTATTTGTGTTGTTTTTTTTCGGTGGGTGGTGGTTTTGTGGGGTTGTGTGGGGGTTGGGGTTTGGTGTGGCGGTTGTTAGTTGTTTTTGTGGGTGCTTGGTTTGTGTGTATTTTTGGTGGGTTTTGGTTTTTTCGTGTTTTTTTGAGGTGGTGTTTGTGTTGTGTGTATTTTTTTTTATTTGGGCAATTGGGTGGTTGTTTTTGTGTTTTTATGTGGGTTTGGTTTGCGTTTTTTTTTGTTTTTTTTTGTTGGTATGTGTTTGTTTTTGTGTTTTGTTTTGTTGATGTGTTTTTGTTTTTTTTTGTTTATTATGTTTTTTAGTGGAGTGGTGTGTCTGTTGGTTGTTTGTGGGTGTGGGTGTATTTTGGTGCTGGTTTTTTTTTTTTGTGTGTTTTCGTTGTTTGTTTTGTTTTGTTTTTTTTGTTTGGGTTTTTTGTTGTTGTGGTTGGTGGTTTTTTTTGTGGTGTTTGTGCTGTTGTTTATGGGTTTTTCGTTTTTTTTTTTGTTTTTTTTTTTGGGGGTGTGGGGGGGGGTTGGGGTGCGGGTGGTGTGGGGGGTGGGGGTGTTGTGTGGTGCGTGTGTTTTTTGGTGGTGTGGGTTGGCTTGTGTTCTTGGTGTTGTGGGTTGGTGTGGGGGTTTTGGTTGGTCGGTCGGTGTGGAGTGGGGGAGGATGTGGAGGTGTGGATTGTGTTTTTGTTATGGGGGGGGGGGGGGAGGGGGGGGGGGGGGGGGGGGGGGGGGCGGGGCGGGGGGGGGGGAGGGGGGGAGGGGGGGGGGGGGGGGGGGGGGGGGGGGGGGGGGGGGGGAGGGGGTGGGGGGGGGGGGGGGGGGGGGGGGGGGGTGGGGCGGGGGGGGGGGGGGGGGGGGGGGGGGGGGGGGGGGGGGGGGGGGGGGGGGGGGTGGGGGGGGGGGGGGGGGGGGGGGGGGGCGGGGGGGGGGGGGGGGGGGGGGGGGGGGGGGGGGGGGGGGGGGGGGGGTGGGGGGGGGGGTGGGGCGGGAGGGGGGGGGGGGGGGGGGGGGGCGGGGGGGGGGGGGGGGGGGGGGGGGGGGTGTGGTGTGTTTTTTTGTGTTGTGGGGGGTGTGGTGTTTGTGTTTGGTTTTTTTGAGTTGGTTATTTTTTTTGGTGATTGTTGGTTTTGGGTTGGGTTTGGGGGGTTGGTTGTATTTTTATTGGCTTTGGTTGGGTGTTTTTGTTTTTTTTTTTTTTTTTTGTTTTGTTTGGTTGTTGTTGTTGGGGGGTGGCGTTTGGTGTGGGGGGTATTTGTTGTGGTTGTTTTTTTTGGGGGGGGTTTGTTGTGGGGGTGGTGGTGGTTTTGTTTGATGTGGGTGATTGGGGGTGGGGGTTTTTTGGGTGGGTGGGGGGGGTGGGGTGGGGGTGGTGGGTTATTTGTTTTTTTTGTTTTTTTGGTTGTTGTTGGGAGTGTGTTTTGGTTTGGGTTTTGGGGGGGGGGTGGTGGGGTGGGTGGTTTGGGGTTTTTTTTTTTTTTGTGTGTGGTGGTTTTGTGTTTGGTGTTGGGGTTTGTTTGGGGGTGTTGGGGGTTGGGGTTTGTTTTGTTGATTTTTGGGGGGGGTTAGTGTGGTGGTGGGGGTTTTGTTTTTGGTGGGGTTTGTGTGTTGTGTTGTGTGGGTTTTGTTGGGGTTTTTGGGTGGTGTTGTTGTGGTGTGTTTGTTGTGTGGTTTGTTTGTGTGGGGTGGTGTTTGGGTTTGTGGGTTGGGGTGGTTGGGGTTTGGTGTGGGTGGGGTTGTGTGGGTGTTGTGTGTGGTTTTGGTTTTGGTTGTTTTTGTTTTTTGTTTTGGGTTTGTTTGTTTTGTTGGGTTGGGTGTGGGGTTGTTTTGTTTGTTTGTTGTTTTTTTTTTTTTTTTTTTTTTGTTTTTTTGTTTTTTGTTATTTGTTTTTTTTATGTTTTGTTTTTGTTTTTTTTGTTTTTTGTTTTTTTGTTTTTTTGTTTTTTGTTTTTTTTGTGTTTTTGTTGTTTTTTTCTGTGTTTTTTTTATTTTTTTTTGTTTTTTTTTGTTTTTTGTTTGGTTTTTTTGTTTTGTTTTGTTTGTTTTTCTCAAATGCCGTGTGCGCTCGTACGTCCATGTCTATATTTTCACTTTTTTTCTGATTTTTTTTTTATCTGAAACCGTTTGTCCGTATTCGATGGAAACTTTAAACATTAGAAGGAGGACTTCCCATGGAGAATATTTTATTGTTAACTCTGATAATTATAGGTCACATGACATGGCAACTATATTGGATTAAAGGAAAAATTTTGGACATCTTCTCTGAAACAGCTCAATGTAAAAAAAATTGAAATGACGTATGTCATCAACATCCCCATTGGGTATAACTGTACAAGGCATGCCCGTAGGTTGCGTGGCCTTACGTGCACACAAAAAAAAAAAAAAAAAAATAACTTTCAAACCTGCGGTGCCAGAAGAAACAACCACACAGGCTGTCCTTCGCTCTCACGTGCCCGTACGTGCGTGGCCGTACAATGCAAAAGAAATATATATATATATATTATATATACTTGTAAACCGCTTGCCAGAAACAACTAACACAGGCCGTTCCTTCGCTCTCGCGTGGCCGATACGGTGCTTTTATGTGTTGGTTACGTTGTAACGTGTGTGGGCCCGTACAACCAAAAAAAATATTCAACCGTGCCAGAAACAACAACCACACAGGCCGTTTCCTCGCTCTCCGCGTGCCCATACGTGCGTGGCCGTACGTGCAAAAATAACAATAAACTTTCAAACAACCACACAGGCCGTTACCTCGCTGCTCGTAAACGATCGACTGGATTGGGGCATTGTGTTTATCTAAAAATGCGCATAAGAAATCAAGAAATTATTAGAATACAGAAGTCATCCCTATCCAGAAGTAGTGCAATGCCCGTACGGAATGTTCACATCATTCCACGAATATTGCTTTCATTGAAGTAACAACTGCTGTGATACTTACAGCACACAGAGTTATTAAAAAATCCAAATTTAAAATCAAGTTTACCTCCCTGTCTTTGCTAGCCATGATCATTCGCTGCCATTGTCCAATTGCCACTCCTATGCATGGTGAGGCGACAAGGGTAGGATTTGTCGGAGACCTAAAGTAAGTGTCATCAGGTATTCCATGTTCGAATTGTTTAGTTTGAAAAATAAGTTAAAAAAAAAAAAAAAGTTTGCAAAGCATACACAAAATGAGATGTATTTCGTTGGCAAACATGTTGAGTAGAGCTGAATTCCTTAACACTTCCAAGGCCACACCGTTTTGACAATTGGAAACAAAAAAGAAGTTTGGCACTTTTTTGATAAATTAATTTTCATAACAATTTTTTCTTCAATAAATAAATAATAATAAAAATTGTCTCCATGTACAACCTTCATCTCGTTAACACTCTTCATAAACAACATTGCGAGGAAACGGCGCTTCTTCTTTGTTTCCTCGCCAGGGCAAGAATGCGGAGGCTGGCTGGATCTGCCAACTTTTGATAAATCATAGTTTTAATGGCCAATTTATTCAATTAGCGCCAACGGGTATTTTGCTTTTTCGCAAGGAAAAACACAAAGAGAAAGAGAAGAGAAGATAAAAAAACCCATAATGCGTAACGCGGCTGAGGTCTCTTTCCATCGGCCACACTCTATAGCAGCAACGTGTCCTGTCATTGGTTGGTAATAAATGGCCATAACTTGGGAAGCACTTGTCCGATTAATATCAAACCTTGAAAAGGCACATCTCAGGTCCCCAGCATATACCTGGCAATGTTTCAATTAGATCAGACCAGTGGTGTCGAGAACAGCGGTCTCCATACACACACACACATCGACACACACACCACACACACACACACAATCACACACCACACAACACCACACACATTTTAATTTTTTTTATTTGTATTCTCTTTTTCTTGTTTATTGTTTTATTATCTAAATTTGTATGTTTATTTATTGGATTTTTTTGATTTTTAGTGTTTTTTCTTTTTTTTTTGTTATCTTGGTATAGTGTTGTTTTTGTGTTTATTTTCATTTGGTTTTGTATTTTTGTTGGTTTGTCTTTTGTTTTACTTGATCACCCTACAGACACACACAACAGAACACACACTGGAATATTAGGATAGAATTAGGC
>CM068953.1:89990946-90008139 GCA_035128595.1 Eptatretus atami | reverse complement strand
TGGAAATCAAACAAATTTAAAATCATTCCAAATGGGAAACTTACTGTTTTTAAGGACGTCATAAAGGACACAAACAACAGCCACAAATAACTAATGTAACGTGTTCGACAAGGTGGCGAAAAGACACTGCATCAACGGCGGTAAATTTCTGGAATTAATTTTTTTATACGTCCTTTAAATCTTTC
The DNA here is from genome assembly GCA_035128595.1 of Eptatretus atami. Taxonomy (NCBI): domain Eukaryota; kingdom Metazoa; phylum Chordata; class Myxini; order Myxiniformes; family Myxinidae; genus Eptatretus; species Eptatretus atami. The sequence continues at coordinate 90,007,954 of CM068953.1, read as the reverse complement.
TTTTATTTCAATATAATTATATACTTAAACACCGCATCGGGTACGGTGTTCTGTGAAATCTCTAGTTTCTAGTTTCTGGATTGTATCACCCTTTGAGCGTACAATCAATCAGACAAATATGGAAGTTCCTTGGATTTGTCTTTGCACCATTCTAAGATTAATTTTCTTTCCTCATTGCATCATTATTGAGGTGTAGCTCAATCATGATACCTGACTGAAATGTCTATAATTTAGATAGAATAGTCTCATAGGCCTTTTAATTTTATTTGAGTTGCGTGTGTACTATGAAAGGCTGATTTTCTCCTTGAGTAATTGTGATATATTTGGTTTTGGTATGCAGTACTGAATAATCGAAAAATATGAATGTCATAACATCATTAAGAATAATTCGTTCTTGGTGAAGTGTAAATATATTGAGTAAGTGAAAACATTGTTAGCTTTACATATGGTTCAAAAAGGCCATGCATTTAAAAAATATGCATGTGCAGAATGTGCATTTGTGTAGGGTTTGTTTTAATTCCAGTTTTGCTTTGTGTTGATAAATTATAATGTCATTCTTGCAGCATTGGCCGTAAGCAACAGCAGATGAGTGCACTCAAGTGATCCAGGGAACTGTGCGGTTATCTGAAGTTCGGACTGGAGTGGTGAGATGTTTAAAGGGTGTGAATGTTATAATTTTGGAAGGGGAGTCGATTACTCTGGGTTTCTCGTGTTTAGGACTGCTTGCTAATTGTATTTTTTCTCATATGCCTTCGCTATTCACTTTTAACGCCTTGGTCTTCTTAAGTTTATGAGCTTAGTCTAATCTAAATGGATACTTTGCCCCCTCTCCCAATACATTTGTTTCCCGCCTCCCCGTCCTCAGGCCATACTTTATTGTCATATCTCTAGAATTGTAAGAGTTCCTCTCGATGTAGGCGTCTGCATTGAAATGTTGCCTCTTAAACCTCAGTTAGCAAAGCCGATCCGGACGATTCCTATTCGATAAGGCCAGACCAAGGAGAGGACTGAGCAACAATTAGGGGGCTGTATCGTCGTATAATGGCACTAAACTTAAGCTTAGCTTTGGCCAAGAAATGGCAATATGGTTGCAGCCTGTGCTGCACCACCATTCACTACATAATACCAATAACTCACCTGCGTTGGCCTATTAGTCTTGCTTGGCTGCTTGCTTGCCTCATGTCTGATTTAGTAATACAACATGCCTTTTATAAACACTAAAGTGTCCACAAGTAGAAGATTAGATTGATTGATCCCTCCTGCCTGGTTAAGCCATGCCTGGTGTTGCGGCTTGAAATGGGTTTAAGGTTGGCCAGTTTGATCTGGGTGCCTGAGTATCAAATCCACGCTCACACTGTTGAACTTAAATTACAGGTGGGGTTAACTCTGGGCCTGTCACTCCTTGTCCGACGGTCGGCAAATGAGTGCCAGCATGCTGAGTATAGTGTGGTCGGCAGTGGCGACACCATCCAAGGATTGTGCCGCAATAGCCAAGGGCACTGCTTAATGAGCACCAACGCTCTGCACCAGAGTATGGTCCCAATCTCTCATCCTCCTTTCTTTAGTAGATTTTACTTGTATGATGGAGATTGCGTTTGCTGTTCAAGATTCTCACTTTCTCCATGTTATCTCTTTTGTTTATTTTCTGTATGTGGTTCTTTTAACTTTTTGGGAGCTTTTTCAACTTGCTTTAATTCATGTGTGGTCAATGACCTTTTCTGGCACTATTATTTTTTCAATCTGTGCCTTTGCATCTGCAAGCAACCTTTGCTGTAATCTCACCAACTTGCCGTCTTGACTCTATTATTTGCCGAATATGACGGTAGGTCAGCCGTTTACTACAAGTACTCGCCAGGAGGCGAGCTGCAGTCCAAAGAGGAGAGAGCAGATTCAGATAGAGTGAGAGAACGACTATGAAGCAGAAAATGGACTATTGCAGACTATTGGAATGCTAACATACAAGTAAAAAAGATAATTGTGTATCTTTTGCCCCCATTGATTTTGTCACGTTCTAGAGTATATCACGACCACATTGTTTTATTAAAGCAATAGTAACTTCAATAATGACCGTAATCTGCCGGCTGCGTTGTGCAGAAACTCATAGAAACAGTTAGCTGGTTTGCGGGGGCACCATAAATATACCTTTTCTGTAACAAGCATATGGCATCCGTAACGCAAATAAATGCTTCAAAATCTTCTAAAAGAGCTGAAAATTACTCTGTAAAGTACCCTGAGAGTAAGCCTGCTACTCTGCAACAATAATTGGAGATTTTCAGCTCACCCATAGGCGCATCCTCAGGAACAAATATGGTGAGACGATATTTAGAAATCGCCACTCTTTCTTTTAATGCAATAGATTATGTTAAATACACTATTTCACTTTGATTATATGCACTGAACGACATGCATAAAGTACCCAAGGAGAGGCAAAGGTGTAACGACACAACGGACATACAGCACTATGCGGCAAAAGGCTTTGCGTTAGCAATTTAGTATTTTGAAAGTTCCACATTTTGTGAAGCATACAATTTTTAGAAATCCATTTTGTAACCTTATTGGTATCATTTTGCATCACTGTGGCTAATATTATTTAATTTTCGTACATAAAATAATACTTTATTTGTGTGGCAACAGTTATTGATAGAGAACAGATGCTGGCCGACAGCTGCAACTGAGGTCAGCTCAGTGCTGGTGAAAGTGGATTTTTACAGGCAACTAATGCGCAGAGACGCAGGGTCGGAGGACAATGATGCAGAGTTAGAGGCAAGTGTGAAGAAGAGGGAAGAGCATGCTGTGCAGCTTCTTTCGGAGGAAGAAAGCGAATTGCAACAGAATAGTCAGGGTTCGCTAATTGTGTCATGGAAAAATTTTTTTTTGTGAGTTTCTTCTGTTCCTGAGAATTCTTCTTGTTCAACTTCAAATAATAAGTAAGAGAATCGAATATCACAGATGTTCTTGAACTTATCACTATATAGCTGGTGATACTTTTCACTAGTATAGATGCCACCAAAAATGTATGCAGTCTTTTCCTCTTACTCAACTTCCCTCAACCTACTCACATGATTTTTTCAATACACATTAAAATATTGCAGACAATTTTTGATGTTATCTCTCCCTTCCTTTCCAGTGGGACCTAGCTTGCAAAGCACATCTTGGACCCAGTCTTGTTTCATCTGCATAACTCAGTCAGATGTTCTCCATAAATAGCCTTATCTGAAAGCTCCCTCACTTGTGAGAACAGCAGTCTCTACTTGGTGACGACAAAGGCTTGACAGTCAGCAGCCTGCTCACTCTCTGCCTGACTAGTGACATTCATGAAGAATGAGATGTCTGGTCCTCTCATGGAAGTCTTCTCATCCTGGAATATTGTCTCACCCTGATGCCTGCAGGAAGGATTGTCAAATGCTCTATATTTATATGGTCAGTGCCCTTTATACTGAATTGAGTCCTGCTTATGCCCTTATGAGCTAGGTACCAACACATGTTGTCTCTCTTCTCTCTCTCTTCTTCGTCTCTTCTCTTCTCTCTCTCTCTCTCTCTCTCTCTTCTCTCCTGGATTCTGTAGCATTAAAGCTCTCAATATTTATTCTGCATATTCCATGATGAGGCTGATTGCACAAGGTGTGTTGCTTGCACATCGAGACAGGTTGGTGAACTCCTCTGTTTTTTGTTTTTTTTTTAAGTCTTCTTCTTCCGGTTAGTTATTTCTGGCTTCTCAGCAGCCCAACCCTGAGCCCTCCCAGTTTCCAGTAAACACCCTTCCTAATTTACTCCCCAAATTCAGATTTCCACCACACCTCACTCTTTCGTTCTTTTTCTCCTACTTTGTTGGAATTTATTCCACAAGGCATTAATCAGTTCTTCTCCAGGACTTAGAGGTGGTGTGACTAGTCATTCATGTCTACTTACATCCTACTACGTATATTTTACTCCCATTAACTGCACCCGTAACCACCCTCTTTTTTTCAATCGTTGTCTTTCTTGTATCCTATTCTTTTCTAAATTTGTCTTCTTCTATTTTCCTGTTCCTCATTCCTTTGTGTCCACGTGGGACCCAATGTCCTACTCGTTCAGTACGTTGTCTTGTTTACCTCTGTCACCTGCTTTTTTAATGAGCCTAGATCTTTGTATTGTTAAAAATAATGGTGTTTGTGTTTGTGTTTTGCATTTTCAGGATTTGGAGGAGCAGTTGGTAAGAGGAGGAGGCGGCACTGAGGAAGAATCTGCAGTTATGAGAAGGTGACGACAGAGGCCAAGCTTGAGAAAATACGAAGAGGATGTTATAATGCTGGAAGACCAAAACACAAAACTCCTCGGCAAGGTTCGGTGTGCCAAACCCATATTTATGAGTATAGATGGTAAATGTGTAAATTTGAGTTTGTGAAATCGATTTTCGATTTTGAGCAATAATTTTTGTTTCTGGTTGACGGGAAACGCAGTGGTGACATAGCTGAAGCAATGAGTGGAGCAGGATGAATTTTGGGAAGGGGGTGGTAATTGGCAAAGGAAGTCCAACAACCATTTTTCCTGTTCATTGAAGTTTCTGAAGCAATTGCTGTGTTTGGTTATGAAAATGGATGCGATGCGCACTTAATTGGTGGATTGTTTTCTTGTTTCCAAACTTATTTTCTAATTGTGCAAGGTTATTTCTTTCCATTCTTTCTCCGATCAATCGATGAGAATGTCAAAGAAGCTGTTTTCATTTTTTCAGTTTGATTTTCATATTACTTGTCAACTTATAAAATGTTGAATATAAGCTATTTTATTTTCAGTATGATTGAATATTCGTTTTCTTTAATCCTCACTGGCATGTATATAACACTCTGAAAAATTATTAATGCAAGACATGGCATTTTTGTTTTTGTCACTTCAATGATGCTCTTTTTAGCTTTTGGATTATTTTCATTTCAGCAGATGCTTCACAGAATACACTTTGGATTGGGAGGGTGGGGTACGGAGGGATGCTATAGATGAACAATATTTAGCAAGGCATCCTGGTTTTATCCAGATTTGTCATATGATGAAGATTATAATAATGATGCTCATGGGCATGAGTTACAACATGAATGGTGCTATCTCAGCAGGAGAAGAAGCTTGCTTGATGAGCGATTTTGCAGAGTATTCGATCCACCTTGCAGGAAGAAGAAGAGGGGTAAGAGCTTGATGAAGACAAAACCAGCACGAAGGCTGTGATTGCTAAAATCTTGGCGGTAGCCGGCTTTGTATAGAGTTGGAAGTGTTTGGGGGAGGAATTAAAACATTTTATTTATTTAATTTTTATGGTTTGAACTTGATTGTCAGGAAATTGATCGCTTTGTTTGTATGATTGAATGAAAGCAACCATTTGAAACATTTCGCATGGATTAATATAGGTGAAGAGATCAGTATATTTTATACAGTACGTCCCAAGGATTGCAGGAATATGAGATCTTTTGTTTTTTCAAGGCTTGTTGATTTATTTTCTTTTTGGTCCTGCTTGGAATGAGGGAATAATTATATGTGTGCGTGCGTGCGCATCATGTTATCCTCATTTTAGGCTTAACAGTTCATGTTTTTGTTGTTGAATCAAAGTCTGATTGATGCATTGATTTGACCACATGTCACCGGATTCGTTATGAATGAGATACAATTGGCAGTGCAATCTTATTACTTCGCAAACTGTTCGTTTTGCGAAGGTTTGTTTGACCCTGGTGTATTTTTTTATTGGTAAATTGTGGTGCGGACAACATTGCCACAAAAACTGCTGGACCGTTTGCATGAATTTTCAAGAGATGATGTGCAGTACTCAGACGCAGGCGAAGTTTTGGAGCAAATCAATTATCTAGAACAAGAAAAATGATCAGCGGATTAAAGGTCAGCGTCCTGGTCAGAAGGTAAACTGTTTTTTTGCGTTAAAGTGTCATTTTGTTCCGATTTACATTCATTAAGTCAAATGTTCAGTATTCAATCGATACAACTGGATTAGCGTTATGGTATAGGTGTTTGCACCTAGTTTTAGTCTGTGGGGTCAAGGTCAAAGGGGGTCACAAAATGGAAATTTTGGAATTGGGAAGCGTTGTGGACACATTACACACAAAAACACTTTGGCAGATTGTCATGAATTTTGACGGATGTGTTTGGCATCACGAGAGGACAAATGATTAGATTTTTGGGGCGTCGGATTAAAGGTAAAGGTCAAGTCAAAAAAGGGTAAATCGTTTTTTCGCGATTAAATGGTATTTTGTTTTGATTTAACGGGAAATTAACTCCAAAATGTGAGCAGATTTAGTGGAATTTTAGTTTCCTCATTTTCTCATGCCATGTTTTTCACTAGTGTGCGGGCGAAGTATGCGTGCTAGAGTGTCCGTTCTAGTTTGCCTGTTTTGCTTTTGTTAACTATTTCTGCTCATCTTTCGTGTTTGTAAACGAATCTTGAAACGAGGGCATTGTAAAGTGATCAGAAGGGGTGTTATTTTTTGTTTTTTTTATCATATAGTGCCGAATGATTCATTGCATTGGTTCATTTTGTTCTTATTTTCTATGGAATATATCAAGTTTAGATTGTTTCTGCACATGTTGGATGATTTAATCATTTCTACATTATTAGTCGAATGCAGGTGCGATTTTGAATGTGAAAAGAAATCGTCAAATAAGGGGCCACATCCTAGGCTGTATGGGGGTGATCTAACTCGTCATTATGGTGGTCGTTTAATTGGGTATTTGCCAGGTGTATTGTTGTGAAAGAGAGCCACATTTGTTTACATTCTAAGGCTTTGAACTTGATAACTGTCAATTTTGCATGAGGTGGTGTAACATTCCTGCTGTTTGTGGTTTTGGCGTTAATGCTGGTGTAGTATTCTCAAAACAATGGTGCCATGATCTTAGTGGGGTGAGGTTTGGTCTGAGAATTTATTTTGGATGATTGTGATCTTTGTGCTTACATGTGGTTTTGAAACACCTGCATAAATTGAAGCCCAATTTTTACTAGATCAAGACCACTGATAAAGTTAGTTGTATCTCATTGAAAGTTAAGGAAGCTCACAATATACCATGCCATTGCGTTATCGTGAGTGCTAAGGCTTTGGAAGCCCATCGTGCTGGGGCTTTGATTTGTCAAGTATTTTGGGATGATTGTGAAAAAACGTTGTTTGATAATTCAAGTTGTCTAGATATTTCGTTGACCTTAATGTGGAGATTCTCCATGATTAATGGCTAAGCTGGGCACAGCTGGTGTGTTGATTAGCATTGTTGGCCAAACTGACATGGGATGAATTTCAGAGATCACTCATAGCTTAAAGTGGTGAATGAGGGACTTCTCTGTAATGACACCATGTATTCAGTGATTTATTTGGAATGGAACACTTTGCATACATGTTATGAATTCGTGCTCATTTGAGTAAGATGACAATTGTTGATGACGGCAAACTTGTATTAAATTCTGATAAAAGTCCATACGATAACAATGACATGTATAAGCATAATGAAGTTTCTAATAGCTAAAAACTGTGGCTTTTGGGGGTGCGAAGAATCAACGTCAATGAACTTTTGAATGCTTTGGTAGTTATGCCTTATCGCATCTCTGAAAATTTATTGTCTCTCATTGATTTCTATTTCTTGTCTTGATATGAAGAAGTGTATTTGACAAACGTTGAGTAACTTATTACTTACGATGAATGGATGTGCGTTTGCCCCGTGTTAGCGCAATCACTTTTCTTTGAGTGAAATTCGTGGTTTGCAGAGAGACCTTAAGCAGGTAAAGAAAAATCGAAGGACATGGGAGAAAATCCAAAGTAAACTGGATGGGGAAAGTTTGATTGCAAGACAGATGTGAGCTGCACAGCAAGATAAAGATTAAAATGCTGCTGAGTAGGAAAGAAAAGAGCTGCCAAGCAGCCTAGCAGGTGTGATGAGAGTTGAAGTAAGTTGATGAAATATCTTTCTGAAGTTACTCTAAAATTCCTTACGTCAATATTAAAATCTGGCATTGGTCAATTATTGCAAACAGCTTCATGATAATGAATAAAAAATAAACTGATGACATTCGCATTGAAGTTTTAGTCTTTTTTTTTGGTGGGAAAGGTGGTGGGGGGGGGGGCATATATTTCCATTAAAATGTCATATTTATACCTCTCTTCGGATTTTTGCTTGAAACTATCAACTTTTGTTGCATTGTTTTAAAAACAGTATAATAAACATTTATTCTTGTCTGAATTGAATTAAATCATTTGAGGCTCTTGCATGTTATTGTAAGGGTGACGAGGAAACGCTTTAAAAACAGGCTGAAGTTTGGTTGAGAGTGCTGCAGGCAACTGGCAGAATTAGGAAAGAATGGAGTTGGAAAGCTGCACGAAACAAGGCAGAGAAGCAGAACGAGACTAAGTGAGGAGCTGAAGCCTGAAGATGAGCTAGATGGACGCATTAGACACCATGCTGACAGCAGGAAAGTCAGGTTGTAGTTTCAAAAAATCGAGTAATAATTAAAAGTGCCAGGTGGTGGTTTTGGTTTATACAACGTTGCATTGATTTCTTTGGGATGTTGGTGTGGTATTCAGTTGTAATTAGCCTGTTGCTGTGTCAGCTGGAGGAATTGCTTATGTTGTTGTGTCATGGTCTGTTGTCTCCATGCACTAACTTTATTTACATTTGAACTTTATTCTCATATTTTACACTATTATTATGAGAATATGTGAGAATACTATTTAATAAAATTCAATTTTTTTCAGCTTGTTTTCATAAGGTTTAGTTGAGTACAAAGCAATGTGGCGGCTTTGGCAATTTTGAGATGGCTTTCTAGTTGTTAATGAGATTGGAATGCCTATATCTTTATCTATTGATCATATGGCTTCAGGAAAAGCGTGGAAGCAGGAGGTTGAGACTTATGAAGGCAATTGAAGAGGAGCATGCCAGCATGATTTCAATACAACAAATTAGGCAGAAACGGTCATTCTGGGAGGAGCTTTCAGAACAGCTGGAGAACTAGTGGGCAAGTGTATTTTGTGTGTCTTTTGACTAGTTGTTTGGATTGAATTGATTGAAAACCAGGTTGTTTTTTTTATGTTGGCAAAGCGTTGAGTTGGGTGTCGATTGGTTTTTTGGATCTGTGTCGGATCTCCAACAGGTTGCTTATCAAATCATATGGTAGTAGTCGACCGTATGGTAAAGAATCGGTATGAACCCAATGCATACAAATCTTAAACATGGATTAATTATTTTTATTTTCAAATATGGTGAATAATTCCTTGGAGCAGTGATTGCATTTTTTTAAAATTTTTTTTACATGCAGTTTTGGTGACAGGAGAGGGGGTGGGTGGCAAAGTGGAGCAATTTTTAAACCACACAAAACAATTATTTTGTAAATCGAGTTATTCTACATTTTTGCTTTTTTAATTGTTTAAGTAGGAAGGAAATCTGGAGAAGCAAAAGACTCTAGAAGCAGAAGGGAAGAGTGGGAGTGAAGTGAAGGGACTGGCTCGGCAGGCTGAGTCTGAAGCAACGCAAAGGCAGCGCTGCACGCGGACATTAGGTGAGGTTGTTGAAGCAGAACGTGTTTCGAGCGGATCTCGCTGATCGGGGTTCCAAGGCAGGCAGTGGACTGACTCGTTAATTGAGCTGTAAGTTTATTTTCTTCTCTTTGGTGGATTGTGCTGAGAATAACATCTTGCTCTTTTTGGCTTATCAGTTATTTTAGCAGCTTCAAGTTTTTATCCCTTTTATTTTATTTGATTCACTGATTTTGCATATAATCTTTCTTATATCATGATATCCGGTGGGACCTATGAATTTTGAATTTTTTATAACTAGATGGCTACCTGCAATTTGTCAGTGTGTTCTATTCTTGTTGCGCTTTTTTTAATGTGATGTTTCTTTTTCTGTTATGCGTGGCCTCTCTGCCTCAGAGAAGTGCTGCAAATACCAGGGGTCCGTGGGCGGACAATTAAAGATTTACTTTCTGTCAATTGACACCAGGTGACGACAGCCGACAAATAAACAGAGGAATTTAAAAATGGCAACTCTTATTAATCCCGTCAAGCGCTAAATATAATTCAATTAGATTCAATCACAATCATTCATCACCTCAGTAGTGTGAGTTAACAGGAAATACAGTAAGTCAAATGCTTTTTAAACTTAATCAAGTTACAACTATATTTCAAATGCTTTCAAATAATTCAACTCTTATAAAGGCAATTATACCCTCTGAGAAGCATTATACTCCACGTTTAATAACCCTTTTATAGGTACATGCATGAATGAAGTCTGTATTTGCACTGTCCGAACGAACATGCAGTTGTTGTATTTGGTCAACGTGTGTTTGGGACCCGTGAGTCGTGGGAATTCTCTCGCGTATGGAATTCACTGACCGCCGTACATGAGAGTGATGAGGAGGGAGACCTTGAGGCGAGATGCCCAGAGAAGTTGTTGGTAAGGAATGTTAACATGGAGTTTTTGCACCCAAGTGTTGTGTTGGTCTCGTGAGAAAGCAGTCTACAGCGGGAGAAACTGAAACTCGCGAAGGTGCATGATCAGCGATCGGGTCTGTGGTCACGTGCACCCATGTACAAGGCTCATGATGGTGCAGCCATCTCTGGTGTGCACAGCTGCGCTGGTGTGCAAAACGAACTTGATGATTAGCTGCTCCAAAAGGCTCCAGCATGCTGGAGCTGGATCTCTGGCTCACCCTAAGACTGCCTTCGTGTCGTTTCCCGAAAGTCCTGTTATTGTTTTATTTGTAATGACGCAAGGTCAAGGAAACAAGGGACAGTCTGAATTCAAAGATTGACCAAGAGCTTGACATTTGTTTGGAGCATTGTTTTCCATAAAAAATTTTCACCCCGTCAGTCACCATGTAGGGTGAAAGCTTCACGTTACTGAACACTGTAAGCTCAACAAAAGTCATCCTCAATAGTTCTGTTTATATCCATCAGATTCAAGTATGATGAGCATATCAGTTGTTCTGCGCCATATATTTCCCTTACGTATTTATTTAATTCACTGTAATTCCAGTTGATTTTCACAGTTCCTATCAGAATTATGTAATGCAAGTTGCCTTTGAACAAACATCAATGCTAATTTATTATATAGGTTTACTAATCCTTACATTTTTCCATATTTTGTTGTTGGAGATATAACACTACTACACCCAACTAAGATTGATTGAGATCATTTAATATACCTTCAAATAGGGTAATAACCTTCAGAAGGGTTAGGAAAACAGAGCGTTTTTTGTTTGCTTTGTTTTTTATTCAAAAAAATCCAACTTTTTTTTTTTATTTCAAAACGTTTTTTAGCAACTCCCGACATCATGTGATCCTTTGAAGTTTGATGAGATACGTTCAGCATCTCTGAGAAAAATGATGAACACCCAGACAAAAGAATCTCTAGTATTGATTCTGCTGATTTGGTTTTAAATCTTTGTGATTTTTCATGAGATTACATGCTGATATGCTTTTGTTTGTCGATTTGCTCAATTTTTTTTTTTAAGCACTGAAATTTTTCTGCTTTATTTGCTCTCGTGTTGAGCATGTTGTCGAAACTTGAGTCAATATATTTCATTGTGGGTTTCCTCGGTGCAATTCTTCCAGGTAATAACGAGTTTGCAATGGTTTATTTATCTAATTATATTTTATTTGGGTGAGTGTGGGCTGTTTAGCAGCTATTTATTGATGCTTTGTTGTAGTTTTGCTTGATAAGTGAACATGGATGATAAATGGACCTGATTCCCAATTGCTCTCTCACAGAATGGAACTGGAGAACAAACGGGTGCTGTCGGATATTGAGAGAAAGTCGTTAAAAATGGTGAAGAAATAAACGCCTGTGGGCTCGAGCTCAGGACACGTGCAAAATTTACTTTAAAGATCAAATATTACAATGTTGGTTGCCATCTTTGGTACTTTTTAATAAAATGCAATATAATGTTTTTGTTTAATTAATTTTGAACAAATGTGAACTGATGTTTTTCTTCATCTCTTGATATTTTGGCATCTCTTTTCCCTATTGATTTGTTCAAGAACTTTTTTTAAGCGTAATTGTTTGAATTTTTTCTTCCTCTGCTGGATTACTATATACTGTAATACAATGGTGTTTTGTTCCAGGAGTTGCTCGCAGAAGAACTCCGCCAGAAACTGATGCAGCACCAGTCGTAGTTCGAAGATGGTAAGGATGTCATTGCAAAGGAGCCATCTTGAGGAAGAGGAGAGATTCGAAAGAACAGTGAGAAACAAATGACTTCGTTGCAGGCAAGGTTTGTTGTCATAATTGCTTTTGTTTGCTTCTCCATTTATAATGCGCTTCCAATATTTGATGATTTTGGGCTTATGAGTGCTTTGCCGCCACTTTTTTTTTTTCTTTCTTTGAGATGTATTTGGTTTGCCAGAATTGCTATGAACTGACTTTTATTATCCGCGCGCGGTGGCGGAAGGGGGATATTTGTTTTATGTTGTGCTTGGTAGTTCACCATTTTTAATGATAAGACGTGATGTATATATTTTAACATATATTAATTGCACATATAATGAACATCCGTGCAATTTGTTTGAACATTTCGTCTTCCATTCCAATTTTTCTGTCCTTGCTTTTTCTCGTTTTTTTTTGTATACATGATATGTTGTGAAGAGTGAGAGAAGGAATGGAACAAACATGAAGTGGGAAACACAAACAATAGGTAAAGTAAGAGTGAGATAAGGGAGTGGGGAAGGACAGTGGGGGGAACGCCTTACACAAGTGAATGAAAAAGACTGAAGAGGAAGGGGGAAGTGGGGATGAAAGAAAAGGAATAACCAACATACAATATAATGAAGGGGTGAGCGGAGGGGGGAGAAATGGCAATAAACTTGGAGAAAGGGAATGCCATAGAAGGGGTATTTGGGGGGGAAGAGATGATGAGTAATAGGTGGGGATGGATATGGTAGTGGTGAATATTTGTGTTGAAGCCTGGAGGGAGAATGGATGATAGAGCTTGGAGAAGTTGGTTAATTGCCAGAGAAAAGAAGGAACAAATTGGTGGATGTGAGCGTCAGCCTGGAATTTTGGGAGTTTAATGAGAAGATGGTTATGAACCATGTGTGCATGAGAATTGGGGGGGGGGGGGGGGGGGCGGGGGTAGGGGGCCGAGCCAAGAGAAGGCAGAGGTTGCAAGACAAAAGGGAGGTGTAAATCGAGAGGCTCAACTGTTTTTTCTTGGAAGCATGGCATACTGAGCAAAACATCTACAATTTTGTCACCACTTTGCTTGTTTGTCATGCTTTTAATTTGCTTAACTTTCAGTAAATCTCAACTTTTGAAACCCCTTGCTCATTACTGTCAAAAATTCTTTGTTATCGCTCCTAACGATGAAAGTTACTTTGCTTTTCCTCTTTGTAATTTACATTTTTCTTTGCTCTAAATCCAGCAGAATTTAGCCTTCATTAGAATCATATCCTGCACTCTAGCTTTTTTGTTCTTTATTGTTTTGCTATTTTCTACTTCACGCCATTAGTATTTGTCTGACAATGTAACATTTTTGCACTTGTTCTCAAATGTTCTTTCTCATTGGTATTTGGCTTATAATGGATCATGCGTTGGTACCATTTGAAGAACATTGTGGTCAAACTCCTGGTACCGAGCGCAAGGACTGAGCTTGTAACATAAAAAGTATCTTTGTTAGATTGTTTTCTGTTCAGAAAACATGCTTACATAACTATTTAGTCGAGTCTGAGCTTTATGTGTATTTTTGGATTATAGAGTTGAGGGTAGTTTGATTGTATGTTTCATTGTCTGCTAATTGTGTATGAGTGCAGGGTAATTCTGTCATGAAAGTAAGCTTATTTGCATCTTCATTTTCAACTAGAATTATTTTTAACTTTTCTAATTCCATTGGAAAAGGCGCTTTATAGTATGGGTCTCTTTAGAATGTTTGTATTCGGCTGACTCAAAATGATTGGGTACAACTGTTTTTTTTATGGATCTTTGCTTCCATTTTCCGTGAGATATATAAAGCTGCTTTTTTTGTCAGTTGCTAAATCTGAAAAGCTTCTTCTTACTATTGTTTTACGCACTGAAACATACGTCATGAAATGACATTAAGTTATAATTATTTCCCCTTGAACTATGTGCGAGCATGTTGCTCATTTATTTTTCTCATAAGATTTAATCATGAGAATGTGGGACTTTCCGTTTTGGATAAGGAAGTAAGCAGCGTTATAAGCTTTGCATTATTGGAGGAAAAGTATATTTTGAAACATTCTTCTTTAGATTTTTTTTATTTTTTATTTTCTTTGAATTTTTTTTCTGACCTTTATGTGAGCTCTCTACCATGGCATTGATTTTGTATATGAAGAATAATGTTTCAAAGACTTGCAGCCAGCCAGGTTTGTCCCATGTAGTGCAGATAACAATGAAAATCGTGCTCCCGCAAAACAGCTATAGCTGTTGAAACAGAGAAAGCTATATCCACAAACAGGGGCCATTTTCTTCATATCTTTGAACTCGTGTTTTGATTAGTCCGACAGCCAACAAGGATTTGTTTGCAAAAAGGAATTTTAAAATGATTTTGCTGCAAAAATCAAATTTAAAAAGTTTTTCTTTTCAATATGTATAATATGCTTTTTGTATTATGTTTTATATGTTATATTATATATATATATATATATATATATATATATATACTCACTCATCAAGAAAACACTTGGGTCTGTGACATGACGTGATGTATGTACAGATGATTCCAAGCAACACCTCCAAACTAGGAGGCCTTTGTATGGACTCCAAGTTTTGAGACTATGATTTATAAATCCTAGGGTCAACAATTGATGAACCAGAGGTCATCTAGATTTCGCTTGTAGGCCTCAGGAAAGTGTCTGGACGTTTATTATGACATATTGGGCTTTAATTAATAACAATTGACACCCTAATTTGATGAGGGCAGAGGTCAAATAATCACATGAATCAGTGTATGTAACAGGTCAGTGTGCTTTTTTGTTTCGATTTGTGTATTAAAATGTTTCTGATGAAAAGGCACCATATAAATATTATGTGAGAAGTAGTTTTACCAAAGTGTGAGCCATAATCTGCAGATGATATACCATTACAGTCAAAGGGTGTCATAGATTTTTGACTATGATGTGGTCCATCTTGTTAGTTATTTATGTGGTGTGCATATGTATATATATATGTAGATATTTTGCCACTGATGAGGGCATAAGCAGCGTGGTTTTTGTCTAACTGTTATTTGACATGAGTGGTCGGCTGAATGAAGGCTCCGGGTTGGGCATTTGTGCATTGTTTCAATGGAAAATGATGTGCGTGCTTCATGGGAAAGGGGGATTAGTTCGCCGGCGGTTTCGTGAATTCCATAAGGGAAATTAAAAAATCATGAAAAACTGGCGACATATGTGAAGCACAGACTGGAATGTAGAAGCAGGTCACATTATTGAAGCGGAATTTTCAGGTCTGCGAATGCGGAACCGCGAATGTGAGATTGACAAATATATCCAGTATACGTATATATGATATTACATATTTTGTGTATTATGTATGTATATGTCTGTATGTATATTTATTATATATATATACTATATATTATTGACGAATACAGGTGACATCCACACGATGCATGCATGCTGTGGGTCCAGAAGAGCTCTTTCACAGTGCCTAATTGAGATTATTTTCTGAGCTTATGTGACTGTCTGTCATGAGTTGAATTTGTATAAAAAATGTTGGTGAATCCGCCGAAAGGTTTCAGTATGAGTGGATGGAAAGTGCTATGTTGCTGATGCCCTAACAAGGCGATGCCAGTCAGTAATGCACTTGTTTATTCACTTGTGCAGTATCTGACACTAAATTACATTTAACTCTTGTTTCAGCTAATGAGAGTGCTTCCGGAGCAGAGACATTTATAGCTTGTGGCATAGAGTGATGTCACGGGCTTCGTCTCAGTTTGGAGAATGACATTATTTTATATTGTCGCAATGCATCCAATAATTGATCCGATTTGTGTTTGTGAAGCGGGTAGATAATGTTCGTGTGGCAGGCGGCGCACATGTTCGGTACATAATAAGGGTTTACTGCGTTCTTGGTGGCTCTCAACTCGAGGTTGGATTATTATATATATTATATATATAATATACTATATATATATATATATACTACATATATATATATATTTGTTGCGGATCAGGGGTGGCGGGATCTCGGATGGAGTTTATAGCCAAACGTTCACGATTCGCACCCTTACACGCCGTCTCGGGTTTATAACGCGGCTGGCTCGGAAGGCCTTGGTACGCGTTTTCATACGGCTATCACATACTGGACCTACCAGTTGGGGACAGCCGGTTACAGATCTGGTTGTCAGATCCGAGGTTTTTCTGGCAGTCTGTAACATTTTTGGTTTTGACTACATGAACTGATCGTTTCGGCGCACAAATTATCCAAGCGGCAACTCATGACAATCAGCAGATCATGAGAACATCGGTTTGTTCGAGCAACATTCGTGCTTTTGACACTTTTCTCCATCAGAAAATCACCAGTAATCTGGTCTTGGTTGCCAGTGCTGTTATGTCTGTCTGCATGTTGTTTAAGGTATATCTCGGTAGGGGGACCTTCGAACCCGTAATCGTAGTTCTAGTTAAGAAAGGTTTTAGTTGATAAAATTATGTGAATGTTTTGCTTGCGGTGTTTGCCCCGATTGCCACGAGGATAACATTCGCGATTCGTTTAAAAAAAAAAACTGTTTGACGGACTTGAATCCCAAACGCGGGGAAGATTAAATTTGTTGTCCGAGTGGATTGAGATCTGCGTGCGGATCTCACCAATTTGGGTAGTCAGGAGCGTGGGGGGATAATTTGGACTGAAGTGCATTTCGCACCTGAACATTGGTTACAAGAAGGCGCAAGGGAAAAAAACGACGCTCGCAATTTGATTTTAATTTTGGCGGATCGGCGTGTAAACTTGGAAATTATAAAAGATGGCACGTCGCAAAATGGGGTGCGGCTCACTTTGGCGCGACACGAAGCGGGGAGTGGGGCTAATTATAGTGAAGAACTGCGGGGGAGGAACG
>CM068953.1:89937290-89948752 GCA_035128595.1 Eptatretus atami | reverse complement strand
GGAGCATTTATAAGAACCAACAAAAACAATTATCATTTGTTCAATTCGGATCGTCTTATTCTACATTTCTTCTTTAATTGTTTACCAGTTCTAACGGCAAATCGGGAGAAGCAAAATCAGTCACTCTAGAAGGCAGAGCGGCAAGAGCTGGAAGTGAACAGTGAAGGGCCGGCTCAGGCAAGGCTCGAGTCTGACAGAAACGCAAAAAGCAAGACGCCTTGCTACCCAGAGAGTGCAGGTGAAGTTGCTTGAAGCGGAACGTGCTCGAGCGGATCTCGCTGATCGGGTCTCCAGCAGCAGGTAGGCTGACTCGTTAAATGAGCTGTTAGTTCTATTTTTCTCTTTGGTGAACTTGTGCTGAGAAATACACATCTTGCCTCTTTTGCTTATCCAGTTATTTTATCAGCTTCAAGTTTCTTTTATATCACTTTTCATTTTTTGAATTCACTGAATTTTGCAATAAATCCTTTTCTTTATATTTCATGTATCTCAGGTAGATATTGAAATTTTGAATTTTTATAAACTACCAGCGATGGCTACCTGGCATTGTCCATGCTTGTTCTATTCTGTTGGCTTTTTTTTAATGTGATGTTTTTTTCTGTTATGCTGTGGCCTCTGTGCCTCAGAGCAAGTGCCCATGCAAGTACAGAGGGTCAGTGGCAGACATTAAAACGATTCACTTTTACCTTTTCCTGTATACAACCAGGTGACGACAGCGCATCGACATACAACAGAAAAGAATTAAATGCAATTTATTAAATCCCACTGTAAGCGCTAATATCAATCAATTAGATGTCAATCACATATCATTTCATCAACCTCAGTAGCTGTAGAGTTCCACACAGGAAATACAAGTCACGTTCAATGCTTTTTAAAACTTAATCAAAGTCTACACCATATATTTCAATGCACTTTCAAAATTTCCACAACTCTTATAAAGGCAATTTCCACCCTCTGAGAAAGCAACTTTATACTCACGTTTTAATACACCCCTTTTATAGGATACGTGCCATGAATCAAAGTCTGTATCTTGCACTGTCGAAACGAACATGCAGTTGATGAATTGGCCAACCGTGTGTTTGGAACACGTGAGTCCCGTGGGAATTCTCTTGCAGTATGGAATCTCACTGCCACCCCGGCCGTACCATGATGAGGAGTGAGGAGGAGGGAGGACCTTGACGCGAGATGCCCAGAGAAGTTGTTGGCATGGAATGTCAACATGGAGTTACTTTGCACCCCAAGTGTTGTGTTGGCTCCTCGTGAGCACAAGCAGTCTACCAGTAGGAGAGAACCTGAACACCGGAGAAGGTGCACTGGATCACGATCGGGTCTGTGGTCAACGTGCACCCAATGATACAAGGCTCATGATGCCGTCGCAGCCCATCTCCTGGTGTGCACAGCTCGCTGGTGTGCAAAACGAACTTGACTGCACTCGGCTGCTCCAAAGGCTCCACGCACTGCTGGAGCTGGATCTCTGGCTCACCCTCAAGACCTCCTTCGTGTCGCTTTTCCCGAAAGCTCCTTTATGAGATGAAACAGCACAATATAGCTATTTGTCCGCAACATTTTTGAATCGATGTTGTGTTTGAAAATGTCGGGATACACCTTGTTAAATTATACAACTTCAATAGGTGGTGGAAGGCATAAAAAACTGTCAAAGTAATATTTCGCAGCCTTATCATAAAAAACACAACCCAATGAGAATCATTCCACTACCATCTTCTAAATTCTAACACATTCTTGGTATCTCTGGGCAAACTTAATATTTGGTCTCTATGCAGATTACTACTACATCAATTTTCAAGCTTTCACAATATTTTGAAAGTTCTCCATTCGAGGTTGTATTTTCCCCAAATTCTTTAAACCACTAGCTGATACTCATGCTTATTTATATATAAAAAAGAATACAAATCCATTACTCTTTTGTGAATTTAAAATAAATAAAAAAAAACACACATGTGCAACTAGAAGAAAGCATATCTCAAACTAACAATCTAGCCTTATCTGGAAGGCTTCCAGCTTTTTTGAGAAAAATCTACCATCACACCCACTACCGCAAGCAATTTGTATCTCAATCTCTCTGTTATGTCCTTTCAGCTCTTTGAGCGTGTAGTTGAGCCTTCTTTCGTTATCTAGTTTTTACTGCCGATGAATTCAAGGCCCACAGCACCAAACCCACCCAGTAAAAGGGGAAGGGATATAATAAATCCTCCATTCATCTCCCTTATCGAATATTTCTTCAACAATAGTTTGCCTATTTTTACTCTAACTGACCAGTGTCCCGGATAAGGTTTTTCACTTGTTCTCTTTCGTGAGAACATCATTCTTACAGCCCCTTTTTTTGAATTGTATCACCGTTGATAGAACAGTTTTACATTTTGATATGCATATTTAGTTTTTTTGAAGTTGCTTTGATTAACATAGACTTCCCTTGGTATTTGCAACTCCTCATCTATTAATTGCCAACAAACAATTAGGTAAAATTACCATCGGTGGCCATTTCTAAAATTAATCGCCATTTCAAGTTTCTTCAATATAACAACGATTATGTTATCATACACTTCTTCTCCTCTCACTGTCTCATTGCAAGTCTGAATATATGAGTGTGAAAGAAGTACCTGATAGAAGCAATTGCGCTATCCTCTGGCACCATCAAAATATCAAGGACCGACAGTCACTTCTCTCAGCTCACCATAGGGGCAATCCAGGAACAACATATGGACAGTTGGTTAGAACCATTGTTCGCATACCGGCTCAATCGTCCTGGATTCTTTTTAGATGACTATTGAGTACTAAATCTAGGTTGGGCACACAACTAGCATTTACTTTGGAGGTTAGACAAGTTCTGCAACAGTATCAATCTTGAGTGTACCACCGCTGGAAACACTCGGGCCGAGCAGAAAGTGTAACGACACACGGACTATACAGCCACATGCGACAAAGGCCTCGTTAGCAATTATACCGTCATTTTGAAAGTCCATTTTGTGAAACACTATACAATTTTTAGAAATCCATTTTGTAACCTTATTGGTTCATTTGCCATCCATGTGGGCAATATTAATTTAATTTTCGTATCATTTCAATTATTTTGTGTGCAACAGTTAGTTGATGAGAAACAGATGCTGGCAGAGCAGCTTGCAAGCTGAGACCCCGGAGCTCTGTGCTGAGGCAGCGAGGAGATGCGGGTTTCACTCGCCTTTGCTTGCCTAAGGGAACAGAGCTGGAGGAAATGATGCAAAACGAGTTAGAGGCACGTGTCGGAAGAAGAGGAACGAGCGTGCTGCTCGAGCTTTCGGTTCAGGAGAAGAAGCGAACGCAACAGAATATGTTCCAGAGTTAGCATCTAACTTGTGTCATGGAATTTGTTTTTTTTTAGTGAGTTATCCTCTGTTCTCGCTTGAAGAAAATTTTCTTGTTCAACTCAAATAAACTAACAGTAAGAGGTAAATAATCAGAATGTTCTGAACTTTCACTGTATCAGCTGGTGATACCTTTTCACTGTTTCATGCTGGCAGCCAATCATACATGTTGCAGTCCCTGGTGGGTCCTGCCTTCTCCTTCCCTCCCTCCTCGCTGCAATTTTTCAATACACATTAAATTCTGCAGACCAATTTTGATGGATCCCTCTCCCCTTCCTTTCCAGTGAGATAAGCTTGCCCCAAAGGCAACATCTTGGACCCAGTCTTGTTCCTCTGCAAACTCAGTCAGATGTTCTTCCATAAATAAGCCTCTGATGTTCTGGAAAAGCCCTCTCCCTCACATGTGAAGACAGCAAAGCAGCCCCTACTTGAAAGTCAGCGCAGCAGCTGCATCACTCTCTGCTGATCTGGAATCCTCATGAGATATGAGATGCTGGTCTCTCTTCATTGGAAAGTCTTCAATCTGGCAAATTTGTCTCACCTGATACCTGCAGAAAGGATTGTCAAAATGCATATATTTTCCATGGTCAGCTAGCTTTATAATGATATTGAGTCCTGCTATGCCTATGAGCTAGGTACCCAACACCATGTTCTCTCTCCCTCTACCTCGCATCTCTTCTCTCATCTCTCTCTCTCTCTCGTCTCTCCTCTCTCTCTCCTCTCTCCTGGATTCTGTAGCATCTAAAGCTGCTCATATTATTTGCATTCCATGAGGAGTGCTGATCAAAGTGTGTTGCTTTCAACATCGCAGAACGGTTGGTGACTCCTCTGTTTTGTTTTTTTTAATCTGTCTCTCTTCCGGTCTAGTTCTTTCTGCTTTCACGAGCCTCACCCCTGAGCCTCCCAGGCCCTTCCAGTAACACCCTCCCTAGTTTCACTCCCCAAATCCAGACATTTCCAACCAACCTCCACTCTTTCCTTTCTCCTTTCTCTCTATTGTGGGGAATCCTATTATTCCACACGCGATTAAATCATGTCTCCCTCACAGGACTTGAGCAGGTGGTGGACTGTCATCTCATGTCCATCTACATCCCTACCTACGATATTTTATAATCTCCCATTAACCCTGGAATCCGCCTATAACCCAACACCCTATTTTTTCAGTTTGTTTCTTTATCTACCTCTATCTCTATCTGTCTTCCTTCTAATTTTCCTGTCCTTCATTCCCTTTGTGTCCAAGTGGGACCCAACTGTCCTACTGTCAGTACTTTCTTGTTACCCTCTGTCCCTCACTTTTTTATGAGCCTAGATTTTTGTATGTAAAAATAAGTGTTTAGTTAATTGTGTTTTGCATTTTCAGGATTGGAGGAGCAGTTGGAAGAGGAGGAGGCGGCACGGCAGAATTGCAGTTAAGAGAAGTTGACGACAGAGGGCCAGTGTGAAAGAATAGAAGGATGTTATAATGCGGGAGACCAAAACAAAACTCGGCAAGTAGGGTGCGCAAACCACCATATTTATGAGTAGATAGATGGTAAATGTGTACAATTTGAGTTTGTGAAATCGTTTGGTTTGTGCAATAATTTTGTTTCTGTTGAAGGGAAACACAGTGGGTGACTAGCTGAAGCCAAATGAGTGAGCACAGGATTTGAATTTGGGAAAGGGGGTTGGGTAATGCAAAGGAGTTCCAACAACCTTTTCTGTTCATTGAAGTTTCTGAAGCAAAAGTTGCTGGGTTCGGTATGAAATGGAAATGCCATGGCCGCCACTAATTGGCGGAATTGTTTTCCCCTTGTTTTCCCACAAAGTATTTTATTCTAATTTGTTGGGCAGGTTTTTTTTCCTTTTCCATTCCGTTCCTCCGGACCTCCCCCATCCGACAGATAGCCATGACTGATTCAAAGAAGCTTTTTCATTTTTGCAGTTTGATTTTCAATTACCTTGCTCAACTTATAAAATTGTTGAATCAAAGCTAATTAATTTTATTTTCAGTATATTGAAAGATTCGTTTTCTTAAAATCCTCCACTGCGAGCGTCATATTAAAACACTCTGAGAATACTAATTATTAATGCAGAGACATTGGAGCTATTTTGTTTTTTCACCATTCAAATCCATGCTCATTTTTACTTTGGATTATTTTCATGTCCAGCTATGCTTTCCACCAGAAATACTTTTCGGATTGGAGGATGGGTAGGAGGGAGCATAGATGAACATATTTAGCAAGCGCATCCTGTATTTCATCCAGATTTTGTCATGGTGCGCATGCAAGCATTCAGATAAATTAATGATTGCTCATGGCAATGAGTTAACACATGATGGTGCTATCTCATGCAGGAGAAGAAGCTGCTTGATGAGCGCATTGCAGAGTATTCATCCCACTTGCAGAAGAAGAAGAGGGGCTAAGAGCTTGATGAAGACCAAAACAAGCACGAAGCTGTGATTGCTAATCTTGAAGGTGCGCTTTGTAATGAGTATGGAAGTTGTTTGGGGACAGAACTTAAAAACATTTTATTTTATTTTACATTTTTACTGTTTGACTTGATTTGTCAGGAAATTGATGCTTTGTTGTATGATTGAATGAAAGCAACACCAATTTGAAACATTTCTGCATGGACTTAAATATAGGAGAAGAGATATATCTTTTACCGAAGTACCGCTCCCAAGGATTGCAGAGAATATGAGATCACTTTGTTTGTTTCCAAGGCCTTGGTTGATTTATTTATCATTTTTGGTCCTGCTTGGAATGAGGAGATAATATATGTGTGCGTGCGTGCGCATACATGTTATCTCAGTTTTCTAGGCTTCACACGTTCATGTTGTTGTTGTTGGAAATCAAAGTGTGATTGTCATTGATTCTGACCATCCATGTCGAACCGGATTGTTCATGGAATGAAGATACAATTGGCAGTGCAATCCTTATTTGCCTGTTTCGCCTTGTCTAACTATTTTGCTCACCTTTTCGTGTTGTACCGATCTTGAACGAGGGCATTTGTTAAAGTGCTCAGAAGGAGATGTCTATTTTTTGTTTTTTTTAATCAATATAGTGCCCAATGACTTCATTGCATTGTTCCATTTGTTTCTTATTTCTATAGGCAATATAATAAGTTTTCAGATTGTTCCTGCAAACACTCTTGATGATTTAATCATTTCCTCCTTATTAGTCAGCAACCATGCAGGTGCGATTTTTGAATGTGAAACAAGAAATCGTCAATTGTGGGCCACATCCAGGCTGTAGGGGGTGATCTAACTAGTCATTAATGGTGGCTGTTTAATAAGGGTATTTGCCAGTGTATTGTTGTGAAAGAAGCACACATTTGTTTACATTCTAAGGGCATTTGAAGCTTGATAACCTGTCAATTTTTTGCATGAGGCTGGTGTAACATTCCCCTGCTGTTGTGGTTTTGCGTTATGCTGGTGTAGTATTCTCAAAACAATGGAGCCCTGATCTTGTGGGGTGAGGGTTTGGTCTGAGATTTATTTGGATGATTGTGATCCTTTGTGCTTCACCAATGTGGTTTTGAAACACCTGCAGTAATGAAGCCACAATTTCTTACTAGATACAAGACGACTGATAAAGTTAGTTGTATCTCCATTGAAAGTTAAGGAAGCTCACAACATAATACCATAGCCATTGTGTTAATCGTGAGTGCTAAGGCTTGGAGGACCCATCGTGCTGGCTTTGATTTGTCCAAGTTTTTGGGATGATTGTGAAAAAAACGTTGCCTTGAGAAAATTCCAAGTTGGTGTCGATATCTCGTGACCTTCAATGTGGAGATCCTCCATGATTTAATGCCTCAAGCTGAGCCACAACTGTGTGTTGATCAATCTGTTGGCCATCCTGACCTGGGATCATCTTCAAGAGAATCACACCCATGCTTAAGTCAGTGACTGAGGGCAACCTTCTCTGTACCTGACCACCATGTATCAGTGATTTATTTGGAACTGGCAAACACCTTTGCATACAATGTTATGACATCTCGGTGCTCAATTTGAGTAAGATCGACAATTGTGATGCGGCAAACTTCTGTATTACATTCTGAAAAAACGAGTCATACGAACTAAACTAATGACATGTAATAACATACATGAAGTTTCTAATAAGCTAAAAACTGGTGGCTTTGGGTGCCAAGAATACAACAGTCAAAATCTTTTGAATGCCTCTTGTAGTTATGCTTCCATCTCTGAAAATTTATCTGTCTCTCCAATGAATTTCCTTCATTACTTGTCTTGTATGAAGAAGTGTATTTCGAACCAACGTTGAGTAACTTACTTACTTACAGTGCGCATGGATGTGCGTTTGCCCGTGTTACGCCACATCACCTCTTTCTTTGAGAAACTTCCCCGTGGTTCTTGCAGAGAGACTTAAGAAGGAAGAAAAAACTCGACAGGACTGGAGAATCCAAACGTAACTGGATGGGGAAAGTTCTGATTCTGGCAAGACCAGATTGCTGAGCTGCAACAGCACGATAGAAAGATCTTAAATGCTGCTGAGTAGGAAGAAGAAGAGCTGCAAGCAGCCCTAGCCGGGTGTGATGAGATTGAAGTCAAGTTGAATGAAATATCTTTCTGAAAGTTTCTCATAAATTCCTCTTACGTCAAATATTAAAATCTGCATTGTCAAAATTGATTTTCAAACAAGCTCATGATAATGAATAACAAATAACCTGATGACTTCCATTGAAGTTTGGTCTTTTTTTTTGGTGGACGAGTGAGGGGGGGGGGCAATAATGCCATTAAAATGTCATATTTATACACTCTCCCATTCTGGATTCTTTGCTTGAAAAACTACCACTTTGTTGCCATTGTTTTTAAAAACAGTATATAAACATTATTATTGTCCTGAATTGAATTAAATCATTTGAGGCTCTTGCATTTTTTGTAGGTGGACGAGGAAACAGCTTTAAAAACAAACGGCCTGAAGTTGGTGAGGGAGCTGCAGGCCACAACTGGCAGAACTTCAGGAAGACATGGAGTCTGAGAAAGCTGCACGAAACCAAGGCAGAGAAGCAGAAGCGAGACCTAAGTGAGGAGCTCGAAGCCCCTGAAGACTGAGCTAGAGGACACTTAGACACCACTGCTGCCCAGCAGGAGCTCAGGTTGTCAAAGTTGTCAAAAAAATCGAGTACATAATTAAAGTGCTCGGTTGTGGTTTGGTTTCGTAACAACGTTTTGCATATGATTTCTTTGGGATGACATTGTGTGGTATTTCAGTTGTAATTAGCCTGTCTGCTTTGCAGCTGGAGCAATTGCTTATGTCTGTCTGTGTCACTGTCTGTCTGTCTCCATGCATAACTTTTTTACCATTTGAACTTTATCTTCATATTTTCAACAAACCTTTAGAATGAGAATATGGAGAATACTATTTAATAAAATTTATAATTTTTTTCAGCTGTTTTCATAAAGTTAGTTTGAGTATAAAGCAAATGTGGACAGGCTTTGCATTTTGAGATGCTTTCTAGTTGTTGAATGAGATTGAATGCCCTCACTATCTTTATCTCACTTGATCATTGGCTCTCAGGACAAAGCGTGAACAGGAGGTTGCAGATTAAAGAAGGCAATTGAAGAGGAAGCACGCAGCCATGATTCTCAAATACAAGAAATTAGGCACCGACACGGTCAATCTCTGGAGGAGCTCTCAGAACAGCTGGAGCAAACTAAGCGGGCAAGTGGTATTTGTGTTGATCCTATTTGGACTACAGTTGTTTGAATTGAAAACCTTTGATGAAAACCAGGTGTATGTTGGCAAAAAGCCTCGATTGAGTGGGTGCTCAGATTTTGGTTTTTGATCTGTGCTCAGGACCTGCACACAAGGTCCCTGCTTATCAAAATCATTGGTAATAGTAGTTGACACCGCATGGTAACAGAAGTCGGTATGAACCCCAAATGCATACAAAATCCTAAACCATGGATTATTTTTTTTTTTTTCAAATATGTGAATAATTCCTTGAGCAGTGTTTGCATTTTTTTTAATCTTTTTTTAACATGCAGTTTTGGTGGAACGAGGGGAGGGGGTGGGCGTGGCACAGTGGAGCAATTTATAAACCAACAAAAACAATTATCTTTGTTCAATTCGAGTCTATTCTACATTTCTCTTTTAATTGTTTACAGTTCAAGGCAAATCTGGAGAAAGCAAAACAGACTCTAGAAGCAGAGCGGCAAGAGCTGGAAGTGAAGTGAAGGGCCTGGCTCAGGCAAGGCTCGAGTCTGAGCAGAAACGCAAAAAGGCAGACGCCTGTACCCAGGAGATGCAGGTGAAGTTGCTTGAAGCGGAACGTGCTCGAGCGGATCTCGCTGATCGGGTCTCCAAGCAGCAGGTAGGCTGACTCGTTAAATTGACTGTAAGTTTTATTTTTCTCTTTGGTGGAACTTGTGCTGAGAATACACATCTTGCCTCTTTTTGCTTATCCAGTTATTTTAGCAGCTTCAAGTTCTTTTATCCACTTTTCATTTTTTGATTCACTGAATTTTGCAATAAATCCTTTCTTATATTTCATGATATCCAGGTGGGACTATTGAAATTTTGAATTTTTATAAACTACCAGCATGGCTACCTGGCATTGTCCAGTGCTGTTCTTAATTCTGTTGGCATTTTTTTTTTAATGTGATGTTTTTTTTCTGTTATGCGTGGCCTCTGTGCCTCAGAGCAAGTGCCCTGCAAGTACCCAGAGGGTCACGTGGCAGACAATTAAAACGATCACTTTAACCTTTCCTGTCAATGACAACCAGGTGACGACCAGCGCACGACATACAACAGAAGGAAATTTAAAATGCAATTTATTAAATCCCACTGTCAAGCGCTAATATCATTCAATTAGAATTCAATCACAATCATTCATCAACCCTCAGTAGCTGTAGAGTTCCACACAGGAATACAAGTCACGTTCAATGCTTTTTAAAACTTATTCAAGCTACACACATATATTTCAATGCACTTTCAAATAATTCCACAACTCTTATAAAGGCAATTTCCACCCTCTGAGAAAGCAACTTTATACTCACGTTTTAATACACCCCTTTTATAGGATACGTGCCATGAATCAAAGTCTGTATCTTGCACTGTCGAAACGAACATGCAGTTGATGAATTGGCCAACCGTGTGTTTGGAACACGTGAGTCCCGTGGGAATTCTCTCGCAGTATGGAATCTCACTGCCACCCGGCCGTACCATGATGAGGTAGTGAGGAGGAGGGAGGACCTTGACGGGAGATGCCAGAGAAGTTGTTGGCACGGAATGTCAACATGGAGTTACTTTGCACCCCAAGTGTTGTGTTGGCTCCTCGTGAGCACAAGCAGTCTACCAGTAGGAGAGAACCTGAACACGCGGAGAAGGTGCACTGGATCACGATCGGGTCTGTGGTCAACGTGCCCCAATGATACAAGGCTCATGATGCCGTCGCAGCCCATCTCCTGGTGTGCACAGCTCGCTGGTGTGCAAAACGAATTTGACTGCACTCGGCTGCTCCAAAGGCTCCACGCACTGCTGGAGCTGGATCTCTGGCTCACCCTCAAGACCTCCTTCGTGTCGCTTTTCCCGAAAGCTCCTCACTTCATGTTTTATTGTAATGACGCAAGGTCAACCCCGAAACAAGGCGACAGTCTGAATTCAAAGATTGACCAAGCTTGACCATTTGTTTGGAGCATGTTTTCCATAACAAATCTTTCACCCCAGTCCAGTCCACCCCAATGTAGGAGTGAAGCCTCTAGTTACTCTGATCACTGTAGCCTCAACAAAAGTCATCCTCAAAGTTCTGTTTATAATCCATCACGATGTCAATATGCCAATGACGCATTCAGTTGTCTGCGCACATATCCTTTCCCCCATTACGTATCACATTTATTAATTCACTGTAATTCAAGTTGCCTTTCTCACAGTCACTATCAGAATTATGTAATGCAAGTTGCCTTTGACACAAAACCTACAATGCTTAACATTTCCAATTATATAGGATTTACTAATCCATAACATTTTTCCATTTTTGTTGTTGGAGCCGATAAACACTACCCTACACCCACTAAGGAATATGATTGAGGATCATTTATATTACCCTCAAAGAGCTGTGCACACATATATAATCCTTCACAAAGGCTTAGGCACTACAGAGCGT
>CM068953.1:89907270-89920104 GCA_035128595.1 Eptatretus atami | reverse complement strand
CACAAGCTATATGTCTGCGGCTCCTGGAAGAGCTCTCATGTAGCGTGAATTACAAAGATGTTAAATGTAATTAAGTGTCAGATACTGTCACAAGTGAATGAAAAGTGCAGTTACTGACTGGCATCGCCTTTGTTGGGGCATTAGGCAACATAGCACGTTTCCATCCACTCATTACTCTGAAACCTTTCGGTGTCGGCTTTCACCACATTTTTATATACAAAATTCAAGCTCATGGAAGAGCAGCTCACATAAAGGTCAGTCAAAAATAATCTCAATTAGCTCACTCATTTGGCTTCAGCTAGTCACCCACTGTGCTTCCCTTCAACCAGAAACAAAATTATTGCACAAATCCAAAACGATTTCACAAACTCAAATTGTACACATTTACCATCTATACTCATAAATTGAGGTGGTTTGGCACACCCTACCTTGCCGAGTTTTGTGTTTTTGGTCTTCCAGCATTATAAACATCCTCTTCTATTTTCTTCAACTTGGCCTCTGTCGTCACCTTCTCTAACTGCATTTCTGCCGTGCCGCCTCCTCCTCTTCCAACTGCTCCTCCAAATCCTGAAAAAATGCAAACACAAAACACTAAACACCTATTTTTACATACAAAATCTAGGCTCATAAAAAGCGAGGTGACAGAGGGTAACAAGACAACCGTACTGACAGTCGGACAGTGTGGTCCCACTTGGACACAAAGGGAATGAAGGAACAGGAAAATAGAAGGAAGACAGATAGAGATAGAGTAGGGATAAAGAAAGACAAACTTGAAAAAAATAGGATTGGGTTAGGTCGGGTTAATGGGAGTTATAAAATATCGTAGGTAGGGATGTAAGATGACATGAGTGGCAGTCCACCTCCTGCTTAAGTCCTGGAGAGAAGACTGATTTAATCGCTTGTGGAATAAAGATCCACAATAGGAGAAAGGAAGAACGAAAGAGTGGAGTTGGTGGAAAGTCTGATTTGGGGAGTGAAATTGGAGGGTGTTACTGGAAGACATGGGGAGGGCTCAGGGTGGGGCTGTGAAAGCAGAAAGAACTAGACCGGAAGAGAGACAATTTAAAAAAACAAAAAACAGAGGAGTCACCAACCTGTCTGCGATGTGAAAGCAACACACCTTGTGCATCAGCCTCATCATGGGAAATGCAAATAATATGAGAGCTTTAGATGCTACAGAATCCAAAGAAGAGAGAAGGAGAAGAGAGAGAGAGAGACAGAGAGAGACAGAGAGACAGAGAGAGACAGAGAGAGACAGAGAGAACAGAGAGAGACAGAGAGAGACAGAGAGAGACAGAGAGAGAGAGAGAGAGAGAGGAGGAAGAGAGAGAGAGAGAGAGAGAGAGAGAGAGAGAGAGAGAGACACATGGTGTTGGGTACCTAGCTCATAGGGGATAGCAGGACTCAATTAGTTATAAAGCTACTGACCATGGAAATATATGCATTTGACAATCCTTCTGCAGCATCAGGGTGAGACAGATTTGCCAGGATTGAAAGACTTTCCATGAAGGAGACCAGCATCTCATATCTCATGATTCCAGATCAGCAGAGAGTGATGCAGCTGCTGCCTGACTGTCAGTGGGCTGCTTGCTGTCTGTCACAATGTGGAGGAGGGCTTTCCAGAACATCAGAGGCTATTTATGGAGACCATTCTGACTGAGTTTATGCAGAGGAACAAGACTGGGTCCAAGATGTTGCTTTGGGGCAAAGCTAGTCTCCACTGGGAAGGAAGGGGAAGAGGGTTCCATCAAAATTGTCTGCAGATATTTAATGTGTATTGAAAAATTGCATGTGAGGAGGAGGGAAGGAGAAGGCAGGAAAAGACTGCAACATGTTTGTTGGTGCTCCTGAACAGTGAAAAGGTATCACCAGCTGATAACAGTGAAAGTTCAGAACATCTGGATTTATTTACCTCTCTCTTACTGTTAGTTTATTTGAAGTTGAACAAGAAAATTCTCAGGAACAGAGAAACTCACTAAAAAAAAAATTCCATGACACAATTAAGGCGACCTGGACATTCTGTTGCATTCGCTCTTCTCTCTGAAGAAGCTCAGCAGCACGCTCTTCTCTTCTTCCACACGTGCCTCTAACTCGTGCATCATTTCCTCCAGCTCCTGCTTCTTGGCAGCAAGGCGTGAACGCATCTCCTCTGCCTCAGCACAGAGCTCAGTCTCAGCTTGCAGCTGCTCTGCAGCATCTGTTTCTCATCAACTAACTGTTGCAGCACACAATAAAGTATTATTTTGAAATGTACGAAAATTAAATAATACTGCCACATGATGGCAATGAACCAATAAGGTTACAAAATGGATTTCTAAAAATGTAGTGTTCACAAAATGTGACTTTAAAATGACGTATAATCGCTAACGAGGGCCTTTTGCGCATGTGCTGTATGTCCGTGTGTCGTTACACTTTTCTGCTCGCGGGGTACTTTTGACATGCCGTTGCGAGTGCAAAATCAAAGTGAAATAGTGTTTTTAACATAATTTTCAGCATTTAAAAGAAAGAGTGGCGATTTCAAAATGGTTCACCATAATTGTTGTTCCTGGATGCCCCTATGGTGAGCTGAGAAAGGTCTCCAATTATTTTGTTGTGCAGAGGTACAGTGCTTTCTCGCAGGTACTTTTACAAGTTTTTCGGCTTATTTTAGAAGATTTGTGAACCATTGTAGGTAACGATCCATATATTGTACAGATAATATAATTTATGGTGCCCCAAACACCACTGTTTCGAGGGGTTTCTGCACATGCGCACCGGCAGATTCACGTCATTTTGAAAGTCACGTATTGTTTAATAAAACAGTGTGTAGTGAAGACCAAAGCGTGGCAAAATGCAATGTAGCAAGATATTCACATTATTTTTACCTGTGTATGTTTTACATTCCAAGTCTGCAAAGTCCATTTTCTGCTTCACATTCGTTCCTCATCACCTTCTGAAGCTCCTCCTCTTTGGGACTGCAGCTCCTCCTTCCTGGCGATGACTTGTTAGTAACGGCTTGACCTACCCGTTCATATTTCGCATAATGAGAGTCAAAGACGCAATTGGGTGGATTACAGCAAAGGTTGCTCAGTACAAAGGCACAGGAATTGAGGAAAAAGTAATAGTGCTCAGAAAGTAATTGACACAATGATGAAAAAGCAAGTTTGAAAAAGCACCAAAAAGTTAAAAGAAGCCACATACAGAAAAATAAAAACAAGAGATAACATGAGGAGAATGAGAAGTCTTGAACAGTCAAACGCAACTCCTCATACAAGGTATAATGCACTAAAGGAGGAGGATGGGAGATTGGACCATACTCTGTGCAGAGCGTTGGTGCTGCTTAAGCAGTCTCCTTGGCTATTGGGCACAATCTGGATGGGTCGCCACTCCGACACAGTATATCAGCACGCTGGCACTCATTTTGCTGACCTCAGGAAGGATGACAGGCCGAGTTAACCCACCTGGTATTAATTCAACACACTGAGCGGGATTTGAACTCAGACCCTAGATCAAAGCCTGCCACCTTAACCATTAAGCAACACCAGCATTGGCGAGCAGGCAGGAGGGATCTAATCGAATCTAATCTTCACTTGTGGACAACTTTTGTTTATAAAAGGGATGTTGTATTACTTAAATCAGCTGAGCAGAAGCAGGCCAAGCAAGATAATGAGGCCAACCAGGTGAGTTTGATTGGTACTTATGTAGTGAATGGCTGTGCACACGCGTGCTCACCATATTGCCTTTCTTGGCCAAAGCTAAGCTTAATGTTTAGTGCGCATATATGACGATGACAGCCCCCTAAGTTTTGCTCAGCCTCTCCTTGTCTTGGCCTTGTGAATGTACATCGTTCCGGATCGGCTGCTAACGAGGGATTAAAGCATACACAACATGAGCGGCCCATCGAGGAGGAACTCTTTACCAATTAGAATATGACATAAATATGGCTGAGGAGGGGCAAACAAATGTATTGGGGAAGAGGGGGGGCAGAAGTATCATTTAATTTAGACTAGCTCTAAACTTGAGAAGACCAAGGCGTAAAGTGAATAGGCCGAAGGGCCATGTGAAAAATACAATTGAGCAACGAGTCCTAAACAGAGAGAGACCCCAGAGTAAAGTTGCTAACTCCCCATTTGCCAAAATATTGAACATTCACACCTTTGGTGAACATTCTCCACCACTGCCAGTTCCGAAGCTTCAATAAGCCGCACAGTTCCTCTGGATCACTTTGAGTGCCTCATCTGCTGTTGCTTACGGCCAAATGCTCTGCAAGGAAATGCACATTATAATTTATCAACACAAAGCAAAACGGGAATAAAACCAGTTTGCTGGATTACCATTAGGCAGACAAGGCATGTGCCTTAGGGCCAGCCAAAATTTGGGCCAAAAATTTTTTCACGTTAAATATTTGTCTTTTTTTGTATTAAATATTTTGTTCTTGAATCAGTTAATCTTTTGTCTGGGGTCCATTTCATGAGCCCGAGATCTAATTTAAAATTTTCAGGCCATTCTCTAAAATTTCAAAATGTGCCTTAGGGCCAGCCGAGGCTTAATCCGGCACTGATTATTAAAACACCTACACAAATGCACATCTTGCAGCATAAGAATATTTTTTAAATGGCATTGGCCTTTTTTGAACCCAGTGATGTAAGCTAACAATGGTATCACTTACTCAAAATAATTTATACACTTCACCAAGAATGATATATTCTAATGATTTTAGCGATTCAGATTGTTTGCATTTATTCAGTACTGCATACCAAAAACCAAATATATCACAATTACTCAAGGGAGAAAAACATTACTCTTTCCAATGTACACAAAACTGCAATTAAATAATTTTAAAAGGCCTTTGAACTGATTCTATCTAAATTATAGACATTTCTATGGTCAGTGTATCAGTTGACTGAGCTACACCTCAATAATGATGCAATGAGGAAAGAAAATTAATCTTAGAATGGTGCAAAGACAAATCCAAGAACTTCCATATTTGTCTGATTGATTGTACGCTCAAAGGGTGATCAATCCAAAACTAGACTAGAGATTTCACAGAACACGTACCCGATGCGGTGTTTAAGTATATAATTATATTGAAATAAAAGAAGATTTAAAGGACGTATAAAAAAATTAATTCCAGAAATTTACCGCCGTTGATGCAGTGTCTTTTCGCCACACTTGTCGAACACGTTACATTAGTTATTTGTGGCTGTTGTTGTGTCCTTTATGACGTCCTTAAAAAACAGTAAGTTTCCATTTGGAATGATTTTAAATTTGTTTGATTCCAGGCAGGCAGGCAGACAGACGAAAAAAAGCATCTCAATCCTCTCTGGGCACGTGCAATCGGACGAATTCAGAGCCCAAGTACTGCTAAACTACAGTGTGTTTTCCGATTCGTGTTCAAAATATAACGTCATTGAAATCAGTTGTTCCTCAATCGTAAACGGACGTTTTGGAGGGCGGACGGACAGACAGACAGACAGACAAGTGACCGATTGCTTAACCCTGCTTTTCGTTCACGTGTGCTGGGTAAAAACAGCCTACATTCATCCATTTTAATATAACATTATGATGATCAGTAATGGAAAACACTACTATGCAGAGCAATTGTTGGAATTCCAAAACCTCAAGAGCACATCAGTCTGTCGTCTTAGTCCAGTTTCAGCTCTATCACCTGTGCATTCAGGCTCTCTCTTAACCTGGCTCAAAGATTTCTTCCAAGAAGGAAAACAGAATATCATTCTTGATGGATGGAAAGCTGGAGTCTGACAGCATGGCAATGGAATACAATACTCTGGAGAACTCTTGAATTTCCCATCAGTCAAATCATTCAACAACTACCATTCAACTGTCAGAGACCAAATAATGATGTCATATTTGCAACTGACATTTTAAACCCAGTAAAGCTTACACCTTTTCTCTCACACAAAGCTAGACAAGGTTCTCGGGCTTGGATGCATAAGGCAGGTTAGGCAGTCCGTATTATTTTAATTACCTCTATCTGGTTTTTATCTCTCTTTTTTTCAGTTTTCCATGCCAAGTTGCAAGCATTCATTCTTAGCAACATTCCTTCAACGTAGAGCTTACAATGAGCTCTATTCCATTATTCCATATTTTCTCCCCTCAGGAATTAGTGCTGTTCCAAAGATGTGTTTTTTTTTTTTACAGGATGTCACTATTGCAAACTCCCACATGGCACACCATAAGCCTAGTCTGTGTGACGAAGAAAATAAATAATGAGGAGTGATCAGAAAAGAAATTGGGGAAGAACACTTACTTCCTGCCAGGAACCACGGCAAGCTGCCTGGAAAAAGACTACAATGTCTGTTATCTTGAGGTCTCGTTCTCTCATAGATGAGCCAGCACACCTGCCCTAAAAAAGATCTTGCTCTGCCCAATTCGAGTCACATTTGGGTCAACTCCAAGTCTTTGATCTGTAAGAAGAAAACACTGATTGACTATTAAACCCAGAAAACACACAAATGCCAATTATGGTACTGTAGAGAAGCATCTGAGTACATGAAAACGTGGCAGTTGTAAACAAGAGTAGTATCAAAGGTGGTGATACAGTGTAAATGGCATTGAAATGGAATAGTCTTTTCTAGAGCAATTTTAATTGTAGATTGGATTCCGAATACAGTAAACTCTCCGTAGATACGGACGATGAGAGAAAGAGTGGGTGCAGTGGGGAATGTATGCTCCCTCACCCAATACTCATTTTTTTGTGAATGCAAATCACTGCAAAATTACTTATTTTTAAAACAATGGCTACCTTCCATGGATGCGCAAGTAAAATGAATAAATAAACTCATTTGTTCCAATAAATGCACATCTTAAGTACCAGCTACATAAAATGATGTACCCCCTGTCAATGTAGAAAGCATGAAAAGAAATGTACAGAGCGAGTCCTGGTGGCATATAAAACAACACTTGAGCATGAGGTGATATTTCTATCTTCTATTACAAATCTTGATGGAAATGTTTGCAATGTGGCGATGCAATTTTACAGATCTGAGCCTTATAGAGGATCGTCAAACATTGGGTACACATGATCAATGTGAAAGACTAACATGTTTATTACATCCCGTTAACGAGTCTGTTGCAAAGTTAGCAAATAGACGCGTGAAAATATGAACTGTTCACATGACTAACATGCCCCAAGTACAATAAAAGCAAGTTGAACTGGAAGGGCACTCGATAGAGCACATACCTCCAACCACACATTGCCTGATTCACGAGAACATATCGGGCTAATACATTTTAAAAATATCATGCTATAACAGTACCATAACGTTTTTGGCCTATTTCTCAATGGTGAAGAACCACTTTGAAATTAAATAATTCTCGTATCCGGATCTGGATCTCACCAAAATCGAATCAATTCTTCCTTGTCACAGCGCCAACTGTCCACCAAGTTTCATTCAAATCTGTCTTCAACTTGAGGTATCGTGCTATATTATAATTTGGGCCAGACTCTCAATGGGAAGAATCAACTTAAAAATTCGTCTGAGCGGATCCGATCGTCATTACAAATCTAATCAGTTCTCCTTGTCCACACCCACACCTGTCCACCAAATTTCATTAGAATCTGTCCACAACTTTTGAGATATCCTGTACACAACAGACAAACAGACAGGGGTGAAAACATAACCTCCTTCCCCTTTGGTGGTGAAGATAAAAATTCTCCCTCATCTCATGTCTATTTTAACTTTCTCGAAAAGAATACGTCAAACATGCCGTGTTGCTCACTTCAAATTACAATTTGGCCCATGAGCTGCGTTTGCTCTAAATTTCAACGATTATATATCTCTCAAAATTAATACCGTTAACAACGGCCATTATACTGAACTAAAACATCACTCTGTCCTGAATAGACTTCAGAATGTGGAGCCTCCACAGAAGTTTTCACTCATCCACGTTCTTGCGAAATCAATAAGGTGGCTACCTCTTTGGAATATAGTATGGCATGTGTAGGGAGCAACTTAAGGGAATGAGATGGGTAAGAGGCATTACTACTCTAACAGGTTAATAGCTCTTTTTTTCTTCTTTTTTTTGTGTATACCTTGTCGAGCTCGTGTGAAGAGTAACACACAACGCACCGCAAGGGGGCATGAAAGACAAGAGGGGTGGGAGTGGGAGGAAACAGTGGGGACAGAGACATGGAGAGCTGTGGAAGGGGAGAGGATGGCGGGGAACATGGGGAATACAAGATGGACATTACAGGGACTTTCAGGAAGGAAAGCAGGGAATTTGAAGGAGTGGGCTTGGGTGGATTATCGGGGTAGAAAAGATCGAGGTGGTGGTGAACAGCTGTTTTTTGAAGGCCTGGAGGGAAGAATGGGAATGAATAGAGTGAGGAGTTTATTCCGAAGGTGGGAAAAAAGAGGAATGAAAGAGTGAAGGTGAGCAGTGATTGTGATTTGGTAGTTTTACCAGAAGGGGGTTGTCGGCGGACCTTGACGCCCTGCGGAAATGTGGTGGGGACAAATCGCAGAGAGAGCAGGGGGGGGGCGAGGCTGAGTGGAGATGGTAGAAGACAGAAAGACCAACGACCAGCCTGCGGTGAGAGAGTGAGAGGCCCAAAGACTCAGCCTCATGCGGGAGTTGTCAATGATCCGAAATGCCTTGTTTTCCACAGCGTGAAGCTGAGAAAGGTGGGAGGCAGGAGCCACCAACCAGAGGGGAAGCAGTACTCCATCAAGCTGCAGATGAAAGCTTTGTAAGTGGTCAGGAGCTCAGGTGGACCGAGAAGGACTTTGCACGACGAGGATTCCAGTCGGCGACTGGCTTGGAGGCGAGGTGAAATGTGGCTTCCCAGGAAAGTCATGGCAGATAGTGAGACCCAGAAGCTAGAAAGAAAGGACTTCTTCAGAGGATTGTTGAGAAGTGGTTGGGGGGGGGGGTTCTAAACGTCCTTTCGGAGAGCATAGTGAGAGTGTGAGATTTGTCAGGATTGAAAGACGTGTTCACGTGTTGGTATACCTAGTTTGTGATTTTATCCAGATCTGCAGTGAGCGAAGAAGCCTGCGCTTGCGCGTCTTGAGGGATGATGATGTACAGCAGAGGGTGGAGTCATCAGCAAAGAGTAAAGAGATTTCAGAGAGTCGGAAGAGATTTGATGAACCAGAAAAAGAACAGGGCCAGAACGCTACCTGAGGGAACCAGCCTGTACGGAAGAGGGATGAGAGACTCCATTTTAGGGCCACCATTGGACTGCGACAAGAGAGAAAGTCTGCGAGCCATCGAGTGGAGATGGCCTTGGATACCATAGGAAGAGAGTTTGGTGGAGCAGGGCAGGTGCCAGACCGTGTCAAAGCCGTGATATGTCAAGGGAATAGCTCTGATTTCATGTCTGGCATTGAGGACTCTCCATCCATTGTTGGAGAGCAGAAAGCAGCAATATCAGGGTAGAGTGACCTGGTCTGAAACAAATGATGATCGAATCAAGCCATTGGAGAAGAGGAGGATTTATTGTCTGATGCGATGATGGATTCCTAACCTTGCGATGAGTGGGAAGAAAGGTGATTGTCTGTATTTGCAGGGATCTGTTTTTGCACCTTTTTTATGCAGGGCAGGTGACTGTTTGCTGATTCCAAGCAGATGGCAGATGACCTTGAAGCAAAATGAGAGGGTGAATAGAAGCATGAGAGAGGGTGAGGCAAGAGCAGAAAGCAGGTTTTTTAGGACACGTGGGCTGAGCCGTTGGACCGTGTGCGAATCTGGTCGAGGTTGACAGCAAGCTCTCCACCTTGTCAGGAGAAAAGGAACGAGCCAGGGACAGTTGGGTGCGCACTGGGTAAGGTGGGGGTAGAGAAAGCGATGGGTTTTTGGACACAAGATTTAGGCTGCAAACAACCTGAGTTTAGGCATTCAGCCTTTTCATTGCGTATCACAGAGAGTCGGGCGCATTTGAGGTAGGGGAGTGGATGGAGGGGGAACATACCCGAAAAGATTTGATTAGATCCACAGGTTTGAGGAGGAGAGAGATTGAAAGTTCGCACTATTAAGCTTAGAAAGATGTTGTTTTCTGACTCTCCTGAGGGTCGATACACACTGTTCGAGCTTTATGGAAGGAACTGAGATTACCATCATTGGGGTTGTTTCCATCGAGGCAAAGGCAGTTGTTTCAGGAACAACTGCCTCGCCACAAGCTTCAGTGAACTCAAGGGCGGGAGGAAGGGTAAGGACAACTGAAGACGAGAGGGATAAATCTTGCATGAGGAGAGCAAGTTTTTTGAAAGAATTCCAGGATGAGTTGATTGTTGGAGAAAGTAGCGATAGGAGAACAGTTATAAGTTTGATAGGCTGCTTGGAGACCCTGCCAGTCGGCTTGCGTGAAATGCAGACTTGACGGCGGTAGAGGTGGTCTTACCTTAACAGTGAAGAAAATGAAATTTGGATGTATCCAACAAGGAACATTTCCCAAGCTCAAACTCAGGTGGACGGCGGCAGAGGAATCCACCGCGCTGATAATGAAAGTGAGCCAAAAAACACGTCCATGTGGTTGATTCCTTTCCCAAGGTGTGGAGGAGAAGGGGAGTGGGGTGGGGTAGGGGACTGGCATTATGACAAAAGTTCTAAAGCCTTTTAGGCTATCACTATGGGTAGTAGTTTAACATCTGAGACAGATCTACACTCTTTCGCAGCCTGCCAATTAAATCGGAAGTGCATTTTAACTTGTATATAAAATGTATCAGAACACAATGATAACTGAGGTGGCACATTCAGCCTTGAACTCACTATCTGTGTTAGATTTCTGGACAGACTACAAAACTGTTGGAAATGGGTTTCTGTTTCAACAAAAGTGCTTTTGCCAAGAGTAGGTGGGGTTATCACAGCAGCCTGGCCAAATTCCAAATTTTGCCATGATTGACTGCTGGCAAGGCAATGGAACACCCCCAGCAATACATCCTTTGCCACAAATCCTCTGAGAAACGCTGCACACATGATGAACGTCTGGCCTGCGAAACAACCAAATCTGAGGTTTATGTCCGGTCATGAATGAACTCGAACAGCCAGCTCAAAGGAAAGCGATCTAACCTTTTTGTGCCATCCTGTGCGATATATGTAATTTTTTGCACATTCACTCCACTTGAAGTCAGGGTGTCCACAGGTCCATCAAGTTGCCCACAAATAATTGAAAAGAAAGAAACTCATTGCTTTTTAAAAATTTCTGTCCACCAAGATTTTAAAATGCAGGAAATCGCAATGGATTTGAAACACCAAAGCACACATTGCTAAATCAGCAGCATTGTAAATGAGTTGATTAACCTTAAATAATGAAGCAGGTATCCACCATAACACATTGCCCCCAGTGTATGAGTTTTGAGATTCGGGTATTCATCTGAACCGAATGATATAGATAATAACAAATAGTCCATCTTCTGATTAACACTGGCATTGGCAGCCGACTGATTTGTCACCACAATGAAATAATTTTACCAACCACTTTTCAATTTTTATTCAACATGAACACTGTTAGCAATCACGGACAATAGCTTGGAGCATTTGACAGGCTATGAAGAGAACAATGTTCACTCCAAAAACACAATTGAGACCAACAGGATTGTACTTCGTCCACTTGCATTGCATGTCTAAACATCCCCAATAGTGAGGGGCTAAGCCTGGCTGCTCCATTCTGGCAGCGCCAAATCACGCTCCATATCTCACAGTTTATTACTCCACCACAAATATGAAGAGTTATGTTTTACTGCGCTTTCTGTCTGTCTGTCTGTCTGTGTTCAGGAATCTCAAAAGTGTGGACGGATCCGGATGAAATTTATGAAAGGACGACTGTTAGATTTTGTGAAGATCCGATACGGATGCGACAACTAGAATTTAAAAAAGTGATTTTCACATTGAGAGATCGGGCCAAAAACGACATAGGACTGAAAAGCATGATTATTTCAAAAATGTATTGGGCCGATATGTTTCTGTGGATCAGGCAAATTGCCGTGGCGAGTATGTGCTCTAAACCGGTAACCATTCTAGTTTTGATTAGTTTTTCACCATCCACGGTTTTAGTTTTAAAATAGCCATGGCTAGCACTGCAAACACAACTGAAAAAGGATCATCCTCAGCCGAGAACAAGATGTGTAAGTTCTTGAAGAGCTGGAGCTACCTCAAATAATGAGAAAAGAAGAAGATTGGTGCATGTAGATCTGAAGCATCTTGTCAGTCTACAGTTGGCCTCTAATGCAGTTATTGTCAATCAACACATCTCATATTATATATATTATATATATATATATATATATATATATATATATAACGCTCATTATATACCACTCACTGACTGGATATTAATGTGGTACCTTCCGGTGACGAAGAAAGCTGAAATTTGGCGGCCGACGGATATAGAAGCCATACTATTTACAGCATTTTCCCTGCTGAGCAGGGGTTAGCTTTTTTGCGGCGCTCCATGCCAACGACCGCCTGCGGTGGTCGTTGGGCATGGTTCCCTCTTGGGGCAATGTTTTATGGCCGATGCCCTTCCTGACGCCAACGCTGGTCGCCTCTTAACGACACATCAGGGATATGGTAACACCCTATTCTAACTTGGGCATACACTGGGACCAGTACACTGGTATCATTTCATCGACTGGAGATACAGGCTGAGTCAACTCCCCTGGTGTTAACTTCAGTGGCAAACGGGGCTCAAACTAAGGACTCTAGGATCCCACGCCGCACCCCACCACTGAGCCAACACCAGGCCTATATAGAAGCCCATACAAATAGGGGGAAAAAAGCACAGAACCGTCGGAAAGGTCCGTGAAATGAAAATAATCCGCAATAAGTGGCAGCTTATTGTCTCATGCAGGTGAGCGACCCAAACAAGGGGGATAATGGGAGTAATGCTGC
>CM068953.1:89851942-89862329 GCA_035128595.1 Eptatretus atami | reverse complement strand
AGAGAGAGATTTGCTGGTTGTTAAACTCCGCTACATCTTCATGAAGGACATTGTGGTACTCCTTGAACTTTCACAAACTAATGCTGGCAGATGGAACATGTTTTAATGTTCATCGAAATGATGGCTCTCATGTTGATTGGTTGCCCTGCCTATGAAACACTGGGGTGACAGTTTATAACTGGGCCATATTCAAACCGCAGGCTAGATAGCTCAGAGGTGAGTGGCATACTGCTCAAGGATATCCTGCCAGACACCAAATTGTACGTTGGAAATGGGCCTTAAGTTTCTAAAAGCTAAAATTTTGCTTTTTTATTTTTCTTTTTGCGAACTTCCATCCTTGAATATGGACAGTTGTTTCAACTCTGTTTATTTTTCCTTCTCAGGCTGGATGTTGTTGTTTAACTTTAATCTTTATTATTACAGCTTGCTGAAGCTAAGAAAAAGGTGGAGATGATGTGGTTGTCATGGATGACCCTTGAAGACACAAAGAAAAAGTTGCAGAAAGAAATGGAAGTGCTCACTGAGCGACTCGAGGAAAAGACAGCTGCACATGACAAAGTGGAAAAGACTAATAACCGACTACAACAGGAAATCGAGGACATGACTGTGGACCTGGACCATCAAAGACAAACGGTCTCTAACCTGGAAAAAAAGGCAGAAGAAGTTTTGACCAGGTATACAATATCACTTATTAAAAACGGGTAGTTTCACCCATTCCCCCCCCCCTTTTTGGTCATGGCTTATATCACCTGAATCTTTCTATTGGTAAATGTGGTGGTGGTTAACTTTGGAGCATATAGCTCCTCCTTTTCAATACTCCAAATAACCACTTAAATCGCAACGTACCTTAAAATTTCAGCCATTGTTTGTCTTGATAATTAATTAACTCCACGAAAAGGCTTTTTTGTTGTTTAAGCAATATTGAGAGATTGACACATAATTTATGTTTCACTGCTGGTGTTATTGTCCTGTGCAACATGACAGTTGTTGGCAGAAGAGAAGGGCACCGGTGCACGCATCGCTGAGGACGAGACCGTGCTGAAGCTGAGGCCAGAGAGAAAAAGAACAAGGCTCTTGCATTAGCTCGGGCGTTGGAAGAGGCTCTCGAGCCCGTGAAGCAACTGGAAAGATCCAACAAAGCAACTTCGATCTGAGATTGAGGACCGTCATGAGCGCTCCAAAGATTACGTTGGCAAAAATGTATCTTATTCCTCCGTATCTAGTGTACACATTTTGATCTCACAGTAACTTATGTAGCAATCAAATATAATCTCACTTTGATTGAACTTCCTCTTCTCATTTTATAGGTGCATGATTGGAAACGCTCAAAGCGTGGCTTGAGCAGCAGGTGTGCGAGGTGGCGCACACAGCTGGAGGAACTCGAGGATGAGCTGCAGGCGACTGAGGATGCCAAGTTAATGCTTGAGGTAACATGCAAGGCCATACGAGCACAGCATGAGCGAGAGGTACAAAGCCGTGAGGAACAGGGTGAAGAAAGAGGTGCCAGCTTGTGAAACAGGGAGATTTCATGCGATGGCTACTTCTGTATTACCCTTTGCTTCATAATATTGTGAAAATTGCATTGTGAGTTGGTGGTAGGTATACCTTTATTTTCTTTCCACCGCACCATGATGGTTAGTTGTTTTGTGTTCGGTTCTTCAGCTACTTTGGCTGCTTGTTGGTTTTGAAAGCCCCAAATATGTTTTATCATTCTGGAACATTTGCTCTTTCCATGAGCCTCGTTCATTGTAAAGAAAAAAAAGGAAAGAAAAAAAAAACATTAATTTTTTTTTGTGAAGATTAGCCATTGAAGTGGCAGCAGCTTTTGTGGAAGATCCGTTTTTCGTTTCATTTCTCTTTCATCACTTTTTTTTTCTTTTCTTCTTCGTCTTGATTCCTTCGGACATCAACATGTATCTTTTGTCTGCCCATCTGAACTCTTTTTATTTTATCAATGCTTGTGTTGGAAACTTAAAAGATGGAAAAAAAAATGGTGTTTTTTGGGAGCTTTTTTTGAAGGAGCATTGTTAACCAAAGAGTTGGATCTAAAAGTTCCTTCGAGGTCAGTAAGTACAAGGAAATAAATTCTCTGCCTCAAGCCAAAAATTTAAATAGCATGGCACAATGAACCTGGTAAACATTACGGCAGTCATGAAGTGCCTCCATCTATCGATATCGGGCTGGAAGATTCAAGTAAACATTGAGATGGAATTTTTTTTAAATTGAGAGACTTTGGGCTCCATGTACAACCATACCAATTAGAAACCCAAGAAGAAGTTTATCTTTAATGACCGCCAAGTGACAGTTCCTAGGATTCTTCAAATGAGGATGAAGTCATAAACAGTGTTGTGAGTTGGGGGCAGGGCCATGCATTCATCATGCTAATACACTAGCTCACTGCTATACTCCACAAGAGCAGTTAAAACTGATTTACGCACTTGCGAATATGAGAGACGTACCCCTTTTTTTTCGGCATGGAATGCTGCAGACAATGACACCGAAGCAACACCCGACTTAAGTTGTATACTGTCCACGCATGGTACTGTATGTACAGAAAAGCTTAATGTATTTGTAAATTACGATACAATTATCAACACACAACACAAAATACTGTATTATGTTTTGTAGTTTGCTTTAGCTTTGGTAAGTCTTGCTTTGTGTCTTCATTTAACTGAAAAATAAATCATCACAGAAATGTGCCCAGTCCGTTTCGATCCATTCTTGCATTGGTCTAGCATGGTTTTGGATCTGAAGTTATACGGCGTTTTATCCCGATAATCGTTCATGCCGAGCCGACGACGGCTTTGGCAGTTTCCGCTCGGCTGCACCCGACCGGAGTTGGTAGTCGGTAAGTTGGAACTCTCCGCAGTCAGAGAGTGACCCGGTTCGAGCAAGACGTGCCGAGGGCGTGGTTTCCCCGGTAGTCGAAATCGCATAGTTAATTAGGTAAATTGGGTCTAGATAAATAGACCCTACGCTACAGCGGTTGAAATATTGGCGACCAACGGTCGGTTCAGCGACCTGCCGCGTCACGGAATTATCCGGAGCGACGGCCTACAATTCCGGGGAGTCTGGTGGAGACGACGTAGCTTTCCCCACTAGTGGTCGTTCTCTCGCCACCCTGA
Organism: Eptatretus atami; assembly: GCA_035128595.1. Taxonomy (NCBI): domain Eukaryota; kingdom Metazoa; phylum Chordata; class Myxini; order Myxiniformes; family Myxinidae; genus Eptatretus; species Eptatretus atami. Next base: position 89,859,204 of record CM068953.1, on the reverse strand, counting down.
CCCCTAGCGTGCAACAATATATTTGGCCTAGTTTTTTCTTTCTGATGGTAAAACGTTTTGAATGCTCCTATGTTGAAATCACGTACATTACTATTAATTTGTGTATCATTTAGAATGTCTATAATATAGGGTAATAACCTCTGTCACCGAAGGTGGAAGGAGGTTTTTTTACCCTCTCTGTCTGTTTTGTTTGTGAACAAATATCCTCAAAAAGTTGTGGACAGTTTGGAAACGAAATTTTGTGTGGAGAGCTTTGGGTATGTTACAAGGATGGAATTATTAGATTTTGGTGAAGATCCGAATCTGGATCCGGATCAGAGAATTTTTAGTGATTCTTCATCCATTGAGTGATGGGGCTAAAGTGACATATAGCAGGAATATCTCAAAAGTTGTGGAGGGATTCGGACGAAACTTGGTGAATTTGTTGGTTAGGTGACAAGACAACTCAATTAAATTTTAGTTCAGATCCAAATCCAGATCCGGAATCAGTTGGGATACAAAACGTAAAATGTTAAGCCTGGCGGAGGTATGCGCCCTCGCCGAGTGCCCTTATAGTTTGCATTGTTTCCCCATGTCTACATGATTTGTGTGATTGTATGAACTTTTCCATGAGCCCAGGAAATGAAATGAACAGCATATGCATTTAATGTGCCACATCCTTAGCAATGTTTACAATTCAATGTGATGTTTTTGTGTGTTTTAGATGTATAAATTCTGATATCTGGAAGTTCACTTTAACTTTCACCCTCTTTCCTGGGACTTTCATGTAGGTACGGGAAATGGAGGTAGAGCTTGAAGGATGAACGCAAGCAACATGCCCTAGCAGATTGCCCAACAAAAAGAGCTGGAGGTGGATTACAAAGACCTTGAGGCACATACAGAGGCAGCTTCCAAGGGTCGTGAGGCCGCCATGAAGCAGCTGAGAAAGCTCCAGGTTTGATTACTTTTTGTAAATTTGAGCTTTTTTTCCATTTCTTTACCCACAAGCACCTATGTATCAATGCTGTCATTTTTCCTCACCTACAAGTATAACATTCTTCATTGGATCTTGCAGTTGTCCCTTTATTTTCTGGAAAGATGCAGTTATATATTGGGTCATCAGGATTGTTTACATAAAAGTACTGTAAATATAGATTTGCAAACGCTAGCTTCTGCCGTTTCACAGGGCCAGTTTAAGGACTACCAGCGGGAGAATGGAGGAAGCCCGAGCTTGCAAGAGATGATGCTTTTGTCCAAGCTAAAGAGAACGAAAAGAAAGTGATGAACCTTGAGGCAGAGCTCATAACTGTACAAGAGGTAAGATCTACGAGATGGAAGAAATGTTGTTTGAAGGCATTTGGTGCATGAGAGAGCTAAAATGAGATTTAATTGAACGTAAATGTACATGCCCGATTCCTGTTGTTGGCACGCCAAAAATAACATCCACCGTCTTCCGGATTACACACCAGGTTTTCAGCTCATTCTGTCCCAGTGGTTCAAGAGTGCATAGAGGGCAAACAAAGATCCATCCTCAAGGAGAAGGTTTTAATTCCACAGAATTCGCATAATTATTAATGACATGTAATACCACGCATTTTCACCAGGTGGTGCTATATCGATTCACATTGGAGAATTGTGGTTCTCCCCCCCCCCTCACTCCTGGTTTGAACCCCTGGGCCATGATGATTTTTTTTTTCACTCCCTAAACTCATTCTGGGCACACCCTAGTGAAACCACTAGTTTTCAAGTCTTTCCATCCGGTGGTTCAGGAGTGCGTGGAGATCAAACAGAACACAAACCAACATGCAAACAGGCACTTCTCAATTACATATACATCATTATCCAATTATAAACCGGCATCGTGTATAAACCGCAATTCGAACATAAACTGCAGCTGTAAAAGACTCCTGTTCTAATTTTTCGGTGACATACGACAATTTTGGCCTGTTCGAAAACTGCAACTATGGACGACGTAGACTGTCAGAAACATGTTTTGTTCGCAAGAATTCTGTTGTGGCATAGTGATAGAAGAGAACCGGAACAAACGAACACCACACCAGGCGGAAGTGTAAGCCGCACTCGTGTAGTAACCGCACTGGATGGTTTTGACAAAATTTGTGAGTAAACCACGGTTTATAATTGGAAAGTTACTGTAGTATGAGTAACGTTTTATTTTGCCCCCATAAACCACTGCATGATTTCTTTATTTTAATAAAGATTTTGTTAAATATTTGAAATTGCATCGCACATTTTGCTTTCAGCGATGTCGAGTGAGAAAATTGGGCCATTTTAACCACTCCTCCATTAAATCTGGCAAACAACAATAACAAAGTTGCATAAGTTGCATTGGTTTCTGAATTATATTAAATCAAGCTTTGTAATTGGTGTGTTTGACCAATGAGTCTGATCGAGAATCTGCTGTGAAGATAGTACTTTTGTTCAGTCTGAAAATACTGAGAATGAATGGCTGGGGATACTTACTTACCAACGCTTTGATGCCTGTTGATGTGTTTTCATCCCATGTCTGGATCCAAGCTTTCACATAAACACTCCGTTTACATGAGAAAGCTAATTTGACCTGGTTGTTTTAATCTTGATTATAAACCCATTTTAACTTGGTTCATTTCATCCACATCTCACTGCACCCATGTTCCAGGAATTAAATGTATTTAACAAAAGAATGTACAAAATAGTTTACAAAACAAAAAGTTTAACCATATCAGGCCTGGTGTTGGCTTAACAGTTAAGGTGGCTGGCTTAAGATCATAGGGTCTTGAGTTCAAGCCCTTTTTTACCATTGAATTACCAGGTGGTTGACTCAGCCTTCCTCTTTGAGGTCGACAAAATGAGTACCGATTACTGGTAATAAGGGGCATTGCATCAGCAGCGCACAGCCACGCCCCAGAGAAGTAATGCAGCAACCAGCCACAGGCTGTATATGAATAAAAATAATCATGTTTGACTTTTTTCACTTTGCATTACACAACCATGAACATTCCATTGTGTGAAAGTAACATGTTTGTGATTAATCAGTTACCCTTTGTATGATGCATACCTCTGTTGGTCCATCTTACCCCATTGGTGTTGGAGGTCATTGATGAGTTCACCCCTTCTCTCCCTGCCTGCCCTTTGTAATGAGAATGTAAACATTGCTGTTTTCAATTGTTGTCTTTACATACCACTATGGCAACTGACTATGATTATGAATATTCATATTTGAGAACAGGACTTTCTGGAGCGGAACGAGCAAAGCGTCACTTGGAGCAAGAGAGAGATGATTCGCAGATGAGCTGGCCACCAGTGCTTCTGGAAGTAAGTTCTTAATAAATGTTTTACTTTTTTGTAGTTCAGGAAAAATTTGAGGTCTCAACTAAAATATTATTGAAGAGTCCCCTTTCTGAAATGTATTTAATGAATCGATTTGGCTTTGAGGATCAGTGATAATGATTCGGCCGAGGTTGAGCAAAGTGAGGTCAAAGGCCCTTTATTCCTGATGTTTGAAACCCTCTGCAACCCATGCTGAGAGAAAACAGACTTTTTGGATGCTGGCTACATTTTCCATCCAATCATCATGTAACTTTGTTGAGAATTTTCCATGGGTAGGCTCCGTATTGAAGTCTTATGCAATCGCTCAAGCAGTTTGGAGAAAACAAATTTAAATGTGAATATAAGATGAAAAAGTGAGGCACAAAGGAAGAAGAAAAAGTGAGGGCCTCAGCCAACATTCCAACAACATGGTCAAGGATGGTTGGATGTCTATTACAGTTTATTAAGGCATACAATGACAGAAGCAAAATGAGACGATTTTTAAAAACAACAATAAACAAGAAGCGAATACTTTGATATGCGCGGCTGGGGGCAGTAAAAGTCGAGGTTAAGAATGATGAACAATTTTGCAGTTGTAAAATTTAAATGTAACACGGTGAATTAGATAGCATGAATGGGAAGAGTTTGAGTTGGACAATTTCTATTTATAGCTTCAGATCAAAGGACGACGTAGTCATAATATGACAGAAGACACAGGACAGAATAGCCAATTATATAACAGTGCGATGTCGGCGCGTATATAATCATGATTTACAGCATATTGCTGAGTGCCAGCAGAAGAGCTTAAAAACAAATGCAATATGGACACAACAAAAGAGCAATCTCAGAGATGTGCAGATCCTTTCCAGAACTGTTTTGTGTGGGTGGTGTTGTGGTGTTTGTGTATGTTTGTGTGGTGTTTGTGTACTGGTGTGTTATGTAATTAATAACAGACTAAGTAGACTGCTACTTATAACTGCTGGCAGTGATAACAGGTACCAAGATGTCCGCTTTGTATGCAACCCTGTTTTGATCGACATGTGACCCTGACCATAAGTTTATTATTAAATTGAATTTAGAATGGATTAAATAAATTCATATACAAATCAAAGGATGAGAAGACCAAATCGGTACAGTCCTGCATGGAGTAATCAGAAGGAACCGAACAAGCAAAAAGCAAAGATGACTCATCAGGAGGAACATGGATAGGATTCAGGCTTCAGCTGCTACTCCTCTACCTTAACCATCAGGCATAGCTAAGTGTACCTTTTTAAAAAATATTTTTTTTATCCAGATCGAAAAAATTCTGGCTGCAGACCATGTGCCTATCAATTTTTCGTAAAATCTTGTATCCCATGGCTTGGGGAACCGTGTGTGTGAAGTTTCTCCTCGATCTTTCCAGCCGTTCTGGGGAAAACATTTTTTTTATGGGTTTCTGGTAAATCCAATATGGTGCAAACCATGTGGACCTATATGTCATAGGTGTAAGATTTTGTTCCTCATGGATAGGCGTCATATTGTGAAGTTTACACGATCTGTTCAGCTGTTTCAGAGAAGAATATTTTGAAGATTTTCTGCATATATATATATATATATTATATATATAATATATATATATTATATATATTATATATCTGGCTGTCAATTTGTTTTTTTTTGGAGATCAAGAGGTCCAGAAGTTTTCCTTTTATCCAACATGGCTGCACACACGGACCTATGAATCATTAATTATTATGTAAAACATTCATTTACATGATAGTCGCTCCTACGTTGAAATTTTGTCTAATCCGACGACGCGTTGCAGAGAAAAACACTCATGGTCTGTGTGGACAAATAAACAAACAGACAAGCTGACCCAATGCATACCCCCTCCTCTGACGAGGAAAAAATCAAATCAAATGGGGACGAGGGTAAAATCAAATCAAATAAAGGATTAAAACGACTAAAATAATAATAAGGCAGACCTATTGGAAAGATGTAATCAGGAGGACATTGAAAACGAGATCGGAAATAGCCATTGAGTAGGAAAATGACCGATTCTACAGGCATTGCTTACAGGACTGCATGTGCGAATGATCAACTGTTGCACGTGGAAAACACATGGGCCATCAGCATGCAAGCAGCACAATGGCTCAGACTAAACAGCCTGAATGGTGTTCAAGTCACCTGAACTTTGACAGTGGCATATTGCCTCATTATATCAGGGGTAAGAATCTGAGGGTGCCGATAACAGACAAAAACTGCAATGGAAAGTGGTGTAAAAGTCCAAGATTAAGGTAGCATAAACAATATGGCACATCGAACTGAAGGAAAATGAAATGTTGCTGAGCAAAACCACATTGAGCCATAGTGCCAAATAAACAAATTCTGAAGCTGAATGTGACTCTCCTCCCGACGGCTCAGACTTCATTGTCCTGCTCAACTCAGAGGTTGATAGGGGTAATAATCAGGGCGACAGATTGGGAATGACAAGAGATGGCGGTGCACTGCTCGTTTGAAGCATTGGAGGAATACTGAGACAGAACAGTTTCTGGAACATGGTTCCATAGGCGGGAGAAGCGAGGAATAACAGAGTTGAGGTATGCAGTCAGCTTGGGTTTGGAAGTTCAACTAATTTTGGTTATATTGGTTAGAGCTTCCACTTTGAATTGGGAGTCAGTGGTTCAAACACGACCCCGTCAAGTGTACCAATGTGTAATGTAAGTGTGCTTCCTTGTGTGATGCTCAACATTTAAAAAGGGTAGAGCACGGATAAACATCATAAGTTGGAAATCATCGCAGGCTTAGAGCCCACTGGCCTCCTCATGCGTTGAAGTACTGTACCTTGTAAGACTCATTATATCAAACATAGCTTTATTGATGGATTATTGGGGGGGGGTGAGGGGGAGAGGAGAGATGATAGGTGAGGAATGAGGGAGAAGGGAGGGAGAGAGGGAGGTAAAGAGAGGAGGAAAGGGTAGCGAGGAGAGCTGAGGAAGGAGGCGAAGGAAGGGGTGAGTGAGCAGTATGGTGTGAGGAAAGGGAGGAGCAAGCTATGCGTTCGAGCAGTGTCCTAGATGAGTCTCGAGTCAGTCAGTCTGGTGGTCTGTAAACACTTCAGTCATGTCATTGAACCAAACACACAATTTTGATGAATTGCCACAAGCTTCATATCTGATGCCTAACGAAGGTTATTGACTGTATCAAAATCTGCACCATGAGGGGGTCTAGGGAGAGGGGGTTTACCCCCACCCTCCCACCCTCAAGATAGGTATTTGCTCTCTTCTCCAAAACTACACCATGATTTGATGAAACTGACCACAACTTCCCATGATGCACCAAAAGTTTATTCACGGCATTAAAAAAAAAAAAATCAGGGTCTCGTGTTTTCAGGGTTGAGCCCCCCAAAATAGTTTGCCTCTTCTCAAAACTAAACACATGATTTCGATGAAACCTGACAAAACCTTCATCACCCGTGATGTCCCAAAATTTGTTCACAGCATTAAAGAAAATAATCAGGGTCTGAGGAGTCTGTTTGTCTTGATCCAAATATCTTCAGACACGCAATCCTGTTTTTAGCTCACCTGGAACGTAGTTCGGGAGCTTATGGGATGGCACGTCATCACATTCCTCCACAAACACCTTGCAACTTCTTATTGAAACTCCGCACAAATTTCAATGAAACTTGACCACAACCTTCATCACTGTGATGTACAAAGTTTGTTCACAAAATAAAAATAAGAGGGTCTAAGGGTAACATGGGTGTTTCCCCCCCCCCCCCAAAATAAGTTTTGCTCTCATTCTCCAAAACTACACACACTATTCGATGAAAACTTGACCACAACCTTCATTACCCATGATGTCCTAAAGTTTGTTCATGGCATTTATAAAAAAATTTCATCGGATTTACTTTCTCTCATTAAATATTTTATGGGTCAGTCAAACAGATTGAAATCATTCAAACAGGAAACATGCTGTTTTTAGGGATGTCACAAAGA
>CM068953.1:89824421-89840530 GCA_035128595.1 Eptatretus atami | reverse complement strand
CTTAAGCGAACGACCCCGAACTGTCCTTTTTTTGTTCTTTTTCTTTGCACTTTTTGTCAATGTCTGTTTTATTATTCTTGTTATCCCCCGAAACATCGTGTTCTTTCTTCGTGCTGTGGCTGTGCGAACGACCAGGGAACTCTTTATTGTTGCAGTATTTTCGGCATGGCTCTGAACCCCCCTTAATAAATCTCTGTCCTGTCTGTTTGGTTGCACTTTTATTGCTAATAGTCGATATTCGATACTCTCGATACTACCGTCTGTTTGTTTTTCTCTTCTGTGCGCGAACGACCCGGAATCTCTCTCTGTTCTGTTGTCGTCTTTTCGGCGCATGCGCGAAACGAACCAGGAATCGTCCTGCGTTTTTTTTGATTTCTTTTTTTGTTCTTGTCGATACGTATACCCCGCTATAAACCTCGTCGTTCGTCTCGCCGCGTTCGCGATATTACGATCTCTATCTGTGATACTCGTGGTGGTTTGCGCGATGCGCAGATATTTTTTACGACCCCCGGAACTCTTCCTGCGTTTGACATGCTTATTGCTGTTAACTGTACCCCTCGGAAAACTCGTCGTTCGTTCTTGCGCGTGCCTGCGAACGACCACTGTGGATGCTCTTTGGTCGTTTGCGCAATGCGAAACGATCTCCCTCTCTCGATATCTTCGTCCTGCGTTTTGAAACATGCGCGAACCCCCGAACTCGTCGTTCGTTCTGCGCGTGCGCTACGACCCGGAAACATCGTGGTGCGTATTGCTCTCGTCTATTGCTGCGATACGACCCCCGACCTCGTTGCTTGCGTTTGCACATGCCGCGAACGACCCCGAAACTTCGTCGTCTTCTGCAGCAGCGCTGTGATTTCAAGTCGATTGCCACCATTTGGAAACTCGTTGTGTTTGCGTTTGCGCATGCCTTGTGTGAACGACCTCGTTGATTACTTCGTGCTCTGTTTCTTTGTTCATATGTTTTGCGTTATTTTTTTATTAGCTCCTCCTCTTATAACTCTTTCTCTTGTTCTGTTCTCGCGCGTGCGCGTATTACACACGGGACCTCTGTGCTGTTGGCCTGTTTTTAGTCGTATGCTGCGAACGACTCCGTTGTTAATCGCACCTGCGTTTCTTGCACATGCGGATGAACGACCCCGAAAACTCGATTCGTTCGTCTCTGTCCGTCTTTTTTATTTTGGCGATGTATCCTACTTGGTAAACTGTGTGCAGTTATTTTTTTTTTTTGCGCATTTTTTTGCGTTCGATATCGACCCCGGAACTCGGCCTGCGTTTTAAATCGACGAGAACGACCCCGACAACTCGTCGTTCGTTCTATCGTCTTTTGCAGCGAAACAGTATCACTTTGATTTGTACTCTTTTGTTTGCGTTGCGGCATGCGGGAACGTACCTTTCTCTCGATACTCGTTGTTGTGTTTCTTTTGCTTATTGTCCGCGAGACGCCCCGAACTCGTCGCTTCGGTATCTCGCCGTTGCGCGAAGAGCACAGGGACTCGTGGTGCGTCTTCGCGCATGCTTTTTTGTTATTATTTTAGTGTAATCGGACTCCCCGGATAACTTCTTTTCTTCTGCGTTGACTGTGTGCGGCGAACACCTCTCTGAACATCTGTTTCTGTTTCGTCTCGCGCGTCATGCGAAACGACCAGGGATACTCCGTGGATTCGTTTCTTGTTTTATGCATTTTTTTTGTGTAACTGACCTCCCTACTCGTGCATGCAGTTTTCACATGCGCGAACGATCTTCCTGTAATCGTCGTTCGTTCTGTCTTAGTGCTATTCGAACTGTCTCTCTGGAATGTGGTGGTGCGTTTGTGTCTTGCATTTTTTTCTCTTTTAGTCTAACGACTTCCTCTCCTAACCTTCTTCTGAGTCTGTTTTCACTTTGAATACACTATTTGTCTTGTCTGTTACGGATCCCTTCCTCTAGATTAATCTCGTCGTTCTTTTTGCTGTCTGCTGGCGGCGAAACGCCACGGGAATTACTCGTGGTTGCGATTGCTGTCTTTATGCTCATATTTTTATGTGGTATACGATCCACCTTCGTAACTTGTGCTTGTCTCGTTTTTTGACTTAATTGCTGTGTATTACGTACCTCCGAACCTCGATCGGTTCGTCGCGCATGCGCGAACGACCCCGTGGATACTCGTGGTTGCGTTTTTTTGCGTTAATTTTGGCTTTTGCTTGAAACGACCCCCGAAAACTCGTCCTGCGTTCTTGCAATGCATTTGCGAAGCGACCCCGAAATCGTCGTTCGTTTTTCTGGCAGCGTGTTTTTTTTTTCGAGCATGAATATCTGATCACTCTCCCTTGGTAATCGTGTTGCAATTTGGCGTGTCTTTATGTCTCTCTTTGGGACATATCTCCCTCTGAATCTTCTGTGCTTGCGTTGTTGTCACATTCGCGACCCCGCCCGAAAACTCGTCGTTCCTCTTTTTTTGCGTCGTGCTTTTTTAGTCAGTATACGTTCCACGGATACTTCGTGTGTTGCGTTTGCTCATTGGTCTTTGTCGATAACTGCCCCGGAACTTTTTCTTCCTCGCGTCTTTTGCACATGCTCTTGCGAACGACCCTCTCCTTGTATTAACTTGTCTGTTCGTTCTGCGCGTGCTGCGAACGACCACTGAACTCGTGGCGTACGCATGCCGAACGACCCCTAAACTCGTCCGCGTTTTGCACTGCGATGCCGATACACCCGCGAACGCGTCGTTCGTTTCTGTCACTTTTATTGTGCTTTGCTCGATATCTCTTGTACTCTCGGAACCGTGTTGCGTTGCGCATGCGCTATATCGTATACTTCCGCGAACTCGTCCTGCGTTATTTGACATTGCGCGACGACCCCGAAACTCTCGATTCGTTCTGCGCTGCGCGAACACCACTGGGATTTGTGTTGGTGCGTTTTGCGCATGCTTTTTTGCGAACGACCCTCTGTAACTCTTCTCTGCTCGTTTTTTTTAATATTTGGCTCGTGCGAACGTACTCTCCCTCGAATCTTCGTCGTTCTCTGTGCGCCAGTGCTTGCTATCGACCACGGAACTCGTAGATGCGTGCGCTTTATATTTTCTTGTCGCTGAACGACCCCGGGAACCTCGTCCTGGTTATTGAACTGCTTTTTTTTTTTTTTGTCGTTATACGACCCCCGACTCGTCGTTCGTTCTGCCGTGCGCGAACCCATCTTGGGAATCGTGTGCGTTTGCGCAATGCACGAGACCCGGAACTCGGGCTGCTGTTTTTTGTTCACATGCTCAACGACCCGAAACTCGTCGTTCGTTCTGCGCGTGCGCGAAACGACCAGGGAACCGTGGTGCGTTTTTGCGCTATTGTCGGTGAATCGTCTTTCATCGTTGTGAAACTCGTTGCTTTGCGTTTTCTTGCACATGCGTGTAAATTGACCCCCGAAACTCGGTCGTTGTTCTGCGCGTGCTGCGAACGACCACGGGTAATTGTGTGCTATTTGCTCATTTTTATGTGCCTTAACGACCCTGCTGGTAACTCGTCCTGGTGCTATCTAACATGCTTTTTGAATCTGATTCTCTTCCGAATCTTGTCGTTCGTCTGCGCGTTGCGCGAACGACACGGAACTCGCTTGTGTTGTGTCGTTTGCCGTGCATTATTGCATGCAGCGAACAACGCCCGGTATATACTTCGTCCGCGTTTTGAATCTATATGCGCAGAACGACCCGACACTCGTTCTTTCGTTCGTTTCTTGCGCCGTGCAGCGAAACGACTACTGTGGATATATTTGTGTTGCTTTTTGTCGCTTTTTATTGCGTATACGATCTCCTCTCTCCTCTCTTTATTTACTCGTGTCGTTTTTGCAACGATCGCGATTTACGACCCCCGAACCTTGTCGTTTCGTTTTATGCTTGCTTGTGTCGGCGAACGGTCACGGAACTCGCTTTGTGTTGTGTTCGTTTTTTGCGTCTATTTATATGCTGTGATACGACCCCGGCTCTCTCTTTTGCGTTTTTTTTGCACTATTGCTGCGAACGGAGCCCACACGAACTCGTCGTTCGTTTCTTGCGCGTGCGTCTGATTTACGACCACGAACTCGTGTTGTTTGCGTGTATTGCGCATTGCATTCTTTTTTTGCTTGATATCGTTACTCTCTGTTTTTATTCGTTTCCTTGTCGTTTTTTGTACATGCGTCTATGACCCACGAAACTCGTTTCGTTTCGTTCTGCGATATTGTTTGCTTGCGAAACGGACCACGGAACTCGTGTTGTCGTTTGCTTGCGCAGCCGCGAACGAACCCCCGGACAACTGTCCTCGCGTTTCTGAACATTGAGCGAACGACCCCCGAAACTCGTCGTTGTTCTTCTCGCAGTGCGGAATTTCGACTTCATGGGATCTTCGTGTTTGTTGTTTGCGCTGCTCGGAATATCTACTCGTCGGACCATCGTGCTGCGTTTTTGAACATTGCGCGACGAACCCCGAAACCCTCGTGTTTCTGCGCGTCTAGTGCGATACGACCACCGGGAACTACGTAGTTGCGTTTGCGCATGCCTTATAACACCCCCGATCTTCTGTTTGTCGTCTGTTTTTTGCAATGCGCGAACGACCCCCGAAACTCGTTTTTTCGTTTTTGTTTTTCTATGCGCATGCGCGACGACCGGAACTCGTGGTGCGTTTGCGCATGCTGCGAATCGTACCCCCGAACCTCGTCCTGTCGTTTTTTTGCTCACTATGCGCGAACGAACCCCGACTCGTCGTTTCGGTCTGCGCCCGTTTTTTTGCGCGACGGACACCGGTGTAACTTTTTTCTGTTTGTCTGCTGATTGCGCAGCGGCGACCCCGAACTCGATGCCTCTTTGCTCTTTTTGTGATATTTTTTTCATCTTTAGCTCGCTTGATTTTACACCCCGAAAACTTCTTTCTCGTTCTTCGCGCGTGCGCGAACGACCACGGAACTCGTGGTGCGTTTGCGCATGCGCGAACGACCCCGACTCGTTCCTGCTTCTTTTTGACATGCTTTCGCGACACGACTTCTCTACGAAACTCGTTGTTTTCTCTGTTTTCTTTGCGCTGTAACGCGAAAAACGGAACTCTTTTGTGGTTTTGGCAGTTTGCGCGTGCGCGATATCGTTATTTTCATCCCTCTTTATATATTTCGTCCTCCGTTTTTTCTGATCTTATGCGCGTATACGTCATCTCTCCTCTTGTTTTTTATTTTTGTATTCTGCTTCGTTTCTGCGCATGCAGCGAACGACCGGGGAACTCGTGGATTGGTCTTTTTGCGGCATTTTTGTGTGCCGAACGACCCCGGAATTGGTCCTGCGTTTTTTGTTCTTATGAGGCGACACAACCCCGGAAACTCGTCGTTCGTCTGTTCGTTTTTTATGTTTGCTTATTTTATTTGCGAATCTGTACTTACAGTGAATCGGGTGCGTTGCGCGATGACGCGAACGACTCCCCGGATACTTCGTTCTCTTTCTTTGTTTTTTGCACATGGGATTTATTGTATCGTCTTTTTGCTCTGAAACTGTCGTTCTTCTGCCGTGCGCGACGTACTTACTCTGTATACTTGTGTTTGGTTTGTCGGTCTTATGCTCTTGTAACGACATCTCCGTTAATACTTCGTTGTCTTCTGTTTTGCACTCTCTAGCTATTTTTTTCGCTGAATTCGTACCCCCGAACTTCATTCCGTTCGTATGCTGCGCATGCGCGAACGACCGGAAAGTCGTGGTGCGTTGTCGTGCTCGTATTTTCTGCGAACGACCCCCGGAATCGTCCTGCGTTTTGAACATGCGCGAACGACCCCCGAGAAATCGTCGTTCGTTCTGCGCGTGCGCAAACTACTTCGTTCTCGATGTGTTTGTCGTTTGCGCCATGCGGATTGTATCTTCTCTTGGAACTCTGCTGCTTTGCACAATGGCTAACGACCCCCATAATATCGTCTTCTTTTTTTTTATTCTGCGCATATGCGCGTTGGATCCCTCGGGAATTGTTTTTTGTGTCTGTTTGCTTATATTGCGCGAACCACCCTTAAACTCGTTCCTCGTTTTGCTACTATGCCGCGAACTACTTCCTCTCTCTGACTTTCGTCGTTCGTTCTGTGTCGCTGCGCGAACGACCCGTGTATTGTATATCTTTCGTATTGCATTTTTTTTTGTGTGCTTGTTCGATCTGGGAACACCTCTCGTGTTATCTTCGTTTGTCTAGCGTTGCACTGTCGTCTATATTACCTCTTCTCGTATATTCGTCGTTCAGTTCCTGTCTCTTCTTTTTGTTGCTCTTTCTTCGAACGACCACGGGAACTCGTGGTGCGTTTGCGCATTGCGGCGAACGACCCCTACTTCATCGTCGTGCGTTTTGCATCTTTGCTCTGTATAACGATTTCTCTCGAATTTATACTTTATCGTCTGTTATTTTCGTTTGCGCGTGCTTTGCTCTCTGTAACGACTCACTGGAACTCGTATTGTGCTTTGCGCAATAGCTTCTCGTATTACGGACCCGGAACTCGTCCGCTCGTTTTATGACATTGCTTATTGCGGAACGTTACCTCTCGAACTCGTTTCTTCGTTTCTGCGCTTGTACGCGATTTTACGTTCACGGGATCGTGGTGCGTGTTGGGTCTATTCGCTTATACTGACGCCGAACTCTTCCTGCGTTAGTTTTTACATGCGCGCAACACCCCTATTATCTCGTTCGTTTCGTTTCTTGCTCGCGTGCGTGCGGACGTGATCCACGGTTTGTACTTGTGGGTGTCGTTTTCGCATCTATATTGCGTCTCTGAATCTAACCCGAAAGTCCGCTTTTTTTTAATGCTGCGAACGACCCCCTGAATATCGTCGTTCTTCTGCGGTGCTCTCTTGCGTATACGACACGGTGAATCGTGGTGCTTTGCGCATGACGCGAACGACTCTCCATATGTGAATCGTGTTCTTGGTTTTTGCACATGCGCGATACGCTCCCGAAACTCGTCGTTTCTTTATCTGTCGCTGTGCTTTTTGCTGAACGACCACGGAATCGGGTTGGGTGGCGTTGGCATGCGGGAACGACCCCGGAATAACTCTCTGTTCTTGGCTTGTTTTGCACTGCGCGTTTATTATGACTCCGAAACATCTCGTCGTTCTTCTTTTCTTTGTTTCGTGTTCTGTTGTCTGCTGTATTTTACGACCACGGTTGACTTACTTCGTGTTTTTTGCGTCTTGCGCATGCGCACGACCCCCGGACTCGTCCTCGCTTTTGACATGCGTGAACGACCCCGAAACTCGTCGTTCGTTTGCGCGTCGCGACGACCACGGGAAATCGTGTGCGTTTGCGCATGCCGCGAGACGCCCCCGAACGGTTCGCCTGCGTTGAACATTGCGCGACGACCCGCCGACCTCGTCGATTCGTTTGCCGCGTGCGCGAACGGACCACGGGAACTCGTGTTGCGTTTGGCATGCGGACGCCCCCGGAACTCTGCTGTGTTGTTCACATGCCGAACGACCCGACTCGTCGTATCGTCTGCGCGTGCGCGAACGACCACGGAACTCGTGGTGCGTTTGCGCATGCGTGAGACGATCCCCCGGACTCGTCCTGCGTCTTGCACGCGCGAACGACCCGAAACTCGTCGTCGTTCTGCGCGGTGCGCGAACGACACGAATCGTTGGTGCTGTTGCGCTATGCGCGACGACCCGGAAACTCTTCCGTGCGTTTTGACATTGCGGAACGCCCCGAACTCGTTCGTTCGTTCGCGCTGTGCCGCGATAACGACGGGAACTATTGGGCGTATTGCGCATGCTTGCGACACCCCCTCTTGTATTATCTTTCGTTTCCTGCGTTTGAACATGCGCGAACACCCCCGGAAACTCGTCTGTCGATTTTCTCGCGCGTGGCGCGAACGACCACGGTAACGTTGTGCGGTTTGGCGCATGCATTTTTATTTGACGTATTACATACCCCGGACTCGTGCTGCGTTTTGCACTTATTCTGCTCTCGTAACGATATCCCGCCGAAACTCGTCTTGCGTTCTTTGCGCTGTGCTTGCTGATCGACATAACGTGGACTCGTGGCGTTTGCGCATGTTCTCATCTTTCTGGGACACCCCGGACTCGTGCTGCGTTTGCACTTGTCATTTGCGTGTGATTGACCCCGAAACTCTTTCTGTTCGTTCTTGTCTGCTTCGTGCCGTAACGACCACGGGATTTCGTGTGTTGCTGTTTTTGTGGACATGCTGCGGAACGAGACCCCGGAACTCGTCTTGTTGTTTTCACATTGCTGTTGTGAACTGATCCTTCTCCGAACTCGTCGTCTTCTGCGCGTGCGCGTATTATATTTCGCTATGCGGGAACTTGTGTGCGTTTGCGCATGCGCGAACGACCCGGAACTCCGATCTCGTTTTGAATACATGCGAGAAGACCCCCGATCGTTTCTGTTCGTTCTGCGCTGCTGCTGTAACGGATACCACGTGGAACTCGTGTTGGTTTGCGCATGCGGGAACGACCCCGGAACTGTGTCTTGTTTTGCACTGCGCGACGACCCGAACTCGTCGTTCGTTCTTTCGGTGCGCGATATACGTTCTACTCTCTTATGGGAACTACGTGGTGGTTTGCGCATGCTTTTTTTTTGTGAACGACCCCGGAATGCCTGTCGTGCTTTTGCACATGAGCGAACGACCCCGAAACTGTCGTTCGTTTCATGCCGCTTGTTGTCTCTTTCTGCTTGATTATTATCTCGTCTTCACTTGATACTCGTGGTGCGTTTGCGCATGCGGACGACCCGGAATTCTGTTGTCTCTTTGTGCTCGTTTTTTTGCACATGCGCGAACACTCTCCGAAATTTTCGTTTCTTTTTCGTTTGTCGCTATCTGTCGAAACTTCTCTCACTCTGGGAATTCGTGTGGTTTGCGGATGCGCGACGACCCGGGAAGTCGTCTGTCGTTTTTGAACATTTGCGCAACGACTCCCTCTTCGAAATTATTCGTCTTGTTGATTTTTGTCGTGTGTCTGTTGTCGCGAACGACCACGGGAACTTCGTGTTGCGTGAAGTTGCGCATGGCTTTTTATTTGTATTTACGAATCTCCTCCGGAACTCGTTTGTCTGTGCGTTTTTTCTCACATGCGCGAACGCACCCGAAAGTTCTCGTTTAGGCATTGCGCGTACTGTTTATCCCACGTAGGATACTCTGTTATGGTTCTGTTTTTGTGGCATGCGCCGAACGACCCCGATATACTTCTGTTCTGTATGTTTTTTTTTTTCCATATGCTCTTTGCGAAGACCCTTCGTAACTCGTCGTTCTTTTCTTCGCGTGTTGTCGTGACTCGATTTCCCCGGGAACTCGTGTGCATTTGCGATGTCCGGGAACGTACCCCGGACCTTCGTGCTGCGTTTTGCACATGCGCTGAACGCCCTCTCGATATTATTTCTTGTTCGTTTCGTTCTGGCGTGCTCGAGCGACCGGGAACTCGTGGTGCTGTTTTTTTTTGCGTCATGCTTTTTTTTGCGATATCGACCTCGGAACTGTTCTCGCTGTTTTGCACATGCTGTTTTTTTTTTTTTTTTGGCGAACGACCCCGATTATTTCGTCGTTTTCTGCGGGTGCGCGAAACGACCACGGAACTCGTGGGTGGCGTTGCGCATGATCTGCAACGACCCCCTATCGTTCCTGTCTCGTTTTTTATCATGCGCTGTATATCACGACCTCTCTTTCTCTATTACTCGTGTTTTTTTGATTCTTTTTCGCGGTGCGCGACGACCACGGAACTCGTGGCGTTGCCGCATGTCTTTTATTTTTTTGTCGTATCGACCCCGGAACTCGTTCCTGCGGTTTCTTTTTTTTGAACATGCTGTCGATACTTGTTATCTCCTCTTACTCGATATTACGTCTGTTCTCTCTTCGTTCTGGCGCGATGCGCGAACACCGGGAACTCGTTGGTGCTTTGCGCGATGCGTTTTTTAAGCGAACGACTCCCGGAACTTTCTTCGGCGTTTTGAAACATGCGCGAGACCTCCTCTCCTGATATCATCTTTCGTTTCTTTGTTTCGTTTTCTTCTCGCTGTTGGCTTTTTTGCGATTTTTTTACTGACCGGAACTCGTGGTCTTTTTCTTTTTTTTTTATTTTCTTTTATGCGCGACGCCCCCGGTTAACTTCTGTTTCTCTGTTTCTTGTTTTGACATTTGCTTTTTATTTTTTTTTTTTTTTTTTTTTTTTTCTGATGTCTGTTTATTATCTCTTCTCTTTCCGAAACTTTCTCTGTTCTTTTTGTCTTCGTTTCTGCTTGTTTTTATTATTTTATTACTTTTTTTGTGCAGCTTGTTATATTTTTTTTTTAATCTTATTCCATCTTTTTGTTTTGGTGATACTTTTCGTTTTTTTTGTTTTTTTTTTGTACTTTTTGTTTGTCGCATGCATTTTATATTTGTTTTTTGCGTATTTTATTCTCTGTATCGAACCCCGGAACTCGTGACGTGCGTTTTTGCACTTTTTTTGCATTTTTACGAACGTTACTCTTCTCCTCTCTCTCATGAAATCGAGTTCTGTTCTGCGCTTGTTTTGCTTTTTTATTTTTATTTTTTTTTTAGCGAACAAGCCATTTTAGATCGTGCGTGTTTTTTTTGGCATTTTTTATTTTTTTGCATATTATTTTTTTTTTTTGTTTATTTTTTTTTTTTTTTTTTAGTTTTTTTTTTTTTTTTTTTTTTTTTTTTTTTTTTTTTTTTTTATTCTTTTTTTATTTTTTTTTTTTTTTTTTTTTTTTTTTTTGTGTTGATTTATTCTTGACTTTCGCGTTTGTTTTCTCAGTGTTTTATTTTGCTCTGTTCTGACAATTTTTATGCTTCGTATGCTTTCCCGTATAAACTTCGTTCGTCGTCTTGCGCATGTTTGCTTGTCGATCTCCGATTCCATTTTGGCTCGTGTTTTAGTGCGGTTTTTTCTGAAGCTTTTTTTTATTTTTTTTTGGTTTTTTTTTTTTTATTTTTTATTTTGTCGAACCGGACCCCGATCGTCCTGCGTTCTTTGTTAGCTTTTTTTTTTTTATTTTTTGTAATTTATCTCGACTTTCTTTTTTTTATTTTACCTTTGTTTTTTTCCCGTCGTTCCGTTTCTTTGCCTTTGTGTTTCTTTTGAATGGGACTTATCTGAACCCTTTTTTTTTTTTTTTTTTTTTTTTTTTTTTTTTATGGGCTCTTGTTTGTTTTTTTTTTTTTTATTTTTTTTTTTTTTGTGACGCCAGGTCTTTTTGCTACGGACACTGTTCGAACGCATAAGCTTGCTCCTCCCCTTTCCTCACACCATACTTGCTCCCTCACCCCTCCTTGCTCCCTCCTCCTCCTCACGCTCCTCCCTCAGCTCTCCCTCCTACCCTTTCCTCCTCCCTCTTTCACTCTCCTCCCTCTCTCCCTCCCCTTCCCGCCGTCCATTCACACCTCCTCTCTTCCCTCCTCTCCCTCCCTCCCCCCCTCCACAATATTTCCATCAATAAAGCTAGTTCGTATATAATGAGTTCCCTTACAAGTACAGTTACTTCAACGCATGAGGAGGCCAGTGGGCTCATCAAGCCTGCAGAGATGATTTCCAACTTATGATTGTTTATCCGTGCTCTACCCTTTTTTAAATGTTGAGCATCACACAAGGAAGCAGCACTTACCATTACACACTTGGTACGACTTGACGGAAAATGGTCGCTGTTGCTCTTGATCCAAATTAGCTTCAGGACACGCAATCCTGTTTTTAGCTCACCTGGAACGTAGTTCCGGGGAGCTTATGGGATGGCACGTCATCAGTCCATCCGTCCACAAACACTTGTAACTTCTTCTCTGAAACTCCGCACACAATTTCAATGAAACTTGACCACAACCTTCATCACCTGTGATGTACCAAAGTTTGTTCAAAAATAAAAATAGAAGTTAGGTCTAAGGGGGTGTAAGCGGGGTGGTTCCCCCCCCCACCCCCAAAAATAAGTTTTGCTTTTTCTCCGAAACTACACACACTATTTCGATGAAACTTGACCACAACCTTCTTACCCATGATGTCCCAAGTTTCTTCATGGATTTAATAAATTTCTCGTATTTACTTTCTTCTCCATTAAATATTTTATGGTCAGTCAAACCGAGATGAAAATCATTCCAACAGGAACATGCTGTTTTTAGGGATGTCACAAAGGCACAAACAGCAGGCATGAATAACTATTTAACATGTCAAATAAAGTGGTCAAAAGAGGGATGAATCAGTGCAGTAAAACTTCAATTCAATGTTTGCTTTCGTTTTTCTCCAGCCTTTAAAAGTTCCATTTAATTTCAGTTGAATTATATATTTGAACACGAAACACAAATTGCATTGTTTAGCACTTCCAAAACTTCAGTTTATCAGTCATTGGCAAAATTTAACGCGTCTCAACCAATCATATTTTCCACACGCTCTGAGAGTAGAGTGACAGTGAGATTCAAACAAAAATGGAGCCCTGACGATGCAACCACACAGCTAACTCCATCCAAAAGATCGGTTTTGATTTAGAGGCATCTTTTCTCAAATATTGTTCCAAATCCATCGTTTTTTCCAAGATACTTGCAGAAGGTTAGCTCTGAGCTTATGTTTGACTATGGCTTTCTATGGTTGCCATCGCACCTGTCTAAAATCATCATAGACAATGCTAATATATTCAATAATGGTGCCTGTTTGTGTGAGCCTGTTGAGGTCGTAGGAGAAGATTCACTTACCTTGCCAGTGTATTCCATGTCTCTGCTGGCTGTGAGCCAGAGTCAACAGACATCCGGGTTGGCGCTGGGGAGTCATGAATTCATGGATCATGGGGTGTGGCCAACTGCGTACCTGTGCGGAGGAACGAAAGTCCGAGTTTCAGTCCTTGTTGCTTCGCAGTCTTGCTCTACGGATAGTGAAGAACTGACTCTGATCAGGGATCTTGATACAGAGGCTTAATTCTTTGCTACCAGGTTCTCTTCGGAAATCCTTGGCTTAATCGCTGCTCGAACTTTGTATCAACGGCGGTTGTGAGAGCAACTGAAATCTGACTATTTTACCTGCATAGACTCCGTGAGCAGTCAGCTGCGCTGTATGCGCATGTGGCTCGTTTTCCTGATGCTATCCTGCTCACCAGAATCTGCTCAGCAGCGGAGTCTCCTGAGTGGAGGGCCCAATGGCGACCACACGGCCTCGTGATTGCAGCAGGTTGATCGCATCCTCAGGAGATGGGAGGCCAGGCATCTGACTAGGGGATGCCAGACAAGGCCCCTGTGATACTGGCAGGAAATGTGATGCAGGACGCTACTCTGGCGGCCAGCTGCCCATATGACCTGACTGACCCTGCCTTAATATAGGTCGTGCCTCAGAAACGCAAAGCAGAGTACTCCCTTCCCATGTCCCTTTTTCGCACGACTGTGGGGAGTGTCTCATGAACTCTCAGTTGTAGAACTGCAACTTTATGGACAGCTTTCAATATGAGTGAATATTGCATTCTATTGCAAATCTGACAACCATATCATTTTCTGCTTGTTAATTATTGATTCAAATGTAACCATAGCATTATGGCAGCTTTGAGCACTACGTTCGTTTTTTGCCCTGAAGTTTGCTTCTTCATTCCTTCCCTCTTCTTAGGACTGCGCTGCTTGATGAGAAGCGTAGCTTGAAAGCGAGTTGGTCAGTTGGAAGAGAATTGGAGGAGGAGAGCGTCAGTGTTGAGGCTTCTTACCGAGAGGCTTCGGTAAAGTTACATGTGCAGGTGAATCCATCAAAGCCAGCAAAATTTCCCTCTCTTTGTCTGTATTAAGGCCTGGATGGCGATTTATGATGAAGACGACTCCATCACTTTTATGCTTCGAATGTGATCATTAACTTTTTTTATAACGCATCCCGACACAACCCTTCCGTCTTATTTAGGGCAAGGGAATGGGGTGGGGAGATTAGTGATCTTATCACATGGAGTTTAAATGTGTCGGAAAACACAGCGGAAAAAAGAAGTAGTAGGGGGGGAAGACGGGTTCGGGAAAAAAAAAGAGAGCAACAAAAAGATTTTTTTTGGGGGTGTGGGGGAAAAGGAAGAGTGAAGTGAAGAAGAATCGGAAAAAAGGGGAGTGAAGTAGTTAAGTGGAAAAGAAGGGAAAGAACAGGTTGGGAGAGAAAAAGAAAAAAAGAGGAAAGTGTGTCGGGGTGGGCGACGTGAAAAAAAAGAAAAAGGTATGAAAAAAAAAAGAAAAAGGGGGGAGAAAGAAAAAAGTAAAATGAAAGTTAAGTAAAGTAATGCGTTTTATTAAAAAGAATAAGAAAGAAAAAAGAGTGGGAAAAAAAAAGTTATATTTACGCATACATTTGATCAATTCGAAGGATACAGTCCCAGTTAGTTACTCGTTTTTTTAGACATGTTTATGTGACACCCTCAGCTACCAAGGATGCTTGTTCAATGGGAATGTGGAGTGGGTGTGTGTTGGATGGTGTCACGAATTTTGCGTTACCTTTAGATCCTCCATTCTTTTGTTCATTATGGTGGGATCAAATGCTTAAATTACACCGTGCCCCAATATACTGCATAACCTGCCATGCTTTGAGTTGAGCAACTTGCTGTGCCGTTCTGTGAGTAGGTCGAGCACTATCGGCCGGAGCCTGGCCACAAGAGAGCAGCCACTTGTCAAAAAGGAGAAACTGCACGACAACATCTTGGATCGGCAAAACAAGAAGCTGCGTGCCAAACTTGCAAGAGCTTGAGAGCTCTGTAAAGGCAAATAAAGGCTTCTGTGACCCACACTAGAGACAAAGGTCGCTCAATTAGAGGAGATTACTGGCAGGAAGCTCGTAAATGTGTAGCACGAGTGTCGATAACAAAAAAAACTATCTTTAAGCCATCTCTTCGTGCCCCTAATTGGACTGCCAACTACTACTGCAGTTTACCATTGCGAGGTTCGGTCTCTTTCACAGCATATAATAAGCAGATAGCATGTTGGTGCATGCTTGCAATGTGTGATGCTCGTTTTCTTGATAGACTCTCATCTATTGCTAGATTGAAAAATCGTGACTTTTTCAACTTGTTGGAGCTCAGAGTTGTGCAGTTCAGGTTTATGTATCTCATACATGTTTACAAATAACAAGCTTCTTGTATGAGGGCATCTATTTAAATTAACCGCATTCTCACACATCAAGAGACGAGGGGCATCAAGTAAGCAAGTCGAGTATGGAGAAGCGTTGAAGGTAGTTGATGATGCAGGTGGAAAGATGAACGTCGTTCATGGTGACAGTACAAGGAAGGTGAAATTCGTGCGATGTTTCTGACATGCGGGCGTCATGTTGGTTTTTTAAAGTGCATTTAGAAGCCCATGTAACAGCAGCTACTCTTTTTTTAATGCTCTTAAATCCTGCTCAAGCTCGCTGCTCTTCCCAAACACCCAACTTCTTTTGGTACTTAAACCATGTATTAAAAAAAAAAAAATAAATCATCTCAGATGGGACAAGCTATTCAAGAATGAAGTCAGCTGAAGCGAACAGTTTGAAGAGGCCGAAGAAGAAGCGCACGAGCAATGCTCTCGTCGGAAAATTCAGCGAGAACTTGAGGATCCACTGAGATGCAGAGGCATGACATCGTGAAGTAAATTCAATCAAGAGCAAACTCAGAGTAACATGTTCCACATTGTTCATATGCCATTATCTAAGAAACTCCTGCATCCTCATGGCTTAAAGGGCATCTGCCAAAATTATCATCATCTACAGTAACTTCCTCTCCCTTTTGTGTAAAGTTCTTTCTGACACTGAAACACATCAAACTTCCTTCGGTTGAGACATTCGTTTTTACAATGGTTATTCACATTTCCTTTTGTTTATGAATATAGCGAGTTTATATGTTACTTCGTACAGTATGAAAGCCTCCATGCAAACGTGCAGTAAAATGTAAATAACAGATATAACCTCCAAAGTGAGCGCAATTGCAACTAAACATTTCTTACAGCTTTGTTCAATATCACTGAAAGGCATTTTGTACTCCTTGATACTATTGTTGCTACGAAAAGCACCCGCTTCCTATGGGAGCCGTAAGGGGTCATGGTTATATAGTTTATGCCTATTTTATCAAGATCCCAGGATTACAGACCAAAAAATGGTTGCGATTGGTTTCAGCCATTTTTGCGGTACTGGGAACAGACAGAGCGGTGAATTATCTTTATTTAATTAACTAGTACGTGTCCGT
>CM068953.1:89798076-89808204 GCA_035128595.1 Eptatretus atami | reverse complement strand
GGAGAGCTTGGGTATGTGACAAGGATGAAATGTTTCGATTTTGATGAAGATCTAAATCCACATCTGGATCTCAGAATTTTTTTTCACCATTGAGAGATAGTACCAAAAATGACATATAGCAGGATATCACAAAAACTCGTGGACGGATTCGGACGAAACTTGCTGGGCAGGTCGGTTATGTAACAAGGAAGAATTGATTCAACTTTGGTGGAGAGCCGAATCCGGATCCAAGAATTTTTTTCAGTGATTCTTTACCATTGAGTGATCGGACTAATATGATATATAGAGCACGATGTCTGAAAAAGTTATGGACGGATTAGGATGAAACTTGGTGGATGAGTTTGTTGGGTGACAACAAGCCGATTAAATTTTAGTTCAGATCCAGATCCGGCCTATCAGGGGGATACAAAACGTAAAGTAATCAGCTGGCGAAGGTGTGCACTCTACCGAGTGGCCGTTCTCGTTTATTTATTTACTTATAGCCATCACCAAAAGATTTTGCAAATCTTCTGTCCAGATAAAGTGAGCAAGAAGGATGTAGAAAGAATGACTAGAAGGAAATCATGGAGGAAAATACAAATGTGGAGTTGGAAATGGACTGCATTTGGAAAAACATCATCACAACAACAGCAATACGCTGGAAACTTAAAGGTAGTAGCAGTGTTACACAAGCTACAAGAGACACTGACGTATGGTGGATTAGGTGCTGAGGAAGCGGCGATCAGTCAGTGGGCCGAGGACAGCCGAAAGTGGTGTGAACTCCTCAAGAGGTTCCATATGCCATCAGGAATGACATGATCCATCCATCCATCCATTAGGACCATACTCTGTGCAGAGCGTTCCATCCATCCATTGGGACCATACTCTGTGCAAAGCGTTGGTGCTGCCTGAGCAGTCTCCTTGGCTATTGAGCGCAATCCTGGATGGGTCGCCACTCCGACATGGGATACCAGCAAGCTGGTACTCATTTTGCCGACCTCGGAAGGTTAACAGGCTGAGTCAACAACCTCACCTGGTTTTAATTCAACAGCCAAGCAGGATTTGAACTCAGGACCCTCGGATCCCAAGCCCCACCCCTCCAGCCATTAAGCCAACACCAGGCATACAATGACATAATCATAAGCAATAATAAATGTAGTAATCAAAATGGCCTCCTGTGCGTAGAAGTTCATCTTCACATTCACGAACTGCCTTCTCGGCGATGGATTCTTTGTTGGATTTTTAATGCGACCAATCTCGATGCACATCGGTGATGTTTAAGAAGCTCATCGTGGACCAGACGTGTGAAGCCGGGAGCCGGATCGGTGCGGATGACAGCAAGTGGTCATCCAATGGCCGGAGCTCTATGCATAAGCGGATCAAGTTGTCGCGGAGAGTGATGTGTTGTTCATTCTCCACAATGCACGATGTAGTGTAGGAAGTGGAACATTCTCGCAATATAAGAACTAGCTGGTGATTGCGTTGATGATATCCGCTGCGAAGATACCCCAACAGCACCAGGGGGTTCTCCAGTGGACTGCTTGGTAATGGTATGAGGAATGTTGCGCAATGCAGCACACTGGTGACACCTCGAGGTTACCTGATCAATTGCTCTCTCCAAGTCAAGAACATAAAAATAGCGGTGAATCACAGAACTGAGTTGATGACGACTCGGATGATCCAGTTGAATGTGTAATGCTGTTAGTAAGCCATTGACTACCTGACGTGGGACAATAATGCACTCACATGCCGAGGACAAGGGCTTGTCCGACGGACTACAACTAGGCCATCTTTGGAAAGTGACGCAACCTGGAGGTAACGTTTACATCCTTGATGTTGGTTGTTTTCTTCGATGGGCGGGTGCCCTGAATCAGGTGGGCATGAGTCCGCCTCAAGTCTGTGCACTCTGCCTGAACTGCTATCCAGGCAGTTCTGTTGGTGAAGGGCAGTTTGGTTCGGCCGAAATAATGTCTTGGGCTGACACCTGCAGGACTACGGCCTCCTCCTCGCGTCTTATGAAGCACAAATTTGACAGGAGGTGTCGGTACAGTCTGGTGGATTGCGGCTGGCAAATCAGATGGGGCATTGCGATCCTGCGAGGTGCCGTACGGTCGCTTGATAACGGCTGACGGTGGACAGGAATGTGGATAGACGAGGGCTCGCTGAAAACTCGCCACGACAGAGCTTCTCATACGCTTGTACGCACGGCTTGCTATCAGTGAGGATGGATGCATGATGTTTAGATAGGATATGAAGGGACTGAAGTGTTTTACTGATACAGCAATGGAAAGGGCCTCCACTTCACATGGCAACCAGGTAGGTTGGCGTCCGCGTAACTTTGCGCTAAAAAACCCGCAAGGTGAGGTCTTCCATTGTGCGTGATGTACAGAGTTGATCCAATGCTGTGTTTTTTGACAGAACCATCCGTCATGATCCATAGCTGATCACTTGGAGGAGGAAGAGTAATTGTACGAGCTGACGAAAGAGCAGCTTGGGCTCTGTGGAAGGCAGAATGTAACTCATCGGTCCACACAACTCTGTCCTGTGATTGGCATCCAGCCACAACATCATCCAAGGGGTAAGAGAGGAGCAGTTGGGGATAACACGAGCGAGAACTTATATGCCCCGATAAAGGATCTCATTCCCCTGACCTTCTCAGGAGCCGAACAAGTAGAGAGTGTAGCCACACGGTGTGGGCTCGCCTGGATAGTACCGCTAGACCAGATCCATCCTAAGATGGTGGTGCTCTTTGGACATACAACTGTCTTCGTAGCAGAGAGGCGAAGTCGACATTTACGCAGAGCCTGCAACACCATTCTCCAGTTCTGGAGAAGTTCGTCCAATGTGTCACCACCGCAATAGAGGTCGTCAGCGAGTTTGGCGACGGTCCCCTTCTCTAAGAGATCACCAAGGACGCGAACACATGAGTTCTTCGAGTGCCGTCTCTGATCCAGCATACCCATAGCGGATCTGGTATACACACGTATTCCCCGGAGGGTGTGGCTACACCGCAGTACTTCATGGACTGGCGAGATAATGGGATTTGGTAGAAGGCACTCGTAAGGTCGGTAGTAATTTTAGCTACCTTGTACATCGTAGCACTTCATATCCTCTATCGCTCGTGCCAAGAGCTGTCGGAATCGTATCACGCCTTTGTGGCTCATCAAGCAAGAGGGTTGGGTGGACTTGGACTTCGTCAGCACTCGCGGGCCCACATTGTCCAAGCAAAGGCTGTGAGCCTACTATCACCGCACCGGAAAACCTCTGCCATCTCACTGCAGTCACCTCACCGGGCTTCCTTGATCGCAATGAGACGAGATGCAAAGCTCACGCATCTCCACACAGTAATCGCCCCTATCACTGCGTGCTCATCAGCACGGCCCGAGCCTATATCAGACTACCATAGCACCTTCTCACTCTCACAGCAGTCAATCAATTCGACTGTCTGTATCTGTATCATCTGCAGTTAGAACTCATCCTTGCGCACTACACCTGTGCGTAGCAACCTCGGACCCCTCTCTATTCCCATCGACGTTGTGGAGGCTGACCACTGGGCCTGGGCACATGTTGGTCAAACTCATACGACGCCCACTCAAACCAGGGGCCCTGTTGCCAGCACCTAGTCTCAGCACTGCCCAGATGGACACCACACTGGGTCAGAACACTTCATCATACCCTCTTTGTCACACATGATGATGGCACTCACAAACTTATGCATCGTTCCCCTGTGCTCACCAGAACAGCGCAACATATGCTTACTTTGTCAGGGACTCGAGAGCGAGGCGCTCTGACCACGAGTGGAACAGTTGGTTCCCTAAGAGCAGACGCGATCGCACACTGATGTGCATTTTAATTTGGGCCGGGGGCCCTGTGTGTCTCCAGTATACTTCGACTCATCACCCCCTGTCACTTGCACTGGGTTTACTCTATATGCCCTCAAATGCACTCACCCACCACCTGTCCACTGTGGTACAGTATCACACCCAGGGCGCGCATCTTGCATCGAATATGCACTTGCACTCTATCGACGTTTGACGTAACTCTCGTGGTTCGCCTTGAGTACTTACATCTGCGCGGAACTCCGAACCTTCCCGCTGATCTCATGGATGACACTCCCTGTCACGGTGGTGCACACGTAAATCGTCCGCACGTCAACTCCGCGCGGTCCAACTGAACTCACCCACCCCTCGGCAGTGACCCGCACTGAACTCACCTCACACGCACCCTGGCTGGCACCACTCGCAGCGTGTCGGCAAGGTTCGAGCTTGACCGAAGCACCACGCTGAGCCCTTGCCCTATCTGAGTACTACCGCACCCACCATGCTCACACTGCACAAGGACATTTCTGAGCTGAACACCCGAGTGCACAAGACGCTTAATCTCGCTGTGGGTGGGGCACCCAGCTATCACGAGCATGAGCCTCTGCCGGAGTGGCGCCGGGAGCCGGGCGCTGATCCTGACTGACAACTCACCGTCGCAACTCTAAGGCTCCCCCTCTTCCCTGCAACGCTAGACACTCCCACGACCACCGTCACTGTGCGTGTTCGCACTGCACTCTTGCCGTAACACGCAGGATAACTTCGATGCTCCCTGCTGTGCCAGCGAGCGCGATGTCACTCACGATGCCTCTGCATTCAGACCTCCACTCGTAAGATGCAGTGTTCCTGCTAGCACCTTCACCCACTCTACCGTCTGATCGCGCAACTGTCATCTCGAATAGCACACCCAGGCCCTCAAACTGAAATTCCCTTCCGTCGCGAGTCAGTGTCAGTCTGGTCTCACCAACCACTTGAAGAGGGGAAGACCCATCAGCCTGACGACGGACTGTGCACTTCTCTGAATCTTGGCTCCAAACCTCCTTACAGTTGTCTCACGAATCAGGTTACCCGTGGCCCCAGCTGTCGATGGTAACTCGGGTTGTGTGGTGGCCGTGGAAGGTGTCTAGATATGGAGACTGGTGAGTCTGGACACGCGAGATAGTGGACGGTTCTGTATAGTCTATGTTATTAACTACCTTGTCCATATGGGCATATGTTATGTCTCCAGACTCGTCGTCTGACTCTTCAGTTATGTCAGCCACATGGCGTGCTCTGGCGATGTACGCGACGATCTTGTTCAGGAGGAAAGGACACTCACTGAGGAAATGACCGTAATCAGTGCGGCGTACTTGTTTGCAGAGGGGACAGGACTTTTGTAAGGTTGTTGGAACGAGTCCCGAAAAGACTTGACGAGGTTTTGACGATGATGGGAACGATGCCGGGCGGGGACCTGTGGTCGAGACGTTGAAGTGCGCAAGGACGTTGCATCTTCAGCAGCATGGAGCTCATCTAATAGTGAGTCAAGCGCCTGGGATATCTCCGGTTTGATGGAGGCTAAAGTGCGGGACCTGAGTTCAGTTCCATAGCGTTGTTTGACGAGTCCGGGGAGTCCACTGTGGACAAGGCGAAGCCATGTGAGCACAATAGAGTTCTCCACGAGGGAGATAATTCCTCTATTCCTGACCTGACCTGGTTATGCGCTGACCGAAGATGCCCCCATTGCCATTGCATTCGTCGCAAGCACAAGTTATCTCCACAAACGCCTCGTTCCACAGTGCACTGTACTCTAGGTATCAACCCCCTGTCCACTGGCACATGTTCTCTCCACACTGGCGCTCTCCCTCCGCGTCGCGTTTCATCGGCAGACGTGTCTCACTCGCTCGACACACAAGTCAATCGTAGCCAGGCTATTGCGCTGAACTCCTACCCGAGCCCGACTGGAACCAAACTGTTGCTCGACCATGTCGGACTTAGCCGACATCATTTCCACCTGTTGACCTACTTATCGCGCTGCAGCATGTTTATCGGAGCACTACTGCGCACTGTTGGCGGCATATCCACCCATGCCGCGCCAGTGAGCTGATCGCTCAATCTGACCCAGGACTACAAGCTTCCAGTACGCCCTGTCCCGACGTGACTTTCCATGCTCTGGGACAGCAGTCGTGACGCTGCGACAACGGGGACATGCTCAGCCATCATCCACAAATCACGAAGAGGGAAAGACGCCCTGTTCTTCCTAGCCTCTTCTTCTCTGCGACCCACGTGTGCATCGCCCTCAGCTAGCAGCGAGGGGGAGCAAAGTCCGGGAATCTGCACGCACAGTGGAGTAACAACTATAAAGCACACCCACTTGCTCTCGCCATATATCTTGAAACTTCAAGTTTAACGTCGCTCACACCTCCTTGCTCTCACGATGACTGCAGCACCACTCGTCTAGATTCGCCCTGGTGCACCCGGCTGTGCTGTGTGGCCACTTTCTTGCACACGACGCACGGCTACGTTGTACAGACGTGTGATTTGATGTACACACATGCTAGCAGCATGAGCCAAGCGCTGGTTTGCACCCCGCTGTTCACCGTGCTCTCTATCGTGCACCGTGCAGCCCTCATGTACCTACTGGGGTCATCTCGAGCACAGCACGGCTCTCCGCTACATCGCAGTTGGAACACCGTTGCCATGTCACCCCCACGATCGCACGTCTCCGGCGCGCTGAAAAGCTAGGCGTGGACATCCACATCCATTCGCCCCACCCTGCTCCCACCACGCAACACACTGATACCTAGAGCTAACTCAGAGGCAATACCCCAACGGAGCACCGACCCAAACCATGTCGGGCACCTGAGCTATGGTATAAGCCGTCTGCAAATATACGCTCACTTTCACACCAAGTGAACCACATCCTTCATACAGCGCGCTGCTGGCTGTCCGATAGACACTTCACAAATTGACGCTGAACACTAATGTCTAAAATGACTGCACTTCTCCTGCTCGCTTTCTTCAGATCTGAACACTAAACAATTAACAGCGAACTTTAATATCTGAGAATCGTACCATCTTGTGTATCTATCACTTGAGTAAACTGCACCTATTTATACTCACTACCCCCTGCCTACACTAGAGACAAGAATGAAATTGTTCTGCTACACGCCCCCCCTGCCCACTGAACTAACCATCCACAACCCCCGCGTCGGCGACGCGACGACCGCAAAAGAATGAGCTAGCTCAACCCAAGTAAATTTCAACTACTAATCCGCCCATGACGAAACACCACTTGTGCTCATAACTGCGATGTCAATATTCAGACGAATGGATCGGCATAAGAAGACTCCTTAGCCTGCCGAATCCCTGTCACGCTCTTGCATATAAACGCACGCACACAACACACAGCGTGCGCCTTGGTCTCACCCTGTCACTATGACGCAACCTCACAGGAGCAGTGCAGTTTCTACAGTATCGTTTCCTTTCAGCCTCCGATTGCTCTATTTCGCTATCATCTGCACGTGATGCTCTCTATCCGGTTTCTCCCTTCTTTCTCGCGTCCTAAGAGTTCGCTAGAAATCTGCAGCATTACTTATCTCTTCGTTCTTGTTGTACAGTAAATTTCAACTCACTTCCAACTTGCAGCATGCACTGCACAACAACTCTAGCTTTATCCCTGGCCTCACTATTATGACAACGAGAGAATGACTGCGATCAAAGAACTTAGGCTGGAACATCCTCACTGGACTGATTAACACCCGAGCCACACTCAATAGCTCACACCAACAACTGGTTGGTTCGCTACTGTTCCACTGCACCTCATCTGTAACCGCCCACTCATGTCCAGTGGCAAGCAGTGCAAGTTACATATCATGTTTCTCAAGCCTCGATTGAGCGTTTTCCTTGTCGTCTCACTGACCGATCGCACATGCTCTTCTCACCGTGTTTTTTTTTTCGTTCTTGTTTGAATCTGAGATTTATTTTTCGTCTGTTGATAAATTTCAACTACATCATGACGAAACACTTGTTTATGGCTAATATTAAAGAGATGATGGCATAAGAGAACTCTACGCCCTGCCAGGCATGTCTCATCGCCACTGGTGCATAACACGCGGCCTCTCACCACGAGAGCACCTCAATCGCTGGTAAGTCCCTTGACCACAACTCCAGGAGCTATGTTGCAAGTTGACACGCTTATATCCGATTTCCTTCAGACCACTCGATTGGTTTTGTCCTGCACCGCTGCATTGTTTTTCGTGTTGTTTTTTCTATTGGTTATCTCGAGATCGTCTTGTTGAATCTGAGGGGACTCTATTTATCGTCGTTCTTGTTGTCAAGTAAAATTTCAACTACTACCACTTGTCCTATGCCGAGCATGACACCGCACACACTTGCTATACTCCCGGCTAATATCTCATGTACGACACTCGTACTACGCAATAATCATAGAAGAACTGCCTCAGACCTTTCGCGTTTTCGGACGCACTGTCCACTGCAACTCATGCCCACCCCTCTCCACGCGACAACTGCACCATCGGTGGAACGGAAATGACGTCTTTCGAGTTCGTGTCGTCCGCCTGTCCACCTGCTGAGAGCGGTGCGTTAGATCCCTTATCTCCGTCAGCAACTACAACTTACAATGGTTTTCTCACATATTATTACACCAAACCATGGAGTCATTCATCACACCAGAATTTCCATTGAAATATCCTCGGCGATATCTCTCCGCTCAATTGTCGTCATTTCGTGCTCGAGCGTTTACGCAACTGCATCTCCGACAGCCGTCATTGGCCCGCTCTTGACGGCTACCGTGGGGCGGCACGGGGAAGGCACAACTCCACTGGAGCCCCACCACCCGGAGACGTGGGTAAGACGATGCCCTGTCCACTTGCACTCACCACCCCCGGCGAGGACCTGAGTTATTCACTCATCTGCAATTTGCTAAAAATGACACTCGACCCAGCGCACCCAGCAGCCTGTCATAGTTACACACTCGACAACGATTACACACCCACACGTGCCGGCTGCTTCAGGCACCAAATCGCATCCATGTATCAGACCTACCCAGCACCCCTGCACGCGTACACGTGCTCACTCAGTGCAGCCGCACCACCGCTACACGACGGACTCGACACGATACTCGATGAGACACTCACACGCGCACCGCTGGGCGGCTGTCACTCACACATCGATTGGGTTTATTTAACATTAGCATCCTCGAGTGATATTAAACCCACCGCCCTGTCCACCTGCCCTCACACGCAGGCCCTGTCACGCGTGCATACTATCAATCATCGAGCGCTCTCTCGACATTATATCGAGTGAATATAAACGCTGGCTGTGTGGGTGTAACACGAAATTGGGAATTTATTTATATCGAGTGAATATTACAAATCGCCTGTGCCGGCGTGCCACTGTGTACACTACACCACACGAATTTGGTTTATCCCTTACCATATTCTGCAGCGTGCACATAACCCACTTAAAACGCTGGCCGGCCTGCGGTCTGTATAGAACTCATGGACTCTGCACGGTTTCATCTTGTATTCATCCTGGCGCAACACTGCTCGATATATGTACTTCACAACACGCTGGCGAGCTCTCGTGTGATTGTAACACACGCATTGCGGACTTTCATTCTAATCATCGAGTGGAATAACTCTCACAACTCGGCTGCGCACTGCCGACTCGCTACTACAAACCACAACCTTCGTGGGGTTTTATTCTCTATTGTACATCCTGAGTCGCACTATCTCAACGCTGGGCTCGCGCTCCGTTCCTTCAACATGACAAGGTGATTGGGTTCATTATTACATATCGCTGGCTCTCGACACTGATAATAAATTCCACTGTGCCTTTCGTCATTCGCGACCTGTCCTCACTTGCGACAAGTACATGCTTAGACCAGGTTGCACAGCTGCACGTTTGGGTGGGCATCCCCCGTGGGGATTGGAGAAAAAAGCGTAGAAAATATTCGAAGTCTTTTTCGACCCAGCCGAAATAGCTCCCTTCGTACCTCGTGGCCGTTGCTAGTCACTAGTGCGAGTCGTCGTCCACACATGCTATCTACACTGTTTAAAACTTGGCTCTGTAAATAATTGTATATTCTTATATATGTCTGATTGACTATGCGGCACTCACCCACCCTGGTCCACTGACTCCAAACTACCGCGATATACCGGGGAATCCAGAAGAAAAAAATTAGGTTCCAAGGGAAAACCGCGATGAAGCGGGGGCGCGACTAGGTGAACCGCGATATAGCGGGGGATTACTGTATATAATATGTATATATATATATATATATATATATATATATGTTTTTTGTTTTTTTTTGTACTGTATTTTAATAAGC
>CM068953.1:89749973-89781059 GCA_035128595.1 Eptatretus atami | reverse complement strand
CTTATTGATTACACAACACACCAGTACACAAACACCACACAAAATACACCACACAAAATAAGTCCTGGCGTGGGTCTGCAATCTCTGATTGCTCTTTTTCTTGTTTATGCTTTTTACTTTTCATTGTATACCAAGTCGAGGCTCATGTAAGAGTTAATACACAGAAAACGTATAACAAGCAGGGACAAGACGGGGTGGAGAGGGAATCTGTGGAAGGGAGAAGGATGGGTGGGGTACACGGGGTGAATAAGATTTGAAATAGGGTCCTTCAGAAGAAAACAGGAATTTGAAGGTGGTGGTTTGGGGGGATTAACGGGGCTCATAAAATCAACATTTTGGATGGAGGAAAATATGAGATGATGGTGAACAGCTGTTTTAAAGACCTCGAGGGAGGAGTGGTGTGAAGAGAGTGTGGGAGTTTGTTCCATAAGCAGGAAAAAGAGGAATTTTTTTTGTCCGAATCTGTCCACAACTTTTTTGAGATATCGTGATCGATATCAGTTAGCCCCATCACTCATTGGTGAAGAATCACAAAAAAGTCTCGTCGTCCAGTACTATAGATTCAGATCTTCATGAAAGTTGAATCATTTCGTCCTTGTCAACACCCAATCTGCCCACAAGTTTCTCCGAATCCGTCCCAAACTTTTGAGATACCGTGCTATATATCGTTTTTGCCCATCTCGGAATGGTGAAGAATCACTTAAAAAATTCTAGTAGCCGGATCCGGATTCAAGAAGATGTCATGCATAGCACGATACTGCAAAATCCTTCAAACAAATTTGACCTTAAAAATAAATTGGTTGAATTTAAAGAACAAAGATGTAAATACTCTTCAACTGTTAAGTCAATCAGATAAAAGTTGACATTTTAGAAAACTTGGCTTATGTTGATTTTTAGCCAGTGTTGACCTTTTGGCCTGTGTTGACCTTTGGTCTGTGTTGACCTTCAATAATACTTGTTCGTTGAAACACACCGCAACTGATTATGGCAATCCTCTTCAAATTTCAAGTCAATGGGATGAAAATTGAGGAGTTTAGAAATTTCACTTACATTGTTGACCGTTGGCCTATGTTGACCTTTTGGTTTACGTTGACCTCAAAAATAATTATTGGATGATTTCAATGAACAAATCTGCAACTCCTCTTCAAATTTCAAATCAATCGGATGAAAAGTGACAATTTTAGAAATCTGGCTTTTGTTGACCTTTTGGCCCATGTTGACCTCAAAAATAATTGGTGGTTGAATTCAATGACCTGATTTGCAAATCCTCTTCAAACTACAAGTAAATCGGATGAAAATTGAGGATTTTAGAAATTATAGTTGTTGACCTTTGGCCTATGTTGACTTTTTGACCTCAATAATAGCCTTCTAGCTGTGACGAGCTCTACTAGGTGGTGAAGTTTCATGAAAATGGGTTCAAAATTGTGACCTGAAGGCAAATGACAAACAAATGAAAAATCACTAATTTTTGGTAAAACAGGTAAAACGACACGTGGTAAAACAGAACAAAGTAGAATGGCACTCGGAAGAGAACATACCTCCCCCAGGCTGAACAGTTTCCGTTTTATATCCCACTGATCGGCCAGATCTGCATCTCTCCTGAACCAAAATCGAATCGGCTTGTTCTTGCCACCTCCCCAACACATCCACGAAGTTTTGTCAAAACCTGTCCATATCTTTTTGAGATATCGTGCTGTATATTGTTTTTGGCCCTATCTCTCAATGGTGAAGAATTACTTTTTAAAAATTGTGCTATCCGGATCGGATTCTGCATCTTCACCAAAATTAAAATTATTCATCCTGATCACGTATCCATAAGCTCAGTCTTAAGGGTCTTCAAAAGGGTCGAAAGGGTTTTAAAGGTCTAAGGTATCTAAAAGGTCGAAGGGGACTGTGGTGTCTCAAGGTCTAAAAGTTATGTTCCAAGAGTATGTGACATAATTAATAGACGTAGGCACGGTCCGGTCCAATAATACGTAATTAATAGATGTAGTCACGGTCCAAGTCACGTTCAAATGGTAGGTAATGAATAAACACATGGGTCCATCAAGGCTTCACCCTCCCCGTCCCCATGCTGAGGAGGAGATTGGGACCATACTCTGTGCAGAGAGTTGGTGCTGCCTAAGCAGTCTCATTGACTATTGGGCACAATCCTGGATGGGTCACCACTCCGACACAGTATACCAGCATGCTGGCACTCATTTTGCCGACCTCGGAAGGATAACAGGCCGAGTCAACCCCACCTGGTATTAATTCAACGGCTGAGCGGGATTTGAACTCAGGACCCAAGGATCCAAAGCCCGCCACACTCATCATGAAGCCAACACCAGGCAGAGGTGGGTGGAGAGTGGGTGGAGTTTGTGCATTTAAGCTTGGTCAAAATGATCCAAAGGTCAAAGGGGTCTTCAGTAGTGTAAAGGGGTCTAAAACGGATTTAAAGGTCTAAAAAGTACTCTCCAATTTAATAGCATGTAATTAAGACAATTGATGGACATACTCACGGTCCAAGTCATTTTCAAACATTACGTAATTGGACATATTCACATGGGTCGACCGAGGCTTCACCTTTACAAAGGTTTCACCCCCCCCCACCTCATCCCCACCCTTCACCCCCCCCACCTCATCCCCATCCTTCACCCCCCCTCATCCCCACCCTGAAATGCTAGGTGCTTGCGCATTAAATGTCTAAAAGGTCTGAAAAGTGTCTCAGGGGTCTTAATATGATTTGAAAAGGTCTAAAACGGCTCCAAAGGTTGAAAACCTCTAAAAGGTATGGTACATTTCAATAGTACGTAATTAATAGGCAGTTTTGACTCCCCCATTGCATCTTGGGATACGGCGTGAATAGTGCACCAGTGAGTTTTTCTTCATTCAAATTGCTAATAACATGGACCGAACCATGCACGACACCATATTGTCAAGGATATATATCTTGTTGCAGTTCTGAAAAACACATGCCTCTAAGGCAATGGCACCCAACATACTGTGATCCCCAGACAGTTATTTTGTCAGTATACGTGCAGTTAGACCTTCCCTTCATGTCTAATGGGTTAACAGGACGAAGTGCGTTGCGTGGGTCTCACAGCAAGGTCTAATTATATCTCTATCTTCATTCCAACTCTTTCCTCTTATCCATGAAATAAATCAAGGCAGGCAACACACGCAGATGGCCGCCCATGAAAATCACGATGAAAATATCTCCGCTACCAGACGGTATGGGACGCGAGCAGCCCGGTGAGAGCCTCCACCACCGACACTGTACGGGGCGTGCATGGAGCTCATCTTTATTTGGGTCTGCGCGCTGATTTACAATGGCGTCTCACCATCGACCTTTGCTCGCCACCTCGGCCACCAATATCTCCCACAAACGGCAGAGGTCATCCCGCACCTCCTCGCACCTCTGCCTCGATGCAGTCGCCACCAAGCGGAGGCGTGCTGCACGGCCCAGACTGCTCGGGCTGGCACGGGCTGGCACGCAAACGGAACAAGCGCGTTGACCATACCCTGCGGATTTTCTTTGCTGCATGTTTCTCCTTTGTCGAAAACTGCTTTTTCTTGACATCAACAAGAAAAGTCTGTCTTTTTAGCAGCGTCTGGCGTAGCGAGCGCTGCTCATAGAGGGCTCGGCGCTTCCGGCGTTGTTTCTCTCTTCTTCTCTTTCTTCTTCTCTTCTTCCAAGACCTTAACCTCAAGGACTCAGCTCTTGTATATACGATCCGGATCTCCTTAAATACTGAGCCAAATGTACACATCCTCACATTAGACGGTGCCTTTTGAGAGCGTCTATCATCAACTTTTAAATAAATTCGGACATTTGCTTTAAAGTTTCGAAAGTTCACGTTACTATTAAAGATTATTCCATTTACGTATTGTAATTTCGTAATATACTATTATTATTTCGTAAATAACGATATATCGTAAATACATAAATACATTATGACGGGTCTCGTTATTGGCTTAATCAAGGCACGTGACGAAATATCGGAAGTTGTCGTTTTTTTTTTTGTGTTTTTTTTTTTAGCCGACAAAACCTTTCGACGCTGCTCTTGACACATATGTCCTTGTATGAATAGATTGTGCCACCTTTCAGTTTCTCCATTTTGGCATTCCAGTAGCAGTAGCTCAACTTACCCGATCACTCAATTTCCCTTTCTTGCCCATGGCTCAACTTAACCCCATGCCTCAACTTACCGTCTAACCCCACGACTCAACTACCCATTCTCCCCTACAATTGAATGAATAAACATCTAGAAAAAAAAAATATATATATATATATATATATATTAATATACAGGGATGTCCCAAAAAAATGTACTCTCATTTTGGCTCCTCATAACTCATTGAATTTTCATTTTTTTTTTCAGATCAAATTGACCCTATAATATGGCAGAAGTACAACTAGGTTTGAAGAAAGAAAATTTATCATAAAGTGCTATGAAGCACGAAAACATCATGGAAGTGCAAACACAATTTTGAAGACATTTTCACAAAGATCCACAACGCGACGCACCATTGCTCGCATCCGAGAATAGTGAAACAGATGGAACTGTGCATGACGTCCATAAGGAGCGTCAGGAAGACCACGGTCATCAAACCACCCCCGCAAAGGAAAATCAATTGCTGAAACCCTCCACCAAGATCCCCACGGAAATCTGTACGAACAAATGGCTCTTGAGACAGAATCCAAATCAAGCACCCATCGCATTTTGAAGGAGGACTTCTAGCTTTGGAGTTCTGGACACGAGATGAATACGACAAGGCTGAAAGAACGCCTACTCGCCAGCTCCCAGGCCTACGGGCACAGAGCAAAAGACGAGATGTCCTGTTGGCATTTGATGAGAAATTTTGAATTGGAAAGTTACATTCAACATTATCCACGCTCTAAAAAGACGATCCTGACCGGAGAG
Organism: Eptatretus atami; assembly: GCA_035128595.1. Classification (NCBI taxonomy): domain Eukaryota; kingdom Metazoa; phylum Chordata; class Myxini; order Myxiniformes; family Myxinidae; genus Eptatretus; species Eptatretus atami. Next base: position 89,776,152 of record CM068953.1, on the reverse strand, counting down.
CTGAATTTTGTGAGTGGTACCTGGGCAATGCGAAGAAGATGCAGCATTCCATCCAACAATTGTTTGGAGCGAAGAGGCCAGCTTCAAGTTAAATGCGCTCAATTAACCGACACAATTGCACCTACTGGGCTCCTGAAAATCCGCATGTTACTATGAACACCATTTAAACTTACCAGGGGTTATGTGTGGTGTGGGATATCAGCATTAGGCATCCTAGGCCATTCTTTTTGACCAAACTGTCACTGGGGATGTTTACTTAAACTTGCTGCAGGAATCCGTCGGTCCACTGTGTCGAAGAGATATTTGGTGACGAAGAGATTTACTTTCAGCAGATGGAGCATCTCCCCACTACCACCGTGATGTAAGGGCCTATCTCGAAGCAACTTTTCCGAACAGATGGATTGGGCGAAGAGGTAGTGTTGAATTCCTGCACGTTCCCCAGACCTCACTCCAATGGACTTCTTTTTATGGGATATCTCAAGATAAGGTTTACGGCTCAAAACCAGTCAACAGTCGATGAGCTGAAAGAGGAAATTGAAAGACAATGTCTTGCAGTTCCAAATGAAATGATTCGTATACGCTGTTGAATCCATTGGTCCGCGTTATCAGCTGTGTTTGGAACGTGATGGTCGTCAGTTTGACTTATCTCGGATGCGAGCAATGGTGCGTCACGTTGGTGGATCTTTGTGAAATGTCTTCCAAATTGTGTTTGCACTTCCATGATGTTTCGTGCTTCCAGTAGCACTTTATGATAAATTTTCTTTCTTCAAAACCGAGTCGTACTTCTGCCATTATAGGGTCAATTTGATTGAAAAAAATGAAAAAAATTCAATGAGTTATGAGGAGCCAAAATGTAGTACATTTTTTTGGGACACCCTGTATATGTGTGTATATATATATATATATTATATTATATATTATATATATATATATTATATATTATGTATACTAGCAGCAGATACCTGTGCTCGCGCAGAGTTGATGGGTGGCAAAAGGTGATGAGCCTAATAGTTGATGTTAGGGAAGCTGGGAGGGTGTTCATTAGGGATGTGATGCACTATGTTTACCTGTCCTTAGTTTTCTAAGACCTCCCTGTAGATGACATTTTTGGTGAGTTCTTGTTGCTGAAGTCATTGTGAGGAATTATTGTCCACTCTCAATAGATATATAGGAGTAACCTCTTGCACGTGAAATGCAACATATAGTTGGCCATGGGAGAACACAGGGAGCTGGGAGGTGTTTCTGAAGTTTGTCAAATGTTTGCCTGGGATTTGTTTATGTCATCGAGTATACGAGTCTGACTGGCAATTGCATCCTCTGCAGTGTGACTGAAGGTTGGCATCTGATGGGGCAAGTTTAACATGATAATAGCCCTAGCCCTAGACTGAACAGGAGCAGTAATATATTGTTACGGCTGTGGAAATTCGCATTACAATACATAAAGGTCCGTAGGTGAGATATATTTCTGAAGTACATGTGTAGTTAGCCCAAACCCATTGTACAGAGGGAATTAATGTGATTCATTCGGGCCTGCGATACTTTGAGTTAGGCGTTTTTCTGTTCTGCTTATTTCAACCAACCACACTTCAACGCCAAACACGCCAACCACACTTCAACGCCAACGACGCCAACAACAACAACGCCACCAAGCCACGACTCAACAACGCCAGCACCGCCACCCTCACACCACCACGCCACCAGCTCAACCCACGCTACCTACACCAACGAACGCCATCTCCGCGGTCCGCGTACGACGGTTTCCGCGTGGGGAACCGTCGAACGCAGACGGGAAGGAGAAGTCCACAAAGCGAGGACGCGCGTTTCCGCTATTTTTCCTCCTTGGCCCGCGCCAGAATAGATTCGCTCGCCGCCCACAAGCCGCGAGGTGGAGGGAATGAGAGGAACGCCCCCTTCTCGAAGCGCCTCGAAGGAAGTGGAGCCGAGAACGGGGCGGGGCGCCGGGCGTATAAGGGCGGAGGCGGCTGAGGCTTCCTCTTCTCGTCTGTCGTGATTCTGCTCTGCTCTCTTCTCCTTGGTCGTCGTTTCTGCTCTCTTCCTTCGGCTTGGAGGTTCTTTCTCTGCTCTTCTCTTCGTCGTCGATCTCTCTGCTCGCTTCCCGGTTTCGGCACAAGAGAGCTCGCGGACCACGGCGAGGACGGATCGCCGAGACTCAACACACAGTGAAGTCGACTTCCATTTCTTTTGGGTTTTTGTGTGAACGTGTGTGTTGGCGCCGTGTTCTGTGAGTAGAATTGTGTAAGTGGTCGTGTGTCGCGATTCGGTTGTAGCTCTGCGTGCATTGTTTTTTTGTTGCCTTCTCTTTCCTATTTGATATATGTGCATCTTGTGACTGTAAATAAAATAACGTGCTATATGTGTGCTCTGTGTGGTGTCGTTGTAAATAAAATGTGCTTCTGTTGAATTCTTCCCCCGTTTCGCTGCGTCTCCTTCGTTGGTCCCATCTTGTTTCACGTAAAGGGTTTGAGTGGGCGCGGGACGCCCGATAATTAATCAGGAACCGTCCAAGGCCGACGATAACACCGCTCGGTATCCGTTAGCATGGAACGGGTCGCTTAAGGGCCCGTGTCCGAAGTCGGCCTGTGGCGAGGTACAACCCCTCGGTAGGTTCCCGTAGCGGGTATTAGGTATATCGACTTTCGGCGATTCACCCTATTCCCGCGCGGTAAAATGCGGACTGGTTGTGCGTACGGCCGAAAGTCCACCCGTGACTGGATCCCGGCGTTAGCCGGGAGGGTCACGCACTGAATTGTCCCGTCCCGGTGGGCGAGGCGGTCCGCAGATTCGAGTCACGTGGCCGATCGCAACGCCGACGGGCGCGAATTCGCAACAATATAGATAAAAATAAATCTATACTTCAAATACAATGTTTCTTGTTCCATTTTTGTGTCAAACACCTTCTTGAGGTAGTCAACATGTGACACAAGAGGTTTTACATTGCAAGACGCTGTTTTCTAGGAGTGGCATTACGCTCGTCGCGGCTGACTGTCTGATCGACGACACAGACGTAATGACGTCAGCACAATGACGATGATGTCATGACGGAATTACGCTCTCAGTTGTGACGTAACTAACGTCACTGCAAACGAATGTAAAACTTAGAAATCGCCCAAAATTCCCAAACTGTCCGCGTGGCGCGATCTCACATAGCCCATGCTGTTCATTAGACCACACGCACCCGCACGCCGAAATGGCGACAATCCGTCCGGCAGTTTTGGAGGAGATACATCAAAATACACGCAGACGTTTAACAGAAATAATATATAGATAATATATAAATCTTCTCTTCTTATCGGCTGCTTGCGTAGGGGGTCGCCACACGATCATGCGTCTCCATTCGCTCTATTCTCGACATCTTCCATTGACACTCTCAACACCACATGTCCCGCCCTCACCGCATCCATGAACCTCTTCTTTGGCCTTCCTCTTCTCCTCCTACTGGCAGCTCCATCCTCAGCATCCTTCTCCGATATACTCCGCGTCCTACTCGTCACATGTCCAAACCATCTCAATCTCGCCTCTCTTACTTTGTCTCAAACCGTCCTACCTGCGCTGTCCTTAATATACTCATTTCTTATCCTGTCCATCCTCGTCACTCCCAACGAGAATCGCAGCATCTTTAACTCTGCCACTCCAGCTCCGCTTCCTGTCTTTTGTCAGCAACACCAACTCACAACCAAACATAGCTGGTCTCACTACCGTCTTATATACTTTCCCCTTCACTCTTGCAGCTACCCTTCTGTCACATCACTCCTGCAACTCTTCTCCACCCAAACCGTCCTGCATTGCACTCACTTTTTCACTTCTCTACCACACTCTTTTCGTTACTTTGGACAGTTGATCCCAAGTATTTAAACCCATCCACCTTCCCCAACCCTTGAAACCGCACAATACCACCACCCTCCCTCTCATTTAGACACGACGACACTTTACTGGGGATCAGTATACCCTCTACTACCTATGACTATCATTTCCTTCTCTCCAGTGCGTACCTCACCTCTCAAGCTCACCTCAGCCTGCTCCCATCTCCTACAGATCATGATGTCATATCCGCGACATCATAGTCGCATGGAGACTCCTGTCTGATTCTCGTCCGTCAACCTGTCCATCACCATCTGCAAACAGGAAAGGCTCAGAGTTATCCTTGTGCAATCCCACTTACCTTAACCGGTCCGTCATTCCTACCGCGCACTCACGCTGTCACACTTGTCCTCATACATATCTGAACGATCCTCACATACTTCTCACCACTCCGACTTCCTCATACAATGCCACAACTCCTATTGGCACCCTATCATAAGCTTCCTCTAAATCCACAAACACACATGCAACTCCTTCTGGCCTTCCCTATACTTCTCATAACATTCTCAAAACAAACATCGCATCAGTGGTGCTTCTTCCTGGCATAAACTCATATGCTGCTCACAAGATCGTACACCTCTCCTCTCCACCTTAGCTTCCATACTCTTTCCCACAACTTCATGGTGTGCTTACAACTTTATACCTTCTGTAATTACACAACTCTGCACATCACCCTTGTTCTTCGTGAAACAGAACCAGTAACACTTACTCTCCACTCCTCCGGCATCCTTCACATTCAAGATTTATTAACATCTGGTGAAAAACCCCCACTCCCATCTCTCCTAAGCACTCCATGCCTCCATGTATATCATCTGGGCCAACCCCTTTCCACTCTTCATCCTCTCATAGCAGTCCTCACTTCATCCTTACTGATCCACCCCCACCTTCCTATTCACATATCTCCACTCTTCCAACCTTCTCTCTCCTGATTTTCTTCATTTCACGCTCCTCAAAGTCTCCCATCCACCTTCTCAACACACTCTCCCTCGCTTGTCAGCACATTCCCATTGGCGTCCTTTACACCTAACCTGCAGCACAATCCTTCCCAGCTCGTCCCTCTGTCTGGCACATCGGTACAAATCCTTTCTCCTTTCTTGTATCCAACTTCTCATACAGCTCGCCATATGCCTTTTCCCTTAGCCTTTGCACCTCTCTTCACCTTGCGCGCACTCCTTGTTACTCCTGTCTACTTTCTTCATCTCTCTGACTATCCCACTCTTTTTTTCGCCAACCTCTTCTTCCTTATACTTTCCTGTACTTCCCTCGTATCCACCACCAAGTTCTCTCTAATCTTCCTTCCGCTGTCCATGCCACATCTGCATGGTTGGTCTCACTCAGCGCCAATTTGAATCCAATAACACTTGCAATCAATTTTAAATCTTTCTCCTCCGGTGCCAACCACAACACTAGATACCGCAATGTCCAACACGTTCAACAATTTTAGACATCTTCCAACTACTCTGCTGCTCCGGTGATTCCCACACCAGACATGATGCACCGCAACCAAACAACAAGCAAGCCAGCCATCGCTGGCAACCGCCACGACAATTCTGCACACTCAACTGCTGAACCAACCAGCCGACAACCACCATTCACATCGATACCATAATAGTCTTATGTTAGCTCAAAGAATTGTCATTTTTATATCTTGTATTCTGTGTGGCCCCGCATCAACAGATAAAATGGAGCAATACCTTAGCTTCAATTTTTTTACCTCATTGGCGCGTTAATTTTCGTTATTATAATTTCCTCACAAGATGTTTAATTTCCCCACATCGACATCTTTGTCTGCACATCAATTCATCAAGCAGGTCAAAACAAGCTGCCCACCCTTCCCCCTCAGGCAAAAAGCACAACTGGCTCAGGTAAAGTACATTCTCTTCCTTCCACAGCAGGGCATCCCCCTGCCACACTTTTTAACCTCCGCCCATCTTCGAAGATGGACAGAGGTTACTGGTTTTTACCCTTTCCTGTTGTTTGTTTGTTTGTTTGTTTGTTTGTGTGTTTGTTGTTTGTTTGTTTGTGAACAGTATCAACGGAAAACTCCTCGACGGATTTCGACGAAACTTGGTGGGGGGGGTTAGGTATGGTCCAAGGATCATGCATAAAATTTTGGAATGGTCCCCCCCCCCCCAAAAAATTTAGAGAAAAAAAATTTTTTTTTTTGCATTTCTACATGTTTTGTGATTTCCACCCCCCCTCCAAAAAAAATTGTTACCCCCCCAAAAAAAATAAGAGAATTTTTTTTTTTGCATTTCTACATGTTTTAAGTGATTTCCAACCCCCCAAAAAAAATTGTTACCCCCCCAAAAAAAAATTGTTAGAGAAACAAAAATTTTTTTTTGCATTTCTACATGTTTTAAGTGATTCCCAACCCTCCCCACAAAAAAATTTAGAGAATTTCTTTTTTTTGTATTTTCTACATGTTTTAAGTGATTTACCAACCCCCCCCCCCCAAAAAAAAATGTAGAGAAAAATTTTGCAAACTTTTTTTCAACAAAATTTCGATTTCTTTTTGCATTTCTACATTTTAAAGTGATTTCCACCGCCCCCCCCCAAAAAAAAAAATGTTGGAGAAAAGAACTATAACGTCAGCACTGTTGACATCATATTTAATGAATAAGACTATAAGGTTCACTTGAGAGTGACCCAAGCAAGTATTGGCGGCGGAGTTTTGCACTCTCCCGATGCTCCCCCTCTAGTTGTATGTTTCAGCTCCATTGACCACTGGAGCAACCTTTGCTTCATTTTGAGAGGTTAACCTTTGCCTATTCGTCCTATAATGAAGGGTAACTCTGCCTTTCAGCTGTCTCCCTGGGTTCAATTCCCTGGCCCGATATTTACAACAGGGATTACATAAGGAAGCTACCGCGCAACAATATTTTACTAATGAAGCAAACAACTGACCATCATGGAGTCATCGGGTAACTCGGCATTGACGCATCGAAGATCCACTGTAACAAAAGTGCTTGCTTCTCCAAATGATAAAAGCACGCAGCCACAAGACATTCGGTGCAATTCCAAACTCGTGTTAATCATTTTACAGTCTACGCACGTGCTTTAGTATTACCAGCTTCGATCAATCATCAAAGTCACACGACTTTCACTGTGTGCTTAATCTGTTCCCTCTTTTTCATTTCCTTCTTCAGGTTTTCGAAGTCCAGTTCATTATCATAAACTCCAAATCATACCATCGGAAAAACTATTTGCACCTCCACTTCATTCCCAATCACACAATTTGTCCAGTTCCGTACCGAATGCTGGATCCAAGTATTTATACTCAAACATATATGTAGATTTCTACAAACTCATTGCTAATTCTCCCATGCTTGTAACCAGAACAACACCTGCCAGTATGGTCTACCGACAACACACACAACTACACACACACAACGTAAGCGAACACACACTGAAAGCGTTCAACACACAAACTATTCATAAACGCTTTATCAGAAGACATTGCACCCACCAATATCAACCAATTAAACCACACTCTCATTAAATCACTGGTTCCACTGGCCCATTACTCTTTCTATCCCTATCCCCGAAAGTGTAATCGTCTGACTCTTTCGTCCACTCTCCCAACAACTATAATATTTGAAGACACGACCCATAGTCTCATTCATATATTCAGCGTTATCCCAGCTAGCGGGATCATTGCCATCCTCTCATCAAAGAGGTTCTCATTACCTATGATAAGTCACCTTCGAAAGTACTCTAACATCCATCAATCAAACCCTATTGACTTACTTCAAGACCAACAATGCCCGCCACCTTTGAACACTACCCACCCGTCGACTCCTACCATCGCGATGCACCACCGCTCCGCAAACCTCATATGCGAGGACCTTATGAGTCCCCACCAATGAAATCCAGACACCAGACTCAGATTCCTGACCATGCCCACATTCTACCGACATCTCAAAACTCCGCCTGTGCAATACCTCCCCCCAACCCCTGCGTTGACTCGCGCTTATTATACCACAACCGACAACCGAATGTCACCACTAAAGAAACTATAAGTCCCCTTCTCCAACCTATCGCATAACGCCAGGCGCCCACCGCGCCACCACTCCTAAAATCCTTGTAATAACTCAATAAACAGCCAGTATATCGCTTACCCAAATTCTAAATTTCCCAGTTGTGCGCCTTGCACAACGCCACGCAGAGAAGCAGGCAGGCTAACCACACCGGGCACAGAGCAAAGTCACACCACACATAAAAAGATTATAACAAGTCTATTCACTTTCACACTATCCCTGATTCTATTATTCATTAAACCCCTGTATTATGATTGGAAGCTGCTGTGTTGTCATGTTGTGGGTCTCAGAGTAATCAAACCCCTCCAGTACGCTGTGCTCCGTTTGCCAACTCCTTTGCCGCCCTTCATCCCCGTGTGGCCATAATCTATCATGAAATCATCAACGCTGTTTGAACCTCCAAAGGGAAATTGTTACTGTACATGCCAGGAGTGACCAAACAACCCCTAGCACAAGATCACATTAAATACGGGGACAACACGTTCCGTACATAAAACTGAAATTACAGCAATTTGATATCGGTTGGGCGGAAATCACATTGCATTCTTACTTTTGCAAAGACAATACGATCAGTTCCCCTTGTTTGAGGAATGGCAAAGAATATAAAATAATGGCAAAATAATGTGATGATCCGTGTGATTACACCTCTGACTCTATTACCAGTTAGCAAGTGGATTCCTCAAGGGCTGTGTGCTACGGCCCCACCACCTTTTCAGACCTGATAATGACATGCATTCTCTGAGGAGGATCGTCTGAAGAGCATCAAGCTGCGGTCATCGATTGGAATCATCAACTCTGACACTGAATTTCGCAGATGATCAGTATCTTTGCCGAGCCATCTCGGCATACTCCTTTGAAGGGCACATCAAATACTAATGAGAGTTCGGTAGCCAGCTGGAAATTTGGTAATCCTGTCAAAACTAAATGCATGGGAAAGCCCTTTCTTTGCCTGCTATTGGCTAGCAACGTCCAGAGAAGGATCTGATTCGTCTCAGAAGCAGAATTAAAGTCATTCGATACATACTCCAAGCTTTTTATTTGATGAGTCGAACAAGATACAACAAGATCAGCAGATACTTCACTAAGATAGAAAAGAAAGCGCGAGCCCAGCACTACAAAAAGATCAACAGCATTCATTACAAAGCATATACTTCTCTAAAACCTCACTACCATGCAAGAGCATTATAAATAAGATTATGGCAAATCCCAGACTCCTCTCTACCAACCTTTCAGTAATCTGCCATGATCCACCAACTTAGAAGCGAACTAACCTTTGGAGAGAACCCCAAAGACTCCTCCAAACTTTACCAACTGAGGGGCTGTGCGAGAGGCGATGGAAGGTTTCATTCACCTTGATGCCTCCCTGTAAGTCTATCACTCTATAAGTTGCAATAGAGCCTTAGTGGGTAGTCCTCACTCCGGGACAGAGCCACACGATCTTTGGAGAGCTATCGATGAGCGATACCACGAAGGGATATATGCTATTCAGTGGGATTCTTGTTCTCTATGAGGCTCCATTTCATAATTGCAACTGCGTCGTAATGGACTTGCTGTACTCTTTGCCTCTCTGTCCTCATAAAGGCAGGTGCTTCTTACAGCTCACTCCGTAGGAGAGTTAGACTCGACATCTCACATGAGTGGTGGACTACTGCAGTTATATATACTCATATACTAAAAGGTTCTTACCAAGCGGACGCGTCAAGACCCCTCGCAGCTGATTGGGAACATACTACTAAATGTGAAAAAATGCTCTCTACAGTGCATATCAAGATACTTGCGAGTGGTTCCAAAAGATCAATACATGAACAGCATTCTGTGTTTATTGTAGGCAAGCTGATACTTGATTATTGGATCGATCTGTACGCATTTAGAGACACATGAAGAATGTGTGGGTTAAAATGTGAGTGTTGTACACGACACAGGCACTAAAAGGCGTCTCATAGATACTCCAATGATCACAGGAGCACCTTGGCAATGGGCGCCTTAGCACTAGACATTTCTCTATGTTATCGTCCGCACTGGGTTATTCATGCGCTGTTAGCGCATGAAATTTTTATTCCTCTCACATCACAGATGATCTGTATAGTGCTTGTGAGATTATCATTGAGTCATATGAGGTCTCTCTCAAGAATAGTTAAAGGAATATTTTCAATCACTCTCTCACAAGCATAGTATATGAGTTAGGCATTACATCAGAGTTGTAACGTATGTATGCCGACTCTTGAAGTGAAGTAAAGTACTGGCAGTATGATACGCGTGTTCTCAAGAGGCCTCTTGTGCTCGAATGTGTCGAGTTTCGCCCACAAACTTTGGAGAGAGGTTCCTTCCCATTTACGCAGGGCAACACCAGTTAAGGAGAGTTGAATAGCCACTATAGCAGATGAATATCTATGGTCGAAATTATCTCCTTATCGATACCTTCAGAATAGGAGATATGTATACCTCTTGCCCATTTGTGCCCAGCAACTCGTCTGTACCACCATGAGAGTTTCCACGCAGCGTATGGCATAGAGCGAACAGGCAGATTTATATGTGAATCTGAGACATGAGTCGATAGTCTTCCTCCAGCGACATTCATATAAATATATGTCAATCTTTGCCACCTTTGACCGCCCGAGCAACACATTTAAGTGCGACCATGAGAATGGCGCAATTCTTTTCATATAAATCCTAGTCGGTGCGATCATTACTAAACATTGGCTCGGCAGCTTAACAAACTTTTGATTATTTGAAAGTAAACTCTGATGCAAAATCGTTCGAGAGTATGAAAACATGACGAAATCGTGAAAAATGTAGCCAGAGACTCACCATAGCATTCACCTATCTGTTGACCATAGAGTATCCTGGGAGTACAGTAAGCACTTTAGTTCTATAAACATTATTAGGTTCGTGGAGTCAATACACGAATGCATATGGCACATGTTTTTATCAGCACGATATTAGCCGAGTTTTCCTGATTGTACACGCCGCCAGCAGAGAAGTTGTAGTCTAACAGAGCCAACGAGAGCACTTATCTCAGAGGTTATTTATGAAGCATTTGTGTTATAGCATGATGGGCGTAACGCAGTGAAAACCGAAGGGAAGGGGGGCTAGGAGCAACCTAGCTTTCTGGGCCCAAGTGTCTAAGCCTGCTTGTGTCTGAAGGAGTAACAGGGGCTGATCATTATTACCGAGCAAGGTGATGGCTTTTCGCTTCCTTTCACTGCGTAGGGCTGCTATATCACAAATGTTTCTTGGAAAGCCTTCGCTCACTGCCTGCTTCGACAGGCAGAAAACTCGTCTACGTCAAGAACTGTTCTTGATTGACCCTAAGAAAGTTGATATCACATCAGTACCTTGTTCCTACAGAAGTGATGCTGAAGCATGGCTAAGGCAGTTTGCTGTCTGCCGTGATGACAATAGCTCTCCTTAAAATGTTTTTAAACGAGCCAATGTTTTTTTGAACCCTATTTTTGAAGGGTCTGTAGTGAACTGAAAATTTTATGCAAAATTTTATTGATGCCGAAACAATCAAAGTTTAAAAATTTCAGAACTCGCTTTTCTTATAAGTGGAAGCCAGCCTGCTGAAGGTTGCGTTGGCACTGGAGTTAGATCATTTGAGTCTTAGTGTGAGGGATATGTTAGTAATTCTGTGTTGTTTATCCAATGGACCAGGCTAAGGGATTCCACAAGTAAGCCACTCCCTTCCCCAACACCCTATCTCCATACTTTTACTTCACTTCAAAGGTTTCACATCTTCAACTTAATTGAAAAATCTTCCATTTATTTTTTGTGTTAAAACCCTTATTCCTGATAGACCTGCAGAACCAACAAGCACACTGGAAAAAGGATATGCCTCCGGGTTACTCCCTTCCACGACGATCCAATGGCTGTTGTTATGCATAAGGCGCCCATTGCCAGGTGCTCTGGAGACTTGCCAGTGGGTGGCTGGCACTAACTACATTTTACCGCTATATGTGTTTATTCTCGTCATATATGTTTCTCAGTAACACAGATAGGTGGTCCGCCTTCTGTGAGCACTGTGAAACACTTTTGTCACATTATTGATGAGTGCCGAGGTTTGGTCCCTGTAGTGGAAAAGACTTTAACTTTCACACCTATGGAGATCAGCCACACAAAAATGAAATCTGGTTTAGGATTGTTTGGATATAGGAGGAAGAACATTCGATTCCAATGAAGCAGTATCTCAATGAACTTCTCTGAAACAGAATCCCGAGCTGAGATCCCTCTGATATCTCGATTTGTACATCACACATGCATGGGAGGGTTGAGACATTGGCCAATTCAACTATGGAAGGGCTAACAGGACACAAGGTGTACAGTTTGGAAACGCATTTGGCCGTCGAAAAGCAATCTACATTAATGGAAATAGACTGAGTTAATCTCTGAGGAGTGCACAGAGGCTTTTGCTCAGTGCTCGCTCAAAAGCGAGAGAGCTACTGTGTATGCCGGAGAAAAAGTGTATATGCATGACGTCTTTCTAAGCGTCAGCACACACATGGATAAAATATTAGGCAGGCGGCGTGGGCTGGGGTGGATAGATATGAAGTTGAGGAGAAGTTACATCATAGAGACATATTATTTGTGTGATGAGCCCCTCGTCAATAATTTCAGCGTCGACGAGTCAGCGGCTGATAATTCACGATCCGAGCTGATGAATCGCACTTGTGTACGCGTGGGCTAGCGATAACGCGTGCCCAGCAGCCCATGGTAATTTGAGTGATCTTCTGGAGATCACCCTGAGAGAATGGTTGTACAGTAACATAATGTATGCAAGGGAGAAGTGATATAAAAAAAATAAAAATAGGAAATAGGTGCCACGTAGGTATCCATGAAAAGGGTGATCACATCATGCGTAAGGTATAGCTGCAGAAAGTAGGTTGGCCGGCATGAACGGATGGTGCCGGAACATGACGGGCCTAGAGAATGAGAGCCTGGTCTAGGTCGTGGTGTACACGCTGGATACACCTGAGACATGCGCGCACGTCGGGAAGGTGAAATTGGATCGGCAATGTTAGAACAGTCATGATTCTAAATAAATGAACGGATATTTAAGCAATATATATAAGAATCAAAAAGATGATGGTCGACTGAGATATAACAGTTATAAGCGGTGTAGTGAAGAGTGACAGACGTAATGATAATAGCGATCTGATAACAGGTGAACACCGTAGATTATTTAATAAACTTATCGTCTCGAATTAGCGAGGATGGTCGGTACGAATTAACAAAAGTATATCTAGTCAGGAAGAATACTGGAATCTACATAAAAAATTTGTAAAATTGCAGTAGTTGTAAATTAACAATCGGGAGTTAGCAGTTTAGACACCAACGATCTGAGGTTTACGACGCTCCATTTAGAGGATTCATGGCTGATGAATCGAACGTTGGATTAGGCCGACATACTTGGACTCTTCCAGATCGTCGTTGTAACGGAGCCAAATGCCGGTTGCATCTGTATCTTATATGGGTGTTGGAACGATATGAAGACTTCATCGAACAGATCGCTCGTGGTCGTACCGTTAGGATGTAATTACGGAGACGCGCGGGGATCGGTGGAAACCCGCATCTCGATCAAAAGAATTTTACAAGGGCTTATGGCCAGTCATCGATGAACTGAGATTGCCAAGTTATTTGATGATATGATGGAGCAGATGGGCAGCCTCCCTAAACTTTATGAGGAATCCCCAAAAAGGATATTGGTAAGACGGATCAAAGTGCTGAGCATGGTCTCGCTCTTGCACGAGTGGCCAATCGCCCAGAGGCAGATTGTTGAGGCCTGCGTTAACAATGAATGAATAATAAAAACTCGGTATATAAAGTAAGCTAAGATAAATGATAGATTTAAACGTAGTAGAAAAAGAAAGGACAGGGAATATTATAGGTAATACGTAAAGATATAGAAAGGAAAGCGTATCAATATAGTATGTTGGATTTCCAGGGGCCGTTCCTAGAGAGTACCGAGTAGAGGGAAAGTAAGTGAGAGGCCTCTCAAGAGAGATAAATAGAAGTAATCGAAGTGGTCCTGTACGTCTGCAGGAAAACCGCGAACATTGTGCGTTGTATAACAGAAATGAAAAGAAGCAGAGACTATATGTGACGGAGACACTCGGGGGATCTGTTAGGCAGGTCTAAGTAGAAATATTAAGGAATAGAGACAAAAGAAAGAATAATATAAACAAAAAAAGATTAATATAAAAAAAGACAAGAGATATAGATTGAGTAAATGTAAAAAGATTATAAATAATTATAATAAAACACAAGAAGCGAAAAATAAAGAACCAAAAAACAGTGCAAGATGTGCCAGCCGCTGATCATGGACCTAAACGGAATAAAACTCTATTCAATTCATGTCGTCAGTATATAGAGTATTACGATTCATTATCGAACGGAAACATGTATGTGATTTGAGGTACACGACGATTGCCGGTGGGTGTGCGTCTAGTGCTTATCCACTGGGCCTGGAATAGATTGTGCTTAGTTGTGTACGGCATTCACCGGATATAATAATGACCCGCGTTGCAACTGTGAGAATGATCCATTAGGGATAGGTTATGTAGACTAAGGTGGCCGGATTAGTTATGGCGTCTGGTCGCGTGTTAGGAGTTAGATTGCCTGAGGATTCGTCTTTTTATCTCTGTAATACTTTGGGCAGTAGTTTGTGGTTCAGATGTGAGCTGGGAGTACAATATCTATTATTTAGCGTTTTGCTTAGCTTGTTCGCGGCGTATCGGAGAACGTGGAACGGAGTATAGTATGAAAGGCGACCCCTGTCGTCGTATGAACGACGTTACCTATCGCGCGTTATGCCTGGATAAGAGCGAGATGCGGGGTATGCGGGCTGGCATTGCGCTTGTAAGGCGTATTACAGAGTAAGGCGGCGGATCGGGCATTTAGTTGATCACCGTACGTGCGAATGCCGAGACATGGGGAGATACTAATGAATAGTAGGATGCAATTTGGTACCGGCGTTGCTGTGGTCGGTTATGGTTGTATGTCAAGGGTTGCTAAGGAATCGTGATTTACGCTGAAACGTGCGGATGTATGGGTCTAGAAGCGAGAGTGGCGCAGCGTAGGACAGCGCGGGATGTTGATAGGAAAGATAACGCGCGTTGTGGAGCCTATTTCAAGGGAAGTATTGCTATCTGACGGGCCCGATAGATCGGTGCGTCGATTACAGAGCGGAGGTGGGTAGGGAGTGAGCATGGTTCGAGCCGGAGAAGACGTAGATGAGAGCGGCGGATTCGACCAGGAGCGTATCAAATCTGCCCGGTGTTTGTCCGGGCATAACTAGTGTGGGATGAACGCCGTGGAACGACCATGATCAGAACGGATGTTGGGACTAAGCGACGATCAATGTGCCCGTGTTCCGTAGGGGCAGAATTGGGAGTCGATCGGATCGGTGCTGATTGGTTTTCGGTGCGTTTGTGGGAGGTATGGGATCAGGCAAGAGTACGGTCGCAGACCCATCGCAGCCCGCGATGTTTTGTCTCTCGTATCTATGACAGGGTTGATTCTGTGGATTGGCTTTGTATGGCAAAAGGTCTTCAAACTTTCACCTTGTGCCTCTTAGCCCTTCCCATAGTTGAATTGCCAAATGTCTCACCGTCCCATGATTTGGATGTCAACGAGTATCAGAGGGATCGCTTCGGGATTCTTGTTCGTGAAGTTCATTTGAATGCTTCATTGAATCTGAATGTTTCTTCCTCATATATACAAAATTAAAGATTCTCTTTTGTGTGCTGATCCATAGTGTGGAAATTAAGTTCTTTTCCATCTACAGGGACCAACCTCGGCACTCAATCAAAATGTGAAAAAAATGTTTACAGTAGCATCACAGAAGGGACACATTCTGTGTTACTAGAACATATATGACGAGATAAAACATTAGAGGGTAAAATGTAGTGTTGCCAGCCACCACTGCAAGTTTCCAGAGCACTTGGCAAATGGGCGCCTTATGCATACAAGCCATTGGATCGTCGGTGGGAAGGAGTAACCCGGAGCATCCTTTTTCCAGTGTGCTGTGGTTCTGCAGGTCTATCAGGAAAGGTTTTTACACACAAAAATAAATGGAAGATTTTTCAATTAAGTGAAGGATGTGAAACCTTGAAAGTGAAGTAAAAGTACTGGAAAAGGGTGTTGGGTGAAGAGTGGCTTCCACTTGTGGAATCCCTTTTAGCCTGGTCCATTGGATAAAAACACAGAATTACATAAATATCCTCCCTATGACTCAAATGGATCTAACTCCAGTGGCCAAGCAACCTCAGCAGCTGGCTTCCACTTATAAGGAAAAGGAGTTCTGAAATTTTAAACTTTGATGTTTCCGCATCAATAAAATTTTGCATAAAATTCAGTCACTACAGACCCCTTTCAAAAATAGGGTTCAAAAAAACATTGGCTCGTTTAAAAACATTTTAAGGGAGTAGCTATTGTCATCACGGCAGACAGCAACTGCCTGCCATGCTTCCAGCATACTTCTGTAGAACAAGGGTACTGATGTGATATCAACTTTCTTGGTGTCAATCAGAAACAGTTCTTGATCGTAGCCGAGTTTTCCTGCCTGTCGAAGCAGGCAGTGAGCGAAGGTTCCAAGAAACATTTGTGTATAGCAGCCTACGCAGTGAAAGGAAGCGAAAAGCCATCACCTTGCTGGTAATAATGATCAGCCCCTGTACTCCTTTCACAACAGGCAGGCTTAGCACACTGGGCCAGAGCCAGTGCTCCCCCCCCCCCGACCAACATAAATCAATAAAAAAATAGTTTGTGGCTTTTTAAGAATAAAATTTGCGGGCTGTAGTGCTGTAAAAAATATGCCAAAGCATTGGGCCACGAGATTATTTATAACAAGTTCGACTCCGATATGAAACTTGACTAAGTAGTCTCTTCCATTTTAGCAACCGTCTCAGTTTTATTGATGAAAATTTCCCAGTTTTTCAAAACGAAATTTTGAGTGCCGAGAATGACGCCGAGATTAAAAAAAATTCCATTCCATGCCATTCAAGTTGCTCGGGCCAGGTCAAAGGAGTGGCATCATTTTGTGGACTGAGATGGAGAGCTTTGCTCTTTTCCAGTTCACTTTTGCTGAGCTTGCCATCCTGAATTTGTGGACACAGTGGACCAAGGCAGAGACATCCTCACTGAATGGATAACCGCACAAAGATCATCTGCATAGGCAATCACCTTAACTGGGTTTGCCACTGGTTGGGAAGGAAACACGAAGATGTTCCCGCAACTGAATGAGCAAAGGCTTGATTGTGAGGGAATACAGGAGGCCGGATAAAGGGCAGCCTTGATGAATGCTCTAACTAGCTGGGAAAGGTTGACATGAAATATAACTTAACTTTGGTAGACTAAAATATTATTATACAGTAACTGTATGTAAGAGATTAAAAATTTCTCAAAGCCAAAACCAGGAAGACTAGAAAAAGTTCGGGGTATCATTGGTATCAAAGGCCTTTTCCTGGTCTTTAAAAACCAAACCAACATTTCTTGCTCAAGAGTACAGATATCAATCATATCACGCACAATAAAATGCGTGTCATGTATTGATCTTTTTGGAACACAGCAAGATTGATCAGGGTGTATGATTTCCCCAATCACGGGTCTGAGCGGTTGGTAAGAACCTTTGAGAATATCTTATAATCAGTGCAAAGCAATGAGATGGATGTCACTTGTACGGTTGCTGAAGGTCACCCTTTTTTGGGGACAAGGGCAAAGAACAGCCCTACGACAGCTTAATGGCAAATGAGCCTGATCGTTAAGCTGTCGATCAGAACTTCGAGTAGCTCTTGTCCCGGAGATCCCACAAGGTTTTGTAGAGTTATACAGGCATTCCATCTATGCCGGAAGCCCCCTCCAGTTGGTAAGTTTGGAGGGCAGCTTGGAGTTCCTCCAAAGTTAGTTTCCTTATCTAGTTGTGGACATGCAGATTCTGGAAAGGTTGTAGGGAAGAAGTCAGGGATTCCATAATCTTATTATCAATGCTCTGGCATGGTATAGTTCAGAGAAGTAATGCTTGAATGAAGCTCTGATGTCTTTTTGATTGTGCGCTACCCTTTCTTCTTTCATCCTTAGTGAAGTTATCTGCTGACTTGTCTTTGTTCGAACTTCCAGTCCAAAAAAAAAAACTTGGAAGATGTATCCAAATGACATAAATTCTCCATTCTGAGACGATCCAGAGGTCCTCTGGCTTGCTATGCACAAAGCCAGCAAGAAAGGCTTTTTCCCTTGCCATCTTAGTTTTGACCCAGGAAACCATAATCCCAGCGGCTCCGACTCCTCATTCAGCACCTTGAGGGCCCTCAAAAGGATACCAGAGTCTCCGCAAAGATGACTGCATCATCTGCGAAATCAAGGTCAGAGATGTTGACATTCCCAATCGATGCACCGCAGCTTGATCTCTCAGACATCCTCCCCAGAATGCAGTCCATACAGGTCCTGAAAAGTGTGGGGGCCAGCACACACCCCTGATGAATCCACTTACAACTGGAAATAATAGAGATTGTATCACCACATCTCACATTATTCTTTGCCATTTATTTTATTATTCTTTGCCATTCACTCAAACAAGAGGAACTGCATCTTGTTTTTGCAAAAGTAAAACATCAATGTGATTTCCCCCAACCAACAAATTGCTTAACTTCAGATTTATGTAGGAAGTGTGTCCCCATTAATGTTGTCTTGTCCAGGGGGTTTGCACCTACCTGGACGAACAGCCAAACAATTTCCCTTGGAGGCAAACAGCTGAGATTCTCAGAAGATTATGGCACACGTGGGATGGGAGGCGGCAAAGGCACGTAGCAAACGGAAGCACAGCACAGGGGTTTATACTCGAACCCACAACAATGGGACAACACAAGCAACTTCAATAAATACAGGGGTTTAATGAAAATAAATCAAGGGGAAAGTGAGAGACCTTTTATATCTCTTTTAGAGGGTGAATTGCTCTGGCCGGGTAGCCTGCCCTGCTTCTCTGCGTGGGCGTTGTGCAAGCCCAAACCGAAATTTAAAAGGTAAGGATATATGGCTGTTTATTGAGTGAAATAAAAGGATTTAGGAGTGGCGGCGGGAGGCCCGGCGTTATGCCATAAGAGGAAAGGGGACTTATAGTTCCTTTAGTCGGGAAACATCTTGTCGGGTTTGGATAAAAGCGCCGAGTCACAGGGGTTGGCGGGAGGCATTGCACAGAGAGTTGTTGAAATGCCAGGTCAGGAAATGGCGGGCACTGTGCAGGAAATATAAGTCACTGAGTCATGGGTTGGCGGAGAGGTGCAGGTATTGCCGCATGGTGAGGACAAGGGTGGAGTAGTGCTCAAAGGTTGCGAGAGCCGGGGGCCATAAGGGGTATGAGGAAGTCGCTGTGAAATAAAAGTAAGTCAAAATAAAGGTTTGATTTCTGAGGACTGACGAGTACTCGAAGTGACTATCAATAAGGTAATGGGAACCTTCTTCGATGGCCACAGGATGGCCAATGATCCGCTAGCGGATCAAACGCTGAATATATGAATGAGACCTATGGGTCGTGTACTTCAAAATATGTAATGTTGTGGGCAGAGTGGACCGAAAAGCAGAGATTACACCGGGATAGAAATAGAAGAAGTTATCGGCCATGGAACCAGTGATTTATGAGAGGTGTTTAATGGTGATATTGGGTCAATGTCTGAAAGCGTTTGAAATAGTTTGTGTGTGCAACGTTTCAGTGCGTGTCGGCACGTGTGTGTGTGTCAGTTTGTGTGTGTCAGACATACATGCAGTTGTGTTTTGGCTACAAGCATGGGAGAATTACAATGATTTGTAAATCTACCATATATGTTTGATAAATACGGACCAGCATCGGTACGGAACCTGGACAAATTGTGTGATTGGATGAAGGAGAGTGCAAATAGTTTTCCGATAGATTGGAGTTTTGATAAGAACTGACTCGAAAACCTGAAGAAGAAATGAAAAAGAGGGAACAGATTAAGCACACAGTGAAAGTCCTGTGACTTTGGATTTGATACGAAGCTGGTATACTAAAGCACGTGCAGTAGGAACTGTAAAAATGATTAACCACGAGTTTGGAATGTGCACCGAATGTCTTGTGAGCTGCGTGCTTTTCATCATTTGGAGAAGCAAGCACTTTTGTTACAGTGGATCTTCGATGCGTCCATATTGCCCGAGTTACCCGATGACTCCATGATGGTCATTTTGCTTCATTAGTAAAATAATGTTGACGGTAGCTTCCTTATGTAATCCCTGTGAAATATCGGCCAGGAATTGAACCCAGGCGAGACAGCTGAAAGGCAGAGTTAACCCTTCATTTGGACGATAGGCAAAGGTTACCCTCAAAATGAAGCAAAGGTTGCTCCAGTGGTCAATGGAGCTGAAAACATAACAAACTAGAGGGGGAGCACTCGGGAGAGTGCAAAACCTCCGCCGCCAATTACTGCTGGGTCACTCAAGTGAACCTTATATCTTATTTCATTAAATATGATGTCAACAGTGCTGACAGTTATAGTTCTTTTCTCCAACATTTTTTTTTTTGGGGGGGGGGGGGGTGGAAATCACTTAAAACATGCTTAGAAATGCAAAAAAAAGAAATCGAAATTTTGTTGAAAAAAAGTTGCAAAAATTTTTTTTCTCTAACATTTTTTTTTGGGGGGGGGGGGGGTTGGAAATCACTTAAAACATGTAGAAATACAAAAAAAAAAAATTCTCTAAATTTTTTTTGGGGGGAGGGTTGGAAATCACTTAAAACATGTAGAAATGCAAAAAAAAAATTTTGTTTCTCTAACAATTTTTTTTTGGGGGGGTAAACAATTTTTTGGGGGTTGGAAATCACTTAAAACATGTAGAAATGCAAAAAAAAAAATTCTCTTATTTTTTTTTGGGGGGGGGGTAACAATTTTTTTTGGGGGGGGTTGGAAATCACAAAACATGTAAAATGCAAAAAAAAAAAATTTTTTTTCTCTAAATTTTTTTGGGGGGGGGACCATGTCCAAAATTTAATGGCATGATCCTTGGACCATACCTAACCCCCCCCACCAAGTTTCGTCGAAATCCGTCGAGGAGTTTTTCCGTAATACTGTTCACAAACAAACAAACACAAACACAAAACAAACAAACAAACAAACAACAAGAAAGGGGTAAAAAACAGTAACCTCTGTCCATCTTCGAAGATGGCGGAGGTTAAAAAGTGTGGCAGGGGGATGCCCTGCTGTGAAGGGAGGAAATGTACCTTTACCTGAGCCATGTGTGCTTTTTGCCTGAGGGGAAAAGGGTGGCAGCTTGTCTTTGACCTGCTTGAGAAATTGATTGCAGACAAAGATGTCGATGTGGGGAAATTAAAACATCTTTGTGAGGAAATTAAATAAGAAAATTAACGCCAATGAGGTAAAAATATTGAAGCTAAGGTATTGCTCCATTTTTATCTGTTGATTGCGGGTGCACACAGAATCAGATATAAAAATGACAATTCTTTGAGCATAACAAAGCTTATTTGGTATCGTGTGAATGGGTGGTTGTCGCTGTTTGGTTTCAGCAGTTGAGTGTGGCAGGAATTTGTGTGCTGGTCGGCATGCCAGCGATGGCTTGCTTGCCTGTGTTTGGTGCGGTGCATCATGTCTGGTGTGGGAATCACCGAGCAGCAGATGTAGTTGGAAGATGTCTAAAATTGATTGAACGTGTTGGACATTGCGGTATCTAGTGTGCTGGTTGGCACCGGAGGAGAAAGATTTAAAATTGATTGCAAGTGTTATGGATTCAAAACTTGGCGCTGAGTGAGCCAACCATGCAGATGTGGCATGGACAGCGGAAGGAAGATAAGGAACTTGGTGGTGGAACGAGGAAGTACAGGAAAGTATAAGGAAGAAGAGGTTGGCAAAAAGAAGTGGGATAGTCAGAGAGATGAAGAAAGTAGACAGGAGTACAAGGAGTGGCGGCGCAAGGTGAAGAGAGAGGTGGCAAAGGCTAAGGAAAAGGCATATGGCGAGCTGTATGAGAAGTTGGATACAAAGAAAGGAGAAAAGGATTTGTACCGATTGGCCAGACAGAGGGACCGAGCTGGGAAGGATGTGCTGCAGGTTAGGGTGATAAAGGACGCAAATGGGAATGTGCTGACAAGCGAGGAGAGTGTGTTGAGAAGGTGGATGGAGTACTTTGAGGAGCTGATGAATGAAGAAAATCAGAGAGAGAGAAGGTTGGAAGAGGTGGAGATAGTGAATCAGGAAGTGGGGTGGATCAGTAAGGATGAAGTGAGGACTGCTATGAAGAGGATGAAGAGTGGAAAGGCGGTTGGCCCAGATGATATACCAGTGGAGGCATGGAAGTGCTTAGGAGAGAATGGCAGTGGGGTTTTTCACCAGATTGTTTAATAAAATCTTGGAATGTGAGAGGATGCCGGAGGAGTGAGAGTAAGTGTACTGGTTCTGATTTTCAAGAACAAGGGTGATGTGCAGAGCTGTGGTAATTACAGAGGTATAAAGTTGTTAAGCCACACCATGAAGTTGTGGGAAAGAGTAGTGGAAGCTAGGTTGAGAGAAGAGTGACGATCTGTGAGCAGCAATATGAGTTTATGCCAGGAAAAGAGCACCACTGATGCGATGTTTGTTTGAGAATGTTGATGGAGAAGTATAGGGAAGGCCAGGAAGGAGTTGCATTGTGTGTTGTGGATTTAGAGAAAGCTTATGGATAGGGTGCCAAGATAGGAGTTGTGGCATTGTATGAGGAAGTCGGGAGTGGTGGAGAAGTATGTGAGGATCGTGCAGGATATGTATGATGGACAGTGTGACAGCGGTGACGTGCGCGGTAGGAATGACGGACCGGTTTAAGTGTTAAATGGTGATTGCACCAAAGGATTCAACTCTGAGCCCTTTCCTGTTGCAATGGTGATGGACAGGTTGACGGACGAGATCAGACGAGGAGTCTCCATGGGACTATGATGTTCGCGGATGACATCATGATCTGTAGGGAAGTAGGGGAGCGGCTGAGGTGAGCCTTGAGAGAGGGTAGGTACGCACTGGAGAGAGAGGGAAATGATAGTCAGTAGGAGTAAGCACGATACCTGTGCGTAAATGAGAGAGGGAGGTGGGGTATGGTGCGGTTGCAAGGAGTTGAGGTGGGAAGGTGGATGGAGTTTAAATACTTGGGAATCAACTGTCCCAAAGTAACGAAGAGTTGTGGTAGAGAAGTGAAAAGTGAGTGCATGCAGGACGGTTTGGGTGGAGAAGAGTTGCAGGAGTGATTTGTGACAGAAGGTAGCTGCAAGAGTGAAGGGAAAGTATATAAGACGGTAGTGAGACCAGCTATGTTGTATTTTGGAGGTGGTGTGTTGCTGACAAAAAGACAGGAAGCGGAGCTGGAGGTGGCAGAGTTAAAGATGCTGCGATTCTCGTTGGGAGTGACGAGGGATGGACAGGATAAGAAATGAGTATATTAGAGGGACAGCGCAGGTAGGACGGTTTGGGAGACAAAGTAAGAGAGGCGAGATGAGATGGTGTTGGACATGTCACAGTAGGAGACGCGGAGTATATCGGAGAAGGATGCTGAGGATGGAGCTGCCAGGTAGGAGGAGAAGAGGAAGGCCAAGAAGAGGTTCATGGATGCGGTGAGGGCGGACATGTGGGTGGTTGGAGTGTCAATGGAAGATGTGGAGGATAGAGCGAAATGGAGACGGATGATCCGCTGTGGCGACCCCTAACGGAAGCAGCCGAAAGAAGAAGAAGATTTATATATTTATCTATATATTATTTCTGTTAACGTCTGCGTGTAATTTGATGTATCTCCTCCAAACTGCCGGACGGATTGTCGCCACTTTCGGCGTGCGGGTGCTGTGTGTCTAATGAACAGCATGGGCTATTGTGAGATCGCGCCAGACGGACAGGTTTGGGAATTTGGGCGATTTTTCTAAGTTTTAATTCGTTTGCATGGTGACGTGTGACGTCACCACTGAGAGGCGTAATTCCGTCATGACATCATCGTCATTTGCTGACGTCATTACGTCTGTCGTCGACAGGACCGTCACCACCGAGAGGCGTAATTGCCACTCCTAGAAAACAGCGTCTGCAATGTAAAACCCTCTTGTGCACATGTTGACTACCTCGAAGGTGAATTTGACACAAAAAATGGAACAAGAAACATTGTATTTGAAGTATAGATTTATTTTTATCTATATTGTTGCGAATTCGCGCCCGTCGGCGTGCGATCGGCCACGTGACTCGAATCCGCGACCGCCTCGCCCACCGGACGGACAATTCAGTCGTGACCCTCCCGGCTAACGCCGGGATCCAGTCACGGTGGACCTTTCGGCCTCAACACACCCAGTCCGCCATTCTACCCGCGCGAATAGGGTGAATCGCCGAAAGTCGATATACCTAAATACCCGCACGGGTAACCTACCGAGGGGTGTACCTCGCCACAGCCCGACTTCGGACACGGCCGTTAAGCGACCCGTTCCATGCTAACGGGATAACCGAGCGGTGTTATCGTCGGCCTTGACGGTCCTGATTATTATCGGGCGTCCCGCGCCCACTTAAACCCTTTACGTGAAACAAATGGAGACCCAACGAGGAAGGACGCAGCGAAACGGGGGAAGAATTCACAGAAGCACATTTATTACAACAGACACCACAACAGAGCACACATATAGCACGTATTTATTTACAGTCACAAATGACATCATATATCAAGAAAGAGAGAGGCAACAAGAAACACATGACGCAGAGCTACAACCGAATACGCGACACACGGACACTTACACAATTCTACTCACGAGACACGGCGCCACACACACACTTCACACAAAACCAAAGAAATGGAAGTCGACTTCACTGTGGTGTTGAGTCCTCGGCGACCGTCCTCGCCGTGGTCCGCGAGCTCTCTTGGTGCCGAAACCCGGGAAGCGAAGCAGAGAGAATCGACGACGAAGAAAGAGCAGAAAGAACCTCCAAGCGCGAAGGAGCAGAGCAAGAAACGACGACCAGGAGAAGAGAGCAAGAGAGAATCAACGACGACGAGAAAGAGAAGAATCAGCGCCTCCGCCTCTTATACGCCCGGCGCCCCGCCCCGTTCTCGGCTCACCTTCCTTCGAGGCGCTTCGAGAAGGGGGCGTTGCCTCATTCCCTCCACATCCTCCGTTGTGGGGCGATCGAATCTATTCTGGCGCCGGCCAAGGAAGGAAAAATAGCGGAAAACGCGCGTCCTCGCTTTGTGACTTCTCCCTTCCCCGTCTCGCGTTCGACGGTTCCCCCGCGGAACCGTCGTACGCGGACCGCGGAGGATGGCGTTCGTTGGTGTAGGTAGCGTGGTTGAGCTGGTGGCGTGGTTGTGAGGCTGTGCGGTGCTGGCGTTGTTTGAGTCGTGGCTTGGTTGGCGTTGTTGTTGTTGGCGCGTTTGGCGTTGAAGTGTGGTTGCGTTGTTTGGCGTTGAAGTGTGGTTGGTTCGAAAATAAGCAGAACAGAAAAAACGCCTAACTTCAAAGTATCGCAGCCCGAATGAATCACATTAATTCCCTCTGTACAATGGGTTGGGCTAACTACACATGTACTTCAGAAATATATCTCACCTACGGGACCTTATGGTGTAATGCGATATTTCCACAGCCGTAACACATATATTACTGCTCCTGTTCAGTCTAGGGAGGCCTATATCATGTTATAACTTGCCCCATCAAGATGCCAACCTTCCAGTCACACTGCAGAGGATGCAATGTTCACGAGACTCGTACTCGATGACCATAACACAATCCGAGGGCAAACATTTGACAACTAGAATACACTCCGCAGCCGTGTGTCTCCCATGGCAACTATATGTTGCATTACTTCATCAACGTGGTACTCCTATGATATCTATGAGTAATGACAAAATTCCTCACAATGACTTCAGCAACAAGACACTCACCAAAAATGTCATCTACAGGATGTGTCCTTTAGAAAACTAAGGACAGGTAACCATATGTGCTATCACATCCCTATGACCCCTCCCCAGCTTCCCATAACATCAACTAATTAGGCCCTATTCACCTTTGCCACCCATTCAACTCTGCGCGGAGCACAGGTATCTGCTGCTAGTATACATATATATTATATATATAATAATATATATATATATATATATATATAATATACACACATATCAGGTGTCCAAAAACATGTACTGCAATTTTGGCTCCTCCTAACTCATTTGAATTTTTCATTTTTTTCAGATCAACTTGACCCTAACTAATGGCAGAAGTACGACTCGGTTTTGAAGAAAGAAAATTATCATAAGTGCTACTGAAGCACGAA
>CM068953.1:89736181-89749948 GCA_035128595.1 Eptatretus atami | reverse complement strand
CTCTCTCTCGATTTTCTTCATTCATCAGCTCCTCAAAGTACTCCATCCACCTTCTCAACACACTCTCCTCGCTTCAGCACATTCCCATTTGCGTCCTTTATCACCCTAACCTGCAGCACATCCTTCCCAGCTCGGTCCCTCTGTCTGGCCAATCGGTACAAATCCTTTTCTCCTTTCTTTGTATCCAACTTCATACAGCTCGCCATATGCCTTTTCCTTAGCCTTTGCCACCTCTCTCTTCACCTTGCGCCGCCACTCCTTGTACTCCTGTCTACTTTCTTCATCTCTCTGACTATCCCACTTCTTTTTCGCCAACCTCTTCTTCCTTATACTTTCCTGTACTTCCTCGTTCCACCACCAAGTCTCCTTATCTTCCTTCCGCTGTCCATGCCACATCTGCATGGTTGGCTCACTCAGCGCCAAGTTTTGAATCCATAACACTTGCAATCAATTTTAAATCTTTCTCCTCCGGTGCCAACCAGCACACTAGATACCGCAATGTCCAACACGTTCCAATCAATTTTAGACATCTTCCAACTACATCTGCTGCTCCGGTGATTCCCACACCAGACATGATGCACCGCACCAAACACAGGCAAGCAAGCCATCGCTGGCATGCCGACCAGCCACAAATTCCTGCCACACTCAACTGCTGAAACCAAACCAGCCGACAACCACCCATTCACATCGATACCATAATAGCTTTGTTATGCTCAAAGAATTGTCATTTTTATATCTTGATTCTGTGTGCACCCGCAATCAACAGATAAAAATGGAGCAATACCTTAGCTTCAATATTTTTACCTCATTGGCGTTAATTTTCTTATTTAATTTCCTCACAAAGATGTTTTAATTTCCCCACATCGACATCTTTGTCTGCAATCAATTTCTCAAGCAGGTCAAAGACAAGCTGCCCACCCTTTTCCCCCTCAGGCAAAAAGCACACATGGCTCAGGTAAAGGTACATTCCTTCCCTTCACAGCAGGGCATCCCCCTGCCACACTTTTTAACCTCCGCCATCTTCGAAGATGGACAGAGGTTACCTGTTTTTACCCCCTTTCTGTTGTTTGTTTGTTTGTTTGTTTGTTTGTGTGTTTGTTTGTTTGTTTGTTTGTGAACAGTATTACGGAAAAACTCCTCGACGGATTTCGACGAAACTTGGTGGGGGGGGTTAGGTATGGTCCAAGGATCATGCCATTAATTTTGGACATGGTCCCCCCCCCCAAAAAAATTTAGAGAAAAAAAATTTTTTTTTTTTGCATTTCTACATGTTTTGTGATTTCCACCCCCCCCCAAAAAAAATTGTTACCCCCCCCCCAAAAAAAAATAAGAGAATTTTTTTTTTTGCATTTCTACATGTTTTAAGTGATTTCCAACCCCCAAAAAAATTGTTACCCCCCCAAAAAAAAATTGTTAGAGAAACAAAAATTTTTTTTTTGCATTTCTACATGTTTTAAGTGATTTCCCAACCTCCCCCCAAAAAAAATTTAGAGAATTTTTTTTTTTTGTATTTCTACATGTTTTAAGTGATTTCCAACCCCCCCCCCCCCCAAAAAAAATGTTAGAGAAAAAAAATTTTTGCAACTTTTTTTTCAACAAAATTTCGTTTCTTTTTTTTGCATTTCTACATGTTTTAAGTGATTTCCACCCCCCCCCCCCCCAAAAAAAAAAATGTTGGAGAAAAGAACTATAATGTCAGCACTGTTGACATCATATTTAATGAAATAAGATATAAGGTTCACTTGAGTGACCCAGCAGTAATTGGCGGCGGAGGTTTTGCACTCTCCCGAGTGCTCCCCCTCTAGTTTGTTATGTTTTCAGCTCCATTGACCACTGGAGCAACCTTTGCTTCATTTTGAAGGGTTAACCTTTGCCTATCGTCCAAATGAAGGGTTAACTCTGCCTTTCAGCTGTCTCGCCTGGGTTCAATTCCTGGCCCGATATTTCACAGGGATTACATAAGGAAGCTACCCGTCAACATTATTTTACTAATGAAGCAAAAATGACCATCATGGAGTCATCGGGTAACTCGGGCAATATGGACGCATCGAAGATCCACTGTAACAAAAGTGCTTGCTTCTCCAAATGATGAAAAGCACGCAGCTCACAAGACATTCGGTGCACATTCCAAACTCGTGGTTAATCATTTTTACAGTTCCTACTGCACGTGCTTTAGTATTACCAGCTTCGTATCAATCCAAAGTCACAGGACTTTCACTGTGTGCTTAATCTGTTCCCTCTTTTTCATTTCCTTCTTCAGGTTTTCGAGTCAGTTCTTATCAAAACTCCAATCTATCGGAAAACTATTTGCACTCTCCTTCATCCAATCACACAATTTGTCCAGGTTCCGTACCGATGCTGGTCCGTATTTATCAAACATATATGGTAGATTTACAAATTCATTGTAATTCTCCCATGCTTGTAGCCAAAACACAACTGCATGTATGTCTGACACACACAAACTGACACACACACACGTGCCGACACGCACTGAAACGTTGCACACAAACTATTTCAAACGCTTTCAGAACATTGACCCAATATCACCATTAAACACCTCTCATTAAATCACTGGTTCCATGGCCGATAACTTCTTTTCTATTCTATCCCGGTGTAATCTCTGCTTTTCGGTCCACTCTGCCCACAACATTACATATTTTGAAGTACACGACCCATAGGTCTCATTCATATATTCAGCGTTTGATCCGCTAGCGGGATCATTGCCATCCTGTGGCCATCGAAGAAGGTTCCCCATTACCTTATTGATAGTCACTTCGAGTACTCGTCAGTCCTCAGAAATCAAACCTTTATTTTGACTTACTTTTATTCACAGCGACTTCCTCATACCCCTTATGGCCCCCGGCTCTCGCAACCTTTGAGCACTACTCCACCCTTGTCGCTCACCATGCGGCAATACCTGCACCTCTCCGCCAACCCATGACTCAGTGACTTATATTTCCTGCACAGTGCCCCGCCATTTCCTGACCTGGCATTTCAACAACTCTCTGTGCAATGCCTCCCGCCAACCCCTGTGACTCGGCGCTTTTATCCAAACCCGACAAGATGTTTCCCGACTAAAGGAACTATAAGTCCCCTTTCCTCTTATGGCATAACGCCGGGCCTCCCCGCCGCCACTCCTAAATCCTTTTATTTCACTCAATAAACAGCCATATATCCTTACCTTTTAAATTTCGGTTTGGGCTTGCACAACGCCCACGCAGAGAAGCAGGGCAGGCTACCCGGCCAGAGCAATTCACCCTCTAAAAGAGATATAAAAGGTCTCTCACTTTCTTCCCTTGATTTATTTTCATTAAACCCCTGTATTTATTGAAGTTGCTTGTGTTGTCCATTGTTGTGGGTTCGAGTATAAACCCCCTGTGCTGTGCTTCCGTTTGCTACGTGCCTTTGCCGCCCTCCCATCCCACGTGTGCCATAATCTTCTGAGAATCTCAGCTGTTTGCCTCCAAGGGAAATTGTTTGGCTGTTCGTCCAGGTAGGTGCAAACCCCCTGGACAAGACAACATTAATGGGGGACACACTTCCCTACATAAATCTGAAGTTAAGCAATTTGTTGGTTGGGGGGAAATCACATTGATGTTTTACTTTTGCAAGAAACAAGATGCAGTTCCTCTTGTTTGAGTGAATGGCAAAGAATAATAAAATAAATGGCAAAGAATAATGTGAGATGTGGTGATACAATCTCTGACTTATTTCCAGTTGTAAGTGGATTCATCAGGGGTGTGTGCTGGCCCCCACACTTTTCAGGACCTGTATGGACTGCATTCTGGGGAGGATGTCTGAGAGATCAAGCTGCGGTGCATCGATTGGGAATGTCAACATCTCTGACCTTGATTTCGCAGATGATGCAGTCATCTTTGCGGAGACTCTGGATATCCTTTTGAGGGCCCTCAAGGTGCTGAATGAGGAGTCGGAGCCGCTGGGATTATGGGTTTCCTGGGTCAAAACTAAGATGGCAAGGGAAAAAGCCTTTCTTGCTGGGCTTTGTGCATAGCAAGCCAGAGGACCTCTGGATCGTCTCAGAATGGAGAATTTATGTCATTTGGATACATCTTCCAAGTTTTTTTTTTTGGACTGGAAGTTCGAACAAAGACAAGTCAGCAGATAACTTCACTAAGGATGAAAGAAGAAAGGGTAGCGCACAATCAAAAAGACATCAGAGCTTCATTCAAGCATTACTTCTCTGAACTATACCATGCCAAGAGCATTGATAATAAGATTATGGAATCCCTGACTTCTTCCCTACCAACCTTTCCAGAATCTGCATGTCCACAACTAGATAAGGAACTAACTTTGGAGGAACTCCAAGCTGCCCTCCAAACTTTACCAACTGGGAGGGCTTCCGGCATAGATGGAATGCCTGTATAACTCTACAAAACCTTGTGGGATCTCCTGGGACAAGAGCTACTCGAAGTTCTGATCGACAGCTTACGATCAGGCTCATTTGCCATTAAGCTGTCGTAGGGCTGTTCTTGCCCTTGTCCCAAAAAAGGGTGACCTTCAGCAACCGTACAAGTGACATCCCATCTCATTGCTTTGCACTGATTATAAGATATTCTCAAAGGTTCTTACCAACCGGCTCAGACCCGTGATTGGGGAAATCATACACCCTGATCAATCTTGCTGTGTTCCAAAAAGATCAATACATGACAGCATTTTTATTGTGCGTGATATGATTGATATCTGTACTCTTGAGCAAAGAAATGTTGGTTTGGTTTTTAAAGACCAGGAAAAGGCCTTTGATACCAATGATCACCCCGAACATTTTTCTAGTCTTCCTGGGTTTTGGCTTTGAGAAATTTTTATCTCTTACATACAGTTACTGTATAATAATATTTTTAGTCTACTCAAAGTTAATAATATTTCATGTCAACCTTTCCCAGCTAGTTAGAGGCATTCATCAAGGCTGCCCTTTATCCGGCCTCCTGTATTCCCTCACAATCAAGCCTTTGCTCATTCAGTTGCGGGAACATCTTCGTGGTTTCCTTCCCCAACCAGTGGCAAACCCAGTTAAGGTGATTGCCTATGCAGATGATCTTTGTGCGGTTATCCATTCAGATGAGGATGTCTCTGCCTTGGTCCACTGTGTCCACAAATTCAGGATGGCAAGCTCAGCAAAAGTGAACTGGAAAAAGAGCAAAGCTCTCCATCTCAGTCCACAAAATGATGCCACTCCTTTGACCTGGCCCGAGCAACTTGAATGGCATGGAATGGAATTTTTTTTAATCTCGGCGTCATTCTCGGCACTCAAAATTTCGTTTTGAAAAACTGGGAAATTTTCATCAATAAAACTGAGACGGTTGCTAAAATGGAAGAGACTACTTAGTCAAGTTTCATATCGGAGTCGAACCCTTGTTATAAATAATCTCGTGGCACCAATGCTTTGGCATATTTTTTACAGCACTACAGCCCGCAAATTTTATTCTTAAAAAGCCACAAACTATTTTTTTATTGATTTATGTTGGTCGGGGGGGGGGGGAGCACTGGCTCTGGCCCAGTGTGCTAAGCCTGCCTGTTGCTGAAGGAGTACAGGGGCTGATCATTATTACCAGCAAGGTGATGGCTTTTCGCTTCCTTTCACTGCGTAGGCTGCTATACACAAATGTTTCTTGGAAAGCCTTCGCTCACTGCCTGCTTCGACAGGCAGGAAAACTCGGCTACGATCAAGAACTGTTTCTGATTGACACCAAGAAAGTTGATATCACATCAGTACCCTTGTTCTACAGAAGTATGC
This sequence comes from Eptatretus atami, assembly GCA_035128595.1. Classification (NCBI taxonomy): domain Eukaryota; kingdom Metazoa; phylum Chordata; class Myxini; order Myxiniformes; family Myxinidae; genus Eptatretus; species Eptatretus atami. The sequence continues at coordinate 89,744,196 of CM068953.1, read as the reverse complement.
TGGAAGCATGGCAGGCAGTTGCTGTCTGCCGTGATGACAATAGCTACTCCCTTAAAATGTTTTTAAACGAGCCAATGTTTTTTTGAACCCTATTTTTGAAGGGGTCTGTAGTGACTGAAATTTTATGCAAAATTTTATTGATGCCGGAAACATCAAAGTTTAAAATTTCAGAACTCCTTTTCCTTATAAGTGGAAGCCAGCTGCTGAGGTTGCTGTGGCCACTGGAGTTAGATCCATTTGAGTCATAGGGAGGATATTTTATGTAATTCTGTGTTTTTATCCAATGGACCAGGCTAAAAGGGATTCCACAAGTGGAAGCCACTCCTTCACCCCAACACCCTTTTCCAGTACTTTTACTTCACTTTCAAGGTTTCACATCCTTCAACTTAATTGAAAAATCTTCCATTTATTTTTTGTGTTAAAACCCTTATTCCTGATAGACCTGCAGAACCACAAGCACACTGGAAAAAGGATGCTCCGGGTTACTCCTTCCACGACGATCCAATGGCTTGTTATGCATAAGGCGCCCATTGCCAAGTGCTCTGGAGACTTGCAGTGGTGGCTGGCACACTACATTTTACCCTCTAATGTTTTATCTCGTCATATATGTTCTAGTAACACAGAATTGTGTCCCTTCTGTGATGCTACTGTAAACATTTTTTCACATTTTGATTGAGTGCCGAGGTTGGTCCCTGTAGTGGAAAAGAACTTAATTTCCACACTATGGATCAGCACACAAAAGAGAATCTTTAATTTTGTATATATGGAGGAAGAACATTCAGATTCAATGAAGCATTCAAATGAACTTCACGAACAAGAATCCCGAAGCGATCCCTCTGATACTCGTTTGACATCCAAATCATGGGACGGTGAGACATTTGGCAATTCAACTATGGGAAGGGCTAAGAGGCACAAGGTGAAAGTTTGAAGACCTTTGCCATCAAAAGCCAATCCACATATGAATTGAATAGAGTTTATTTAATTTTCCTGAGATTGCAAGACGTTTGCTCCAGTTTACATTTAATTTCAGCTCGACAATGAGGCGCCAACAAGGCGTTTTCTCTTCAGCAGCTGGGCAGTTTCATTTAAACATTGGAGATACTATAGGCCATGGCCAGATATGGTCCACGTGCACCATCCCCCCCCCACAACCCTTCGACCCCATATTTTTCTGAAGCCTTACGGTCCCCTGAGCATGAATTCAACTGGTAACAGTGAATAAACTGGGACTCACTATCCATTTTCCAACCATATCTGACGGTACCCTCAAAATGTCAACTTTTCTTCAGTTTCGCACATAAAAAAATCCCCTGACTGATAAGATCTCTGCAGTTGCCCAATAAGCATTAATATTAACAAATTATATATCAAATGAAAGATTATCACATGCAGATTTTCAAATAGAGTCATCTGTCAAATTCATAGCGTTATGTTTGTCCCAAAAGTGATGAAGAGGAGTACCTCGCCTTTCCTTTTGAACAACTCAGATATCTGAAATAACAACGTATATTCATGCTCATTTTACCTGAAACAAACAAATTAATATTTCTATGATATCACAAATTTTACTACCTTTCTATTGATACCAAAATTGTCCCACACCAACTAAAGATGTACCAGGTATTACGTCTTAAACACAAGTACATCACTGTTGCAACACCAACATGTAGTCACCTGTAAGACGTAAGACTGAGAAAATATTCCTTACTTCACATAAAGAATATAAATTATAAGTTTATTTAAAAAAACAATTGAAACTTATTATGTCATGTCCACAAAATGTCATTGTGCATGGATTATGCATAATATTCATTATCGCTGTCGTCATCACTCTCCAATGCCTGCTCTATATCATCAAATGCATCCATATCTGAATCCTCATCAGAGTCAGTGTCGTCAGGTGTGACTTCAGCAATGTCAGCCAGTTGCCGTGGAGGACGTCTCCTTCATACCACAGAGGATCAAGGTTACCATCCTTTTCCTCCCAACCATGTCCCTGACTGGCCTTCGGAATCTGTGTTGTGGAAATGCGCGGTCTTCCAAACCGTACTTGGTGGTTTACTCTCCGAATGTGCTGGGTAAGAGCTCGCTTACAAGGTGGTAAGTTAGCCATATCGACATTCCAGTCATTAACCATCCATAACGGAGTACAAAACTGTACAAGAATGCTTGCGTGCTGCTGAAGAGGCCACCAGAGAAGTTGGACATCCTATGTCATTACTACATTTGACTTGGGAGTTTGCATGAAGCCTACCCATTAGTGTGGAACTCACCAGACAAGTATGAGAGCCACATAATTCTAATTGGCACATTCCACCTCGTATGCGTTTTATATAAGATGATTGCCAAAAGATGGCTGGGTCTGGGTTAGCAGATGGTCTCCCAGAAGCAGGACTAATCAGTGGAGGATCTTTGGGTGGCGTGATGTCCGGGAAGCACTATGACAGAGCCCTACATTGTCACAAGATTATGTTGGAATGTCTTGAAAGATTGCTCATGAGGAGTACCTCAAAGATAAAAGCACTGATGATCTGTTCTCGTCTTTCTCTGATCAATCATCAGATAAGCTACGTGCCCTAGTAGATTCCCACAGCCAAGATACTTTGAATGCTGTCTTGATGGACAATTCCATTGTCCAATTATAGAGCAGTATGCAGAATTCAAAAAAGGAGTCGCAAATGGACGTTTGAGGAAGACTGCCCAGCTGTGGTTGTATACATGGACCATGTCTGTTTAATTCTATCACACCTTGAAGCCGTAAAGACAAACAACTTTCTTTTGTATGCTGCATCCATCATTCGCATGACGTCTCTCTTCTTCAGTTTCGGTGGACAGAACTATGCAAGGTATCTGACATATTTCTCTGTGTTCATAGCTAATAAGACAACTCACACCCAGGGGCAGTATCACTGATCAAGAGAGGAACTATCAGTGTCGCACGCTCCTTTATCCCTGGCAATCGTTGTGCAGTGGATAAAACCATGGAGGAGACCTTCATGAGGCACGCTAAGTCACATGGTGGTGCCAGAACCAGTGCAGCAGGTACATCTGGACTACTCACCAACTACCAGGCCTACCAGAGATGGGTTAAGGACAACACATGCAAGGTCTCTTTATGTTGATGCTGCACTTGGAATGGCTCACACGTTGGACAGTGGAGAGGGAACAAAGCATCGTGATACACGTCCGACAGAGGTCACAAAAGGAGAGAAGTTGGTGAAAAGGGCTAAAGATCCATAGGAAGTTTTCTTAATCCTTTCAATATAGAGACAAATGATCAATTGTTGATACTCTCATCAGGAAGTGCTGCATCTGATGCTGTTTCAGACATGTTCTAAAGGCTGAAGTGTTGGTGAAAAAGCACGGGAGAATTTATTTAAGCTCGACTGAAGAAAACATATCTCTACTCTGGAGAAACTGGGCGATGCTTGGGATATTCCTGATGAGCTCATTGATGAGTTGGACACCTTCACGTGTGCCATGTACGGTAGAGCGTCAAAGGTGTCAAAAGTTGATGATCTGCGACTCATTCGTATAAACGAGCTCTGTGCCAGGCAAAGTCGTCTTGTGCCTTCAGGGAATATGGATATGGCTAACTTACCACCTTGTAAGGAGCTCTTACGCAGCACATTCGGAGAGTAAACCACCAAGTACGGATTTGGAAGACCGCGCATATTCCACAACCAAAGATTCCGAAGGCCAGTCAGGACAATGGTTGGGAGGAAAAGGATGGTAACCTTGATCCTCTTGGTATGAAGGAGACGTCCTCCCACGGCAACTGGCTGACATTGCTGAAGTCACACCTGACGACACTGACTCTGATGAGGATTCAGATATGGATGCATTATGATATAGAGCAGGCATTGGAGAGTGATGACGACAGCGATAATGAATATTATGCATAATCCATGCACAATGACATTTTGTGGACATGACATAATAAGTTTCAATTGTTTTTCTTAAATAAACTTATAATTTATATTCTTTATGTGAAGTAAGGAATATTTTCTCAGTCTTACGTCTTACTGGTGACTACATGTTGGGTGTTGCAACAGTGATGTACTTTGTTTAAGACGTAATACCTGGTACATCTTTAGGTGGTGTGGGCAATTTTGGTATCAATAGAAAGGTAGTAAAATTTGTGATATATAGAAATATTTATTTGTTTGTGTCGGTAAAATGAGCATGGATATACGTTTATTATTTCAGATATCTGAGTTGTCAAAAGGAAAGGGAGGTACTCTCTTCATCACTTCTTGGGACAAACATAACTCTATTAAATTTGACAGATGACTCTATTTTGAAAATCTGCATGTGATAATCTTTCATTTGATATATAATTTTTTAATATTAATGCTTATTGGGCAACTGCAGAGATCTTATCAGTCAGGGGATTTTTTATGTGCGAAACTGAGGAAAAGTTGACATTTTGAGGGTACCGTCAGATATGGTTAAAATGGATAGTGAGTCCCAGTTTATTCACTGTTACCGTTGAATTCATGCTCAGGGACCCTAAGGCTTCAGAAAAATATGGGGTCGAAAGGTTGTGGGGGGGGGGGGGGTGCACGTGGACCATATCTGGCCCATGGCCTACTAGTCTTTAGCATAATGTGTTTCAGTGAGATAAAAGCACATAAGATTTTGTAAGATACAATTCCACTTTAATTGTAATATTCATTTATATCACAATGGAGGTCAAAAGACTGTCGGGGAAAGGGAAATTTTCGTGACAGTCAATTTGACTCCAGTCCAAAAGTAAAAGTAAAACCTTATTTTACACTGTGTTCAATTAAAAGCAACAAGTGAATATAATTGAGAATACATGAATATAAATTTTTTTTCTTCCACAACCCCCTTTGTTGCAGTTTTATCGCATGTGCTCCGAGGGCTCGACCTAGTTTTTACACATTGTGTTTTTATTTTCGGTTTTATTGTTCCCTATCGATGCAAAAGTATCTTTTAGCAAATTATTTGTCTTCTGAGGCAAAACTTGGCATATACCTGTCAAGGGAGCACAAAATGCAAAATGTTTAATTCTGTTGATGATGTTGTTCACCCTTTTAAAGCCTTCATCACGTCACGTCTCCACCTTGAATTTCAATTCGGTGATTTTACACTGTTTTTACAGAAGTGGTGTGGAAAGGAATCCTTATGTAAACTTGTTGATGGTGTCTTTCCAGTTAATGTATTGATTTATCTTTTTATATGTGCTCCATCTTTTCTCATTTTAACTTTGTACAACACCTGCCTTTGATTTTATATTTCCTTTGTGCACAATGATTCCTGGAAATAAAGAGGGACAAAATGTCAAATGTATGTCTGTCTGTCTGTCTGTCTGGTCTGTTCTGTCTGTCTCTCTCTCTCTCTCTCTCTCTCTCTCTCTCTCTCTCTCTCTCTCTCTCTCTCTCTCTCTCTCTCTCTCTCTCTCTCTCTCTCTCTCTCTCTCTCTCTCTCTTCTCTCTCTCTCTCTCTCTCTCTCTCTCTTTGTCCCTTTTGTTCTGTTGCATCCTGATCTGTTCAATGTTCTCGCTCTTCACGAGCCTCGACTGATCTGTATCCAAACAAAGAGAATGAACTGGAGAATTCATAAAACACCTTACCCCATGCAGTCTTGAGAAAAGGGACATGGGAAGAGTCTTTTTACCTCTTGCTTTGCGTTTCCAAGGACGATCTCTGTTCATTTTGTTTGTAAACCTTGCACAACGGGCGTGATGGTAACTATACAAAATTGATGAGTCAAAACGGAACAGTCCGGAGCTGACGATGCTCTGCTGAGATGCGTTTTTCATCGCCATCGAGGTTTATCCATGCATTTGTACAATTACCAATCTTCTGCCAACTCCCGTCAGAGAAAATGGTGATTTTGCAACAATATTTGTGAAAATGATGCCCGAATGCAGAACCTCACACAGTTACTCTGCCCTCAGGGAATGAGATGGCGTGAATATTTTTCCAGGTATTGCGAAAGGGAAGGTTTTTGAAAGTGCCAAAAAGGCGATTTGTGCTCTCCAGTGTTCAAGGACGGATGTATAATTCAACACATGAATTTCAAAATGAGGCCTTTTGCACTTGTGTTGTGTATGTGCTACACCGACTCTCTTTTCTGCTTACAGGGCACGTTTAACCTGCCGTTGTTAGCATGAAATCTGGAATTTAAATAATATTTAAAAACACAATTTTCAGCATTCAGACGAAAGAGTGGCAATTTCAGAATGGTTAACCATACCTGTTCCGTTCCTGAATGCAAACCAGACTCACGGAAATTTGAGAAATATCTGTGGGAGGTGTCGGGTTCACACCATTTCCTGTTAGTACAAGTTAGCAGAAGCATTGGATGGTCAAGCCCAACATTTGATTACTTAGGGCAGGAATTTGGAATTTGTTGAGCATGCTGGCGATTTTAACGTCTATCCGAGGGACGGCATACACGTTGATGAATGACCCTGCCTGTGAAGCACCGAGATGACACTTTGTAGCCTGGTTGGAAATCAAACCCAGGCTGGACAGCTTTGAGGTGAGTGTGTATACTTCTCAGCCATCCTGCCAGCCTCTGGGAAGTCCATCTGAATGTTAATAATGATGTCGTCATCTTTCAAATTGCAGGCATCCATCAAATAAATCACCAAGCCTGCCATGTTCACACGAGTTAATCCCTGTAAGTGCAAAGCCCACTTCTTGACGGATGATCGGAGAGCTTGGGTAGAACGCGTCGTGCACACGCTTTGCACGGGCCCACATCATCTGGAGTTTTTTTTGCAGCGCAGCATATCAACTTTTTAGAGGAGTTGATCAAAAAAATCTTGAAATCTTATGTTGTTCAGAGGCACACTCCTTTCTCGCAAGTATGTTTCCAAGTATTTCCGCTTCGTTCAGAAGCTTTGCGGAGCCATTTTGTGTGACGATCATTACCTCGCACGTACGATATACGTGATGCCACCCTGTTGGACTTCGTTGCTCGGGGTTTCTGCGCATGCGTACCGAGCATTCTGGAAGGGTGACGTCATTTTGGAAGTGGTGTATTGAAACAAAATTAAGATTATAAAGGTCGTAGAAAAAAACTTTTTTCGGAAGTTTACTATATATATATATTATTAATATATACGGACAATGGGAAACACCCTCGTGTGGTGACACGTAACAACTTGAGCTCACAGATTCCCTACTTACTACATCGAGATGCTTTCTACTCGTCCACAGACCAAGCAACTTGACACAATGCTATTCCCTATTAGATTCTTCCATCTACCTCCATAATCAAACTATATATATATATATATTATATATATATATATATAATTTTTGGTCATAATAATGTATGTTAAGCACTCGACAGTGATGCCTGCCCCCCCCCCCCCCCAGTGAGTTTAAGTTGATAAACTGTTCGATTGAATTTATATTGGTGTCGATGTAGCGCAGGCTTGATGGGCCAAACGGCCTCTTCCTGCGTCCAGGTAGGTTCCTAATTGTAATACCTGTGTGTCCCAAGTCTTGCATTGCAAGATCAACACGGGCAAGTGCTGCCACCATCTGCAGGTGATTAATATGGGCCTTGTACCCACTGCTGGAGAAATCGCACCTGGCATGGAAAGTGTGAGTTCAGGGAGGAAGGTGCAGCAGGTGTGTTGTCATAAAAGTGAAAAATCATTTTGAACTTCACTCCCTTGTTCATTGTACGTTCCTGATCTTCCAATAAAACAATGGACTCATTCAAAGTGGGGTGGGGAACCCAGACTCCCAAGATTCTTCCACCCCTCCCCCAGGTGTCTTCTCGAACGTGCAATTCCACGCAGGTATCTTCGGGTTCCCCCAAGGTTGTGCAGGTGTCTGCAGGTGTTCTTGCGTTTGATAACTTTTCACATTTTGAACTTGGAACCTCCGAGCAAACAGGAGGCAAATAATTATACATGAAGTCAAACACGTCTTGAGTGTATATACATTATACGTACACATATTACGTACACCTCTCGGGCTCCTCCTCCCCCACCCCAAGGTTATGACGGTGGACATTCGGGGCT
>CM068953.1:89719290-89730427 GCA_035128595.1 Eptatretus atami | reverse complement strand
TGTTCAACCTGTGATGATGCCAGTGTTTTGTATGGTCTGTAAGGTGTTGACGTGTTTGGTATGTTGGAGTCCCAGGATGAGCTGGTGTAGTCGATGACTGATGGTGTGTGTGTGTGTGTATGTACGTATGTGTGCGCCACTATGCCTCGGTGTGATTTGTTAAGAGTACCTCGATTTTGAGGGGCATACTTGTAGTCTGATGGTGAGCCAGGTTTGTAGGGTGCTGAGGAAGAGTTGGAGTTGTGCTGTGGTTGTTGTTGCTGCTATCTGCCAAGGTAATATAATCTGTGTTGGGTGTGTGAGAGTGGGATGTGATTGTTTGAGTGTATTGGGCATTTTGTAACTTGTACATTTTATCATTAGTTTGTGTGTGTATATTATCGTGGGAATGATCCTTCAGGGTTAATATAACTGCTTAGTATAGTTTAGTTAGCTACTTGGTGTTTGTTTAGAATAAGCATAACGTAAGTGAGTTTAGATATGCGTCGCTATAACGTGCAGATAGGTGTTTGTTTTTCCCTTCTTCAGACTTCTCCTTTTTATGTTTTCCTCTGTTTAAATCTCCTTTAAAAATGGGTACACAGCCTTGCAGGTCTAGTAAAACTGCATTGGTCAAAGCGGAGCTGATTGGCAAGGTAAACGACATTGTTAAAGTCATCGATTAGCTTCACCATGAGACGGGCCACGTTGGCATGGCACGAGGCTTATCGGCTTATCTTGCACCGTTTCCAATTAATCACCGAGAAGCGGAGCTATTGATGCCTGATTGTAGAAACGTTGACGCCTTCGATCGCCACAGTCGAAATCTTTGAGAACGGCCGAATGTGTAGAGCTGAGAACTGAGGAGCTTTTTCATGCCTGATTGAGCAAGAGTTATTTCGCCGGCGATCGGATCCCGACGTGCTGCTTCACAACTCCTGCACAGCTTTGACACCAACGGGTTTGAAAACAACCTTTCAAGATTGTTGTGTATTTCCCTCAACTCTTTGTCCAATGAATGAAAGGGCTGGCCATAAGATAAGAATTGCTCAGGAATTTGCCATTTGTTTGCTGTTTGTTTCGAGGGTTAACACTTTATATTACTTTGAGATTATTTGTTTCATATAATCCTTCTCCCATGCCATTCACTTTGTTCATAAATATATCTGATTTTGGGGTGGGATTCTGCTCTTGTACTGGTTGCAGTGTAGTTTCGAAGATCGGCTCAAACCGCTTTTGGAGGATATGCTTGCGACAAACGGTTGCTCGGTCAGATTAGAAATCTCGAGCACTTGTCGGTGCTTCCTCAGGTTAATTCCCCTGTCCCAATGAGTATTTTGTTTTGAATTCAACCACTCGTGCCACGTCTGGACATGGTAAAGGAGGAGCTAAGTGCCATCGCAAAGTCCTGCTTGACAATATCCAGGAATCGCAAAGCCTGCAATCAATCACCTTGCCCGCCATGGTGGGGTAAAGTGCATCCTGGGTCTCATCTTGGATATAATCACACTTCCTGCCAAACAGCATGTGTGATAATTTATTTATATGTTTTTATTTTTTTCCAATTTGCCACATAAGGTTGCCCATCAGGATTAAAAAATAAATAAATAAATAATTCTTTGGTCATTATCATTGTGGTGGACACGGGGTTTTGCGTGCATACATAAATAGCTTTTTTGTTTAATGTGTGCAAAGCTTTCAATTTTATTTATTTATTCCAATCCTTTTTTTTGATCAATCTTTTGGTGTGTGTCAGGGTACCATGGCGAGCAATGAAAATGTGCGTCTTGGGCAGTTCAAGAACAAAGGGAAAGATACAAAGGTTTGTCCATCAAGAATTTGGTTCGTCACCAAGGGTAACAATTTCTACTTTGCTATTGCCCATAACATCCCAATTTGAGTCTCTTTTTAATAACAATAAAAAAACTTTTTGTTTTTGTTTTTTGCATGCTCGATGAACACTGCACCCCATCCCTACCCCCTTTCCACATGACTTATTGAAAGATATTTGGTGTCAAAACACAATCAGAAATGATTTTTGGAGGCATTGACCACTTTTTGTTTGTTCTTTTTTTTTGCTTTAGGAACGGCGTCAGAGAAGGATCGATGTGAATGTGAAACTTCGCAAGGAAAAGAAAGATGAGCAGATTCAGAAACGTCGTAATGTCGACGTTTCTGAATCGCTGGAGGTGTCTCCGCTTCAGGAGCGGCACACCAATTGCACGGTATATCTGCAGCTTGTAGACATGACGGCCTTATTTAATACTACGAGGAGTCTGCCAAGGTTGCATTGTACAAATGGGTACGGGTGCATTTATGTGCAGAAATAATAAATACAACCTGTATTTATTTCATGAAGCATCTTGTGACAGTTTTATATATTTAATGAAGTGAATCGTGCTTGCATTTGATGAGCCCATAAATCAATTAAATGAAGAATGACTGAGCAGCCGGAGCTCGATCCCGACTGAGAAAATGATGTGCCGCCGACACAATCCAGCTCCCTTCCCTTTTCAATGCCAAAGGGAGCGAGCCTCCACCAGCTTCACCTTTGTTTTACAGATATTTTGTCTTTTTCTCTTTCTGGAATTGTAGCTTTGAGTTTGTAATTTTCACTAAAATTTCAACTTTCTGATGCACTTGGGAAGTACTAAACATGTATATGCTTAAAAATAATATATATTTTTATAGTAGACCGCTTGCCATCCGCTGGGGTTATGTTTACTCTAAAACTCGTGAACAGTACTATTTTTACATGCAAGTCAGAGATACGTTCCAGCCTGCCCAAATAAGTCCAAAAATCATGAATAAAAAGAACTTTAATTGAAAAAAAAATAAGAACAGTGAGTAATATAAGTAAGATTTACCATCAATAAGAAGGCATTACTGCTTGGAGTGCTGTTGGTGGGTAGCCCTGGCCAGTTCTGCTTGAACATAGCCATGGCATGGAGGTAGCCGATTGATCTCCCAGGAGCGACTCCCAAATCCCTCATCTATTATGTTGTGCTCTTGCCTTTGTGGAGATGTATTATGTTGATCTAGCCCTAATTTTATCGTTACATTTACGAATGTAACGAATAGTGCACTCATCGACGTCGTCGTTCACCAACACGTGCACCACTCTCAAGTCTGTCTAATATTTTTTACTTTTTGAGCTCGTCATCGCTTTCTTCACTTTTTTAAAATTTAAATTCTGCTCTTCAGCAGATGCACCACTTAATGCATGTTTTGGACCCATGATTAAATAAACAGGATCCAAAGTTTTATCACAATAAAATACCACACCTTACCAACCACCAAGCAGCCAGAAGACAATGATGCGGCAGATGCAGGAAGACACAGAATGTAAATTTTCAAATTGTTATATTTTCCGGCGATACGGTACAATTTAAATTTTAATGTTAAAATGTAAAATGAAGGAAAAATATTGTTATCCAAACATTGAAAGTGCTAAATACTTATGAAATGCAAACAAGTTCAGAGTGGGGCGGGTTTATTTGTCCGCGCTGGAAGATGGAAAGGTAAGTTGCGTTTCCGGCAGTACAGTACAGTTTCAACAGGTAATGTTGAATGAAAAAATATTGTTATCCAGGCATTGAAAGTGTTAAACTTATGAAAACCTAAGGAGTTTGAAGTGGGCGAGGGTTTTTTTTTCCGCGTATCCATGGAGTATCGGCGTGGACGGAAGAAAGGGTGTCTAAAAGGTAAGCACAGAAGTTGTGAAATCGGGACGGCGAGGTGAGCAAGGTGACGCACAGCAAGAGGGGTGGAGAGGGAAGGACAAAACACTGGGAACAGAGAAAATTAGGAGTCTGTGGATGGGACGGGGAACATGGGGAAGAGAAGATGGACATTACAGGGACTTTCAGGAAGGAAAGCAGGGAATTTGAAGGAGGTGGGTTTGGGTGGATTAATGGGGTAGAAAAGATCGAGGATTTGGATGGGGAAGATAGTGGTGTGGTGAACAGCTGTTTTTGAAGGCCTGGAGGAATCATGGGATTGAAGAGTGGGAGTTTATTCTAAAGGTGGGAAAAAAGAGGAATGGAAGGGTGAAGTGAGCAGCGATTTGTGATTTTGGTAGTTTACCAGAAGGGGGTTGCCAGCCGACCTTGTGTGCCCTGCGGAAATGAGGAGATGTATCGCTGACGGAACGGTGGGGGGGGGGGGTGGGGTGGACCGGAGAGCAGGCGGTTGAAGTCAGAAAGCCCACCAACTTGCCTGCGGTGAGAGTGAGGCCCAAAGACTCAGCCTCATCGTGGGAGATACCAATGATCCTAAGAGCCTTGGTTTCCACAGCATTAAGGTGAGGGGCAGGAGCACCACCCAGAGGGGAGCACAGTACTCCAGGCTGTGGGCGAAAGCTTTGTAAGTGGTCAGCTCAGGTGGGCTGAGGAAGGACTTTGCACAACGGACGATTCCCAGTCGGCGACTGGCTTTAGAGGCCAGGTTGGAAATGTGGCTTTCCCAGGAAAGATCATGTAAGAAAGTGAGACCCAGAAGCTTGAATGAAGAGACTTCTTCCAGAGGATTGTTGAGAAAGTAGATTTTTGGGGGGGGGTCCAAATTGTCCTTTTGAGAGACATAGTGGAGTGTGAGATTTGTCAGGATTGAAAGACATGTTCCACGTGTTGGACCAGTTTGTGATTTTATCCAGATCTGCAGAGAACGAAGAAAGCTGCTGCTTGCGTCTGAGGGATGACAGGTGGTACGACAGAGGGTGGAGTCATCAGCAAAGAGATAGAGGATTTTCTAGAGTCGGAGAGATCATTGGTGAAAACCAGAAAAAAACTGGCCCAGAAAGCTACCTTGAACTCCAGCCTGGACAGGAAGAGGGGATAAGAGAACTTCATTTTGGGCCACATGTTGCCTGTGGTTGGAGAGGAAGTCTGCGAGCCATGAGTGGAAATGGCCTTGGATACCATAGGAAGAGAGTTTGGTGAGTAGTGCAGGGTGCCAGACTGTCAAAAGCGTGCGATATGTCTAGGAATATGGCTCCGATTTCATGTCTGGCATTGCGGACCTCCATCCATTGTTGGGAGAGCAGAAGCAGCATATCCAGGGTAGAGTGACCTGGTCTTAAACCAAATTGATTGGAAATCAAGCCATTGGAGAAGAGGAAGGATTTAATATCTGAAGCGATGATGGATTCCATCACCTTGCTGATGATTGGGAGAAGGCTGATTGGTCTGTAGTTGCAGAGATCTGTTTTTGCACCTTTTTATGCAGGGTGGTGATGTTTGCTGATTTCCAAGCAGATGGGAGATGACCTTGAGCAAATGAGAGGGTGAATAGAACAGAGAGGGTGAGCAAGAGTAGTGGAGCAGGTTTTTTTTGGACACGTGGTCTGATTGTCGACCGGTTGCAGAATCTGAGTCGTAGTTTGACAGCAAGCTCTCCACCTTGTCAGGAGAAAGGGACAGCTGGGTGTGACTGGGTAAGGTGGGTACAGAAAGCGATGGGTTTCGGACACAAGATTTGGATACAAACACCGAGTTTAGCCATTTAGCCTGTTCACGTGCAGTGTCAGCAGTGCAGCCATTTGAGGTAAGGGAGGGGATGGAGGGGGAACATACACAAACAGATTTGACTCGATGCCACCAGGATTTGGAGGAGAAGAGAGGTTTGAGAGTTCAGACTTGAGATTAGAAAGATGTTTTCTGGCTCTCCTGAGGGTACATGTTCACTTGTTCTGAGCTTTATGGAAGGAACTGAGATTACCCTCAGTTGGGTTTGGTTTCCATGAGGCAAAGCCAAGTTGTTTCAGGATAACTGCCTCGCCACAAGCTTCAGTGAACCAATTGGCGGAGGAAGGGTAGGAAAACTGATGAGAGGGGATAAATCTGTGCCTGAGAGAGCAAGTTTCTTTGAAAGAATTCCAGGATGAGTTGATGTTGGAGAAAGTAGTGATGGGAGACCAGTCTTGAAGTTTGTTGGCTGCTTAGAGACCCTGCCACTTAGCTTGAGTGAAATGCGCGGCTTGATGGTGCTGAAGTCGTTCTCTAATAACAGCCAGAACATGTTTACTTTGACAAGCACGTGGTCAGAAGAACCGATTGGAGCGGAGGAAGAACAACAGATATATTCATGAAATTTGTCAATCAGATCCAGCAGAGATGGACTACTGTTGGTTGAGGTCCGGGTTGGGAAGTTGACCGATTGAGTCAGTCCCAATGAGTCTCAGAAGTCTTTTGCTGAAGTGCCATGACAGGTGAGAGAGGTACCCACACCCAGTCAACTGGCGTGATGACAATTGAAGTCACCACATTTGAGGAAAAGAGAGTTGGGATGAGAGAATAGAAGTTGGTCCATGTTTTTGGATAGTGAGGTGTAAATTGAGTCATCACTGTTTGGTGGACAGTACAGCACACATATAAACATGAGGTGGGAGTGGAGGGAAAGCTGTAGCCAGAGGTATTCCTGGGGGTGTGGGGGAGTGAGGGTAATGCATGGACAGTGAGGAATAGTCTTTGAAGAGAGCAACTTCTCCAGCAGGATGAGGTTCAGGTCTGTCATACTGGAGGAGGGAGTAACCAGGGAGATATACTTGGGTTGGAGACATCTTGAGGGAGGAAAGTTTCTGTTGGCTAGATTGTCTGCTTTGTAAATGTATAAATATATATTTATATATTTATTTTGTTTTATTTTTATTTTCATATATATATATTCGTAGCTTGTGGTCTTGATACTGGAAACTACCTTAATTTTAAATTTGGCTTCAGCAAAGTACATAATATATCTGGAGACTTCAACATGAAAACACTTTTTCTTGTTTGAGGAGCTTCTAAATTCTTTGAAAGGCAGAGACCAAGACTGCAAAATCCCCCACAAGGCCAAATAGTTCTACTTTGTCGAAGTGTTCTGAAAGCTGTGATTTCAGAAGCTTTCTGTCTGTTGTTGCTTGTGTAAGAGGTAGTGAATTTAGGCAGAGTGCTATTGCAATGTGTACTTGGTGAATCTGCACATTTTTGGTTCTCGTCACCAGTATCGACAAATGTATGGATGCTTTGGCTCATTAGTTTCGGTGCTTTACGATTGAGATTTTTTTTTACCATTTCTGGGTTTACAGTGCAGGATATAAACGTTTGGCCCAGTTATAGTGCTTGCAATGATTTCATTCACAACAACTTCATGACACTTTGCAGCGAATCTCTGGAGAGCTTGGCAAAGTGAATATTGTTCTTGTTGTGGGGGTAGATGGAGTAATTTATTCAGAAAGTTTGGATTGAATGGAGGATGTGTAGGAGACATCTCAATGTAATCAAGTAGGGAAAATGAGCTCAAGTGTTACGTGTCACCACATTGGAAGTGGTGCTTTGTTTATTGAGGGGGGGGCGGTGTTCGATTGGGATTGAGGCCAAGTTCCCCAGTATGTGATTGACCCCCTGTGACTTTTCCCTATGTTTTTGTATTACAAACCAGCAAATATGGAGTTGCGCTTTTATATCAACTATAAGAAAAGCGAGCCAAATGTGCCGAGTGGGCGGAGGCCCTTTGGTGCCGAGTGGGCGGAGGCCCTTTCCCGGGTTTCGTGCGAGCAAGCCACGCCCTGGAGGTGGAACGGTTGTTCGGTTTGACGGCAGGATAGATGGGAGGAATGGACGAGTGCCGAGTGAGAGGCGCACGCGGTCGAGGGAACGTAGCTTGGGGATGGCCTGTAAGAACAGGGCTTCACGGCTGGCTTTCCTTCGACACATGAAGACTATACGATTCCCGTATTTGTGCTGAGGCGATTTTGGCTTGCGTACTGAGCAAGATGTTGGCCATCGATTCTTGGCTGGTCGTGTGGGATGGACCTCAGAACCTCATGTGTCGCTGAAGGGGATGGCACCATTCTGCAAAGAGCGTATCGGCAGGACCGTTAGACGAAGCTGCATGATGGTCGGTGAGCCTTCGTGTTGGACACCGCTCACGAATTGCATGATGAATGTTCCCGCTGCGAGAGCAGCCTGGCACCATTTTCCGTATGTCGACACGTGCAAATCAAAGCGCCTCGATTCCACGTTCCATAAAGACCATTTCTGGACCAAGCTAAGTGCCAGAATAAAGGAAGGATTTTCTTTGATTTTGTTTCCCCTTGTCCATATTTAAGTCTGTGTAGAAGGTGCCTTGATTTAGACCTTAGACTTTAGGATTTATTTACCTTGCATTATATTATTCTGGTTATTGTTCCTTGTCAGCATTTCCATTGCCATTAAATTCCCGTGTTTATTTTAAGTTGCTGTGTCCGTGTATTTGTCGTGGGGTTCGAGTATAACCCCCCCCCTCCCCGTGGCATCCATCTGTGCCTCTGTCGCTCTGCCATTGCGCTCATGCCCTCCTGTGCACGTTATAATCTCTCAGGATTAACGTGTTCACTTCCTATTTGGAAAAAAAAAAACACTCTGCTATCCAGGCTGGCGGTGTTAACTGCCCTCACCACAATTTGCGTCGGGGGGGGGGGGGGGGGGTTAACCTTAACCGCCAGCACTGTGACAATATCAAGTTTGGATCAGAAAGGCCTTTGTTTAAATACCTGGTTTCAAAAAAATAAAAACCTGTTTTCATCAAAGACTATTGGAAGTATTATTGTTCATGAATGTAGTTCGAAATGCTTCTGGTGTGGCATTCATGAACTAAATTTTCCTCTGTGAAAGTGAAATTGCATATCTGCTGAATCATGAAATGAGTAAAAGCATAATGTAATCCCCTAATTATGGGCAAGTTTGTTTTGAAGTGGACCCAGGCTTGCTCCATCAGCCAAAGACTACGGTTAACTTTGAATGTTCATGGTCACAGATGTCCTCCGATAGAATCAGTGACTAATTTGATTCACTTAAAACCATGTAATGAATTTTAGCTGAAGTGGCATTCGCAGATCAACCAACTATCCCATGCATCTTTGAAGAAAGCCCTTCCCTCTGATTCTGAAATTGTTTAGCCACTTTAAGATTTGTTTGCCGGATGTTTTTAAATTTAATATATATTTTTTGTTGTTTGCATGATCAAGGCCCATGGAAGTGAGGACAGAATGGAAAGGAACAAATTGGAAGTAGAGGGAAAACACCAGCAGAGTAGCAGTACGGGAGATAAAGGGGGGGAGGGGGGAGGCCACATGGAGGTAAACAAGCTGAATGAAATGCAAGAAGAGGTAAGTGAGGATGAAACAGAAAAGCAAGCTGGAAAACAAAATGGCCATGTTTACTGCTTTGTTCTGACAAACTGGAAACTCGAGACTTTTTGGGTGACAATGAGTGAACTATCTGGAACCTTTGTGCAATGCTGTGACCAAGCAATGCATCAATTTTTGAAAGTTGGAAGAACTTTGGAAGTGTATTTATTTATTTATTATAATTGCAGGATCTTATGTTCCTGGCTGCAAAGGCTGCTGTCATATTCCAATGATTTTGCTGGTGCCTAGAAAATCGGCCAAATGTAAAAGCAAGATCCATTTTGGGTAACAAAAAAAATAATAATAATTGGTGAATTTAAACTACCATGTTATATCGGTTAAAGCTAATTTCCCACATTTAATTGGTGTCGTCACGACTTTCCATTGATGCACCAGCAAAGCATTCATTGGATTTTCTTATGCTGCTCTTGATTACACTATATTTTGTGTACTACAACATATATATATATATATATATATATATATATATAATTTTATTTATTTTAAATTTGGGTACAGAGCTGACAAGGTTGGGTAACCTATTGTTTGTTTGTTTTTTCTTCTGTTATTATTATGAGGGTTTCATATTACTCAGACTACCGGTTTACCCTGTGGACCCACGGTGACATTTCCACACATTTATTGCTTTCGTGTTCAGGTAATTTAAACGCCAATTCAATTGATACCGACAATGTCCCAGGAAAAAGGGCTAACTGCATCTGTAAAAAAAAAAATAAACAAACAAACAAAAAAATACATTGTACACTTTGTGTAAATTGGTCTGTAACTCATCAGTCCCGTGTTTTATCAAAGCCGGACGTCTTGATACCCGATCATCACTGCCAGCAGTTATTGTCAGTTTTCGGTTTTTATTTATTTTTTATTTTTAAATACCAATTCATCTATTGCTGTGATTGTTACCTCCATAACCTAAGGTGAAGGAGGTTATTTTTTCACCCCTTTCTGTGTGTCTGTGTACAGGATATCTCAAAGTTGTGGACAGATCCAGATTAATTTTTGTGGACAGGTTCTTTGTGTGACGTGGACAAACTGATTAGATCTTGGTGAAGATCCGGATCCGGATCCGACTACTGGAATTTAAGTGATTCTTCACCATTGAGAGATCGGGCCAAAAACGATATAGAGCACGATATCTCAAAAAGTTGTGGAAGGATTCGGATGAAACTTGGTGGATTGTGTGACGAGGACGTACTGATTAGATTTTGGTGAAGATCCGGATCTGGAGATTAGATTTATTTAACTTTGAAGTGATTTTTCACCATTGAGAGATGGGGGCCAAAAACGATATCATCCTGGATAGCATGATGTTAAAAAAAAAAATGTATTGGGCCCAATATTGTTGTGGGCCAGGGTGTCGGCGGCGAGCACGACTGCTCGGTGGAGCAGTAGTCGGCTCCACTGAACACCCGGAATCTAGATCGTGCTTCTCGGAGAACTCCGAAAGGCACGGGTCCCTTCCAGGACCGTAGTCGCCAATATTTCGACGGCGTGAGGTAGGGTCCACTTGTCCAACTCCAATTTACCTAAGTACTCACGCCGTCCAACTACCGGGGAAACCACACTCTCTGCCGACTCTGTCCGATCCGAGTCATGGGTAACGGCTCGGATCTGGCATAACCGAGCGGAGTTACCAGAGCCGCGGTGGACCAAATGAACAATTTGCCGCTTCACTATTTTCCAACACTCACCATGCTAAGCCAATGAAAAACAAACGAGCTGGTACATGCAACAATAGGGGTATTTATTTATAACAATAATCGGGGAGGGGAACACAGAGCAGAGTTATCACGACTATAGCAAGGCAAATAATGTACAAGGAACACAGGCACTTAACAATTCTACTTAGACAAGACAGGCCCGCACACACACGCACACCCAAAAAGAAAATGGACATCGAGGTCTTTATTCGGCTCTTCGGCTGGGAGTCAGGACGGCTGGCCACGAACGCGCGGCTGATCGCCCACCCCTTCCCAGAGCTCCGGTCGCCAA
>CM068953.1:89701372-89719280 GCA_035128595.1 Eptatretus atami | reverse complement strand
ATGCAATCTCCTCTCTCTGGACCCGACAACCACCCTCTTTCTTCAGGAGGGAGGGGCTTCTTCTCCTGGTCACTCGCTTCCTGATTGGTCGGACCCATCGTGCGATTCCCTGGCTGTCTCCCATTGGACAGGCCCATGGTAGGCGGGGCAACTCGCACCCTTCTGGGCGGAGTCCCAATCAGAGGCGTTTGTAGCTCCGCCTACCTCCTCACCTCCGGCCACGTGCGTAATGGCGATGGTGCTGAGTGGGAGATGGGGCGAGTGAGACGCTCCTTGCCGATTGGCCAAAGAGGGATGCCATGCTCATGTTAAACTCCGCCCACGCACGCGCTCGCCAGCGAGCGCGAAGAATGCTGTGAGCAGAGTGTTGTTGTCAAAGAAAACCCTGACTATCAAAATAACTCCAACGCACGAACATTCAATTCCCATTAGACTAGGGATGTGACCCTAACTAGAAACACATACTTACCGATATAACTGATCTATAGGATCTGGCTGTTGTGTGCACATGGCTGCCAGATTCGTAACTATGTTCTCATGGAGCAGGCATTACGTGGGTGAGGTACGCGCTTTGAGTGCCCTTCTAGTTTTATGTGTATATATTGACAGATGTTGCCTCCAGGTAGCTCCAAGGAGTTTGGCACATTTCTAAAGACCGCGATGGCCTGTCGCCCCATAATTTCCTGCAGGATCCCACGCCCAAAGTTGTTACCATACAAAGCCGGAGTCGGAGCGAGTATTGTGCTGGCAGTTGCACAACAGATCTTGATTTGCTTGATGAGCAGAACCAATGTTGTGTAACAGCTTCCTATGATCTATAAACCAGCCCACTTAAAATCTGGCCACTGATGACTGCCTTGTATCGCCATCAAAATGGACAGGATAAGTCAAGACTGTTTATAAATGGGGCAAATTCACTTGTATATGTACAGCACATACACAATTCCCATTATTCCATAAGCACCACCCGTGCCATGGGATCCTTATTCTGTCACTCGGCACTCTGTGTTTGGTGCAAACATGCATCCAATCATGGAAGGGAAACATGGTTGAAGGACAAGATGGAGAGAGATGAGAAAAGATGGGGATATGTTGGGCCCATGCACACCTTGTGCTGGCCCGGTTGAGCTAGCCCTGCCCAATGGTAATGGCAAGACGGTCCTTCGGGCAGACTTGTGCTTTGCTGTTGTTCCTCCCTCTATGTGACCAACATGCCATGCTTCTGTGTGACCGGTGGTAAAATGATCATGGCACGAACTCTCTGCAGGTTTTGGTGAGAAATGCTTGAGGTGTGGGGGTTTACTTGCTTGTGTGTGATAAGTAATTGTTGGTTATTTCCTATCTGTCTCGGTTGTCCTTTCCTTCATTGGTCTGACACAGTGTACAAGTATAGTTGGACTGTAAGTTGTACTGCACCTGATTTGCTCTGTTGGCCGGTGTTGCACCAATCTGTTCCGCTCGGACGATCAGGTGTGGCCTCTAGTTCATTTGCCATGCCAATAGAAAGGTATCGTGGAAACATTTGAGTGTAGCCCTGCTGGGCCAGTAGTCCAAGTCAAGCAGCTACGGCTGTGTAAAAATTGCAGCTCGTCGGATCGTGGAATTATCTGGTCGGTGGCCTCAGGCCAGGTGTTCAGGAGAAACTCGAGTGCTTTCTCTTGTGTCGAGCCCCGAACCCAGGGCCATAACTATGTACAATTAGAATGCGAGTACATTTCTAAAATGTGTGCTGTAAAACCACAAGTCTGGGCTTAGGGTATGCAATCTTTGCTAATTTCAGTTTTGATGTCTATTAATATTTATTTTTGAGGAAAATGTCAAATAGGAAAATAGAACGTTGGTGCCATTTGATGTCTGTGCAGTGGGTTGCATGCATTTGTTCACTTTCCCGAAGTTTAATTGCTGTGGTGCTGGTCTTTGAAGAATGTTACAATGGGTGTGGCAGGGAGGCGAACCAAACTGTGGCTGGCAGCCCAGGTGATGCAATGAACAGTTGACCTCGAAAGGTTTATAGCTGTCAAAATGAAAGTGCTGACTGGTTGCCTAGCCTTGGTTGTCCTGCAGTCCAATGGTAGGGCATCATGAGCTTACGGAAGCTACTCTACAACCATACATGGCCAGTGGGATGGCCACAGATTGAGTCTGGTATGCTTGGTTAGATGGCACTGCCAGCATTTGTTTACCTCTAACAATTGACCTCATGACTCAAATCAATGGTGTTGATCCTCACCATCTAATTGCGTGACTGCGAGCGATTACTCCCACCCAAGTGTTTAGTCGTAGTTTGCACTTTGTTGTGGAGAAAAAAAGTGCTGCCGTGCCTGTTTGTTTGATTGTAACAAAGTTTGGTACAATGTTTTCCTGATCATACGCTGTTTCTTCATGCAGCTTGCTCGTCTCATGACACTTGAGGAAATAATTGCTGGAGTTACAAGCCAGAATCCTGATCTGCAGTTTAAGGCGACACAGGGTGTACGGTATGTATTGCTGAACTCGTCACTGTAAAATGCATCCTATGATTTGCTTTGCTTGTGGATTGGTGGAACTTAACTATTTATTTGGTGGGGTGAGGGTGCTCAATTTGGCATTTAATGGGGAAAACTTCATTATTTTGGTAATTAATCAGACATTGTTGGTGACTTTCCCAACACTAAATTCTTTCACTGGTGTTTGGAAGGGGGCTTATGGTTTCCCTCTGATTTGGCTGTTACCCTTGAGTGACAATGTTCTGTTTTTTTTATTTTATTTTTTATTCTCACTTTCAGGAAGTTGCTGTCACGAGAGCGTAACGCCCCATTGGATGAGGTGATTGCTTCTGGCCTTGTGCCACATCTTGTGGGCTTTCTGGCACATGACTGCAGTTCAATGCAATTTGAAGCAGCCTGGGCTCTCACCAACATTGCGTCCGGACACAGTGAGCACACCAAGGTGGTTGTGGATGATGGCGCAGTGCCGGCGTTGGTGCACCTCGTTGCGTCTCCCCACCTTCACATCAGTGAGCAGTGCATTTGGGCCCTTGGGAACATTGCAGGTTGGTTTTATTCTTTTCTATATGAGTAATAAGGATGCTATCTCCTTCCCTTTGTGAATTGAGTGTACACTTGCATTGAAACTCTCTTTTCCAGGCATTTCAACTTTATGGATAGAAGTTTATTTATCTATTTAACGTAAACTTTTTTTTTTCCTCCCCATTGTGTTGCAGAAAAGTTACCTTGTCCTGTTTGCATGTTTTAATTGATTTGTACAGTTTTAAATTTTTTCAAGCCTGATGTATATATTTTATATACATAGCTGAGGCTCGTGGAAGAGCTATAGTTAGGACACTGAATGGATCAGGACGCAATAGGACAAAACAGTTGAGAAGGGGAAACGCCGACAGCAGAGTTGAAGGCCAAGATGGAGGGAGACTTGGATAAACATTGGGAGGCAGGAGAGGATTAATGAAGGTAGAAAATATAATTGTTTTGGATTGGGGACAATTTTATATGGTGATTAACAGTTGTTTTGAAGATTTGTAGGGAAGAATGTGATTGAAGAGGTTGTGGAAGTTGGTTCCACAGGTTGGAGAAGATAGGAACGAATGAGTGAAGGCGAGCAGTGATCCTGGATTTAGGTAGTTTCACCAGAATGGGGGTTGATGGTGGACTGTGTGCCCTGAAGAAACATGGTGAGACAAAGCATTGAAAGGGCAGAGTGCAAGACCAGAAAGGACCTGGGAGAAGACAGATACCACCAATCTGTCTATGATGGGGAAGTGATCGGCCCATCGACTCAACTTCATCACGGAAGATTCCAATAATATTAAAGGCCTTTTTCCATGACATCGATCTGAGCAAGATGTGATGCAGGGGAGCCAGCCCAGAGGGGAGAGCAGTATTCCATCAAGTTGTGGATGAAGGCCTTATAGGTGGATTGGCGTTCAGGTGTGCCAAGGAAGGACTTTGAATGGCAGGATTCCCAGACAGTAACTTCCTTTGGAGGCCAACTTTGAAATGGGGTTTGCCCAAGAAAGATTATGGCTGATGGTGAGACCCAGGAGTTTGAATTGTTGAAGTTGCTCAAGATTAAGAAAGTAGATCGGAGAGTTTGTGAGTCTGTCCTTTCAGAGAGAGATGGTGAGTGAGATTTGTCAGGATTGAAAGACATATTCCAAGTGTTTGACCAGCTTGTGATTGTCAAGGTCTGAAGATTGAAGAGGCTGCAGCCTGTTTGAAGGATGTGGGTGGTTGTGGCACAGGGTGTGGCATCATCTCATTGATCAGCAAATAGATGGAGGATTTTGATTTCATGATCATTTAGGAAGATCAGGACTGGGCCCAGAACACTGCTTTGGGGCACTCCATCCTTGACAGGGAGAGGAGATGAAAAGGTTCTGTTGAGAGCCACATGTTGGTGATGAGTGTGGAGGAAGCTGGTGAGCCATGTGGAGTACAGAATGCACAGTATTTATTTATTTTTATTATTTGTGATTTTTTTTTAATGCCTCTGATGAAGTCGCCAGAGGCATTGTATTTTTGGGTTGTCCATACGTCTGTCCTATTTTTTTCTCTGCTGAGACTTGTTCATTTCCCTTGTCTGAATGAGGTGACCGTGTCATTGGCATAATGAATGTAGCAGTTCTTGTACTGCAAGCTTGCAAGAATACCATTTCATTTCTCCAGGTTGGGGGGGGGGGGTGGTTGAGTCCAAAAATAATACTTTGTCGCTGCTAATCACCTGCTTTAGACAATTGATTGAGGTTGGAATGTGAAGTGTATTAAACTTCCAGGTGATAAAATTGACCTGTCATTTGGAAAGGTGAGATTTTTGCTTGTCAGATGGACTAGATTGCCTGTCTTGGACAGTCTGCTAACCGTTGATGTTGAGCATTGTTCCTTGATTTCAACGCACAGGTGATGGTCCAATATTGAGGGACCTTGTTCTCAAGCATGGTGTGATTGCACCTCTCCTATCGATCTTGACATCATCTCATGTTTCATCCTTGCCTGTAAGTTGTGGATGAGCATGTAGCAGTTGATTGTGGATTCCTTGCAATTTCCACATTTCTTCTCTGCTTTTTTTTTTTTTTTTTTTTGCAACTTGTTCTCACAAATTTATTATTCACTGCTCATCATTGACTGCTGCATAATACCTTACCAGGTCTCTTACCAACGTAACATCACATGGACATTGTCAAACCTGTGCCGAAACAAGAACCCACCACCACCGATGACAGCTGTACAGCAAATGCTGCCAGCTCTGACGCAATTGGTATTGTCTGTGGATGTGGAAGTGGTTGCTGACGCATGCTGGGCCCTCTCATATCTGACCGATGGTGCAAACGATCGCATCGGGATGGTAATTGAAGCTGGAGTGGTTCCACGGCTTGTCCAGCTTCTTGGGTCTCCTGAGCTTTCAATTCTGGTGAGCACTTTGCTTCGGAGCAGAGAAAAAGAAAATGTATGTTTAATTTTTGGAACGGACTTTGTAATACTTGTACTCGAGTTATTTATATATATATTTATATATATGTATATTTTGCCTTCATTGAATACTTGAGTTGAAAAATAAACACTTCCTATTTGCTGTGTTTTTATCTTGAGATGTGACCTTCCATCTTTCTCTGGTGCTTTGGTTTTGAGCAATGAATTTTTCTTTGAATCCGAGTCTTGACATGCTTCTACATCCACAGACGCCTACTTTGCGTGCAGTTGGCAACATGGTCACTGGCACAGACGAGCAAACTCAGATGGTGATTAATGCTGGTGCGCTGCCCTTCTTTGAGAGCCTTCTCCAGCATGCACGCAGTTCTGTGCAGAAAGAGGCTGCCTGGACTGTATCTAATGTGACTGCAGGACGTACAGAACAGATCCAGGCTGTCATCGATGCTGGGTTACTTCCTGGGATTGTCCAAGTGCTAAAGAAGGTGTGTGTGCGTGCGTGCGCTTCAGGTTGCCTTGGCAGAAAAAGTGTATTTTAACTTGTATGGTAATTGCTCTTTAATCTTTGGGTTTCTTGAGAGTTCTTGATTCAATGATGTCCTGAACATTAAAATTGGTCACGTGTTCAAAATAGGAGTTTGATTATCCCTACAACTTGTAATTCCATACTTCTGCACTCTAGGGTGGTTTTAATTTATTACCCCATGCACATGAAGTGAAAAGGGGGGGTTAAGCAAGAGGGTCACTTCTGTACGTCCATCCACAAATGTCAGTTTATGATCTCGTGATCCTGGTTTGAATTTCATTCGAACTAGGATCACTCGACTTCACCATTTTAATCCGAACTTGCTTAGGATGAGAAGCTTTGAAACAACCTTCCCCTTTATAAAGTCGTGCACATGTGCATGCTTCATTTATGTATGCAATGCCGATTGGTTTATCTGTGTACTGATCACTAAAGCATTTTGAAAATTAAATGAACGCTCTTTGTCAATGCATAATTTGCTTGCTTCTGATGGTCAGTCATTGGCTGCTGCACTGTTTCATGAATCCCTTTTGTGTGTGGCATTCTTGTACAGGGTGAATTCAAAGCCCAGCGTGAAGCTGTGTGGGCTGTAACAAACCTGACCAGTGGTGGTACGGTGGGCCAGATTGTCAAGCTCGTACAACTTGGCCTGCTGGAACCGCTGCTCGGTTTGCTGAATGTGAAGGACAGCAAGCTTTTACTAGTCATATTGGACGCTTTGGAAAATGTGTTCTCGGTATGATATGGAGCGAATGTGGTTAAAAATTATTACATTGGATTATTTGGTTTACTTTTGGGAGACGAGGGGGTTGGGCCGGTCAGGGGCAGCAGTGTTGTGGCCTGGTCAGCATAATTTTTACTCCACTGAAGAAAAATGAAGGAAAAGTGGTTTATATAATGTTTGATATCCTGTTGCTGTGCCATTTTATTTGTTTAGGCAGCGCAACAAGTGGATGAGACGACTTCACTGTGTTTGATGGTGGAAGAGTTGGGAGGTGTTGATCGGTTGGAAGTACTCCAGACTCACCCGAATGAAGATGTTTACAAAGCTGCCCTCAACCTCATCACAAAGTATTTTTCTGAGGTGAGGTTCATACATGAATGAAGGGGATTTTTTTGGTTTGTTACTCTGCATGCGTAGCACAAAGTGGCGTTAAGCAATTGCTTCTGTCTGTCTGGCAGACGTCGGTCTATGATCAAATAATTACTTTATTTTAATTGATTTTTATATTTTGAATGATTTAGAACACTGTAAAACACAAATTGGAACATGAACATAAAGTTTAGCAGTACTTTGGCTCTGAATTTGGCAAATTTGTGCAGACTCATCTTGAGCACACATGAGTTAGGTAATTTTTAATTTGGCCTGTTTGGCTGTCAAAATTGAAAATGATTCAAAATGGGAAACTTGGTTTTCAGGGATGTCATAAAGGACACAAATGGGCACAAATACCTAATTTAACATGTTAATTAAGGTGGTATAAGACTCAACGGCAGTAAACTTCTGGGGAAGGCATTTATTTTTTATTTTTTAATACTCTCTTTATCTTATTTGAATTGAATTATCCACTATAACACAAATCCATTGTTTACACTTCTACAAATACTCAGTTGAGCAGAACTTGGGCAAAATTGTATGACATTTTACACCATCTCGACCAATCAAATTTGCTGGGGAATATTGATACTCGGACGAAATGGTGGCTCGTGTTTGGAAATGCAAATCTCGCTCTAATGCAAAGAAAGAGTTTAGAAGACCTTTCCCCCATCCTTTTCCTCAAGACGATGCAGCAAGCGGTTCCATGAACTCTCAAGTTATGTTTTTACATATATATGTATAATTTTTATATTATATTATATTATATTGTATTATATTATTCGGTCATCTCTATCATCTCAGTAGAGATGACCTAATAATAAGTCTCAAAAGTCTGTCCGTCCACAATCAAACCGAGTGGAGACAAATAACCAATAGTGGAATGGATAGAGGTCGATGAGACATGCACAACGATATAACTTCCAAGGTCGAGGTCAACGTCACGAGGCGGTCAAAGTTCGAAAATCGTCGATTTCAAATCGTATCTCCTCCCTCATGTATCAAGAGAGATCAAATGTTATTAGTGATTCAGATACTATGGACTATTATCTAGAACAACCGAGCCATTTTTTTTGAAATTTGCTCTCGTTCCGATTTTATAGCCCTTCAAACTTCGCTCTGATTCCCCGTATGGGCCGTTCATAAAGTACATACAAAAATAAAAGTATTACATTAAGAACCGGAACTCTCCGAGACAAATATTACATTTGAAGCTTTTGTCAGATTTAACTAAAACAATGGAACACAAGTTTATATGCACACTTACTTTCATTTATGACATCAACATTGTCTTGAATGTCAATTTGTACTTTTTTTTCATAATTGACGTGCTGTGATATTAAAAGAAAAAGGTAATTACACCGCTAGGGATGCATCGTCATGACTTACAAACTACGGTTCATAAGGAACTGCTGGCTTTGCAAGCGATTAGCGATGTATGAGGGGGGTGTGGGTGGTCACTAGCCTGCATACAGAGGGGTGGGTGTGGTCACTAGCCTGCATACAGAGGTGGGTGGGTGGTCACTAGCCTGCATACAGAGGGGGTGGGTGAGTGGTCACTAGCCTGCATACAGAGGGGGTGGGTGAGTGGTCACTAGCCTGCATACAGGGGGTGGGTGGTTTTGAAACCCGGAAGTTGAGCGTACGTACTTTATGAACTGCCCCTATTCCAGTCTGGCACAGTGTTACTTTCGATCTCTGGCAGAGATGACTGGCACTCCCGCTCGGGGGTATTTTATTACATTGTATAGTGTGTTTTACTGATGTCATGTTCATTTTGGGGTCATCTGCATATTAATTGGGTAATGAAGGTCAGGTGGAGAAAGGAATTCAAGTATCTTATGAGTAAGTTTGGCAGATTTTGATTTTAAATATTTTGAGAAAAGCAGTTTATTTTTGAGCCTTTAGATATTTATTGATATTTTTCAGTAGCATTTACATACAATGCATTGAACCTGTAGTGGTGCAAAAACCCACTTCGTGGGAGTACATCCTGTGCAGCTGCCCTGCAGCTCACTGGATGACGGAATTGGGGCAAAGCCTTCGGGACCCCCAATTTTTGATGAGAGGAGGGAAACCATGGGGTTACCTTCCAGGGTCAGATTGCGTTGGTGTGTCTGGGTGGTGCTGAGGTGTCCTCCACCAAACGGCAGTCTCCTTGGGTGAATCTGAGGCGGTCCCTTTGGGTGGATGCCTGGAATGTCCTATCCCGAAGAGAGGATGATTACCTGTCTCTGTCGTCATCTGAGTTCAAGCGTTTGGACATCGGTATTGCAGCACTCTGAGGTTCAGAGACAGACCGAATTGCAGATAGTGGCAGGTGGTTACATCTACTATTGGTCTGGTCGATCTGATGGTTACTATGCCCAAGGAGTTGCTGTTGCTGTCGCTGTGTCCAATAAGCTGATTCCAATGATAATTGAGTTAACACCAGTCAACGAGCGTATTATGAGACGAAGGATTCGTCATTTCCCTGGTCTCTGTATATGCTCCGACTGAGGCAAGTGATCTCACCGTGAAGGACACATTCTATGCCACGCTCAAGTCTGTGGCTGATCAGTGCCCCAGGCAAGATACTCTTCTTGTGTTGGGGGATTTCAATGCATCGATTGGAACTGATGGGGTTGGTTGAGACATGTATTTGTTCCCATGGGTCGAACTGTGAACTAGAATAGCACGAAGTTCCTTGACTTTGCAGGAAGTCATGGATTTAGGGTGGCTCCTTCATGGTTTCAGTGCCCACAAGCTCACTGCTGGACTTGGTCTGCCAATGCTGGCGGTGTGGCAAAGGAGATTGACAATGTGCTTGTTGATGGTCGCTGGAGGATGATCCAGAACTGCAGGGTCAACCGGATTGCTCAGTTCCTCAATACTGACCATCGGCTTGTTGTAGCAACTCTGAAATTGCAGCTTAAATCCAGGAGAATGGTACCATCCCAGCCAGCCCTGGATGTTGGCAGCCCAAGGATGAAGGGGAAGCTGTCGGAGTTTGCGAACAGGTTGTGTGGAGATTTTTTTTGGGGGGGGGGGGTCTGGGTGCTTTGGGGGATCCTGAAGAGTTGTGGAGTGCCTTAACGACCACCATCCTTGATGTTGCCGGTGGATGTCTTGGAACTCATTGTTTGGCGAAGAAGAGTTTTGTCTTTCAGGACACTGGATACCATTGACCAAGTCGCAGGGCCAGGCTGAATGGCAGAGCTGAGCTGTTCAGGGAGCTCAGGTGTAAAACTGTACGTGCACTAAGGGTGGATAAGGAGGCCAATATCCACAGAATCTGAGGGGGTGGAGCATCACCTGTGGGGAAGTGATTCTCGTCCTGCTAACGGGGGAATTTGTGCATTGCGTTCCTTCAAACCCATCCATCGGTGTGCTGCAGTTGGAGCAGAGGGTGTTGGGCTCTTGACAGAGGAGTCCGAAGTGGAGGCCGGCTGGACCAGGCTGATCCACCAGCTGTTGAATTGGATGTCAGGGGTGTTGCTATCCCTATTGCTGACCCTCCAATCAACTGTGGTCCACCTTCGTTTGTGGAAAAACAGGCTGTGGTGAACCGATTGAAATGGGGTAAAGCTCCAGGGATCTGTGGCATCCATGCTGAACTTCTCAAGGCTGGTGGAAATGCTGCACCCGTGTCGTTGCACGCAGTTCTGTGCTCTGCCTGGAACACAGGCATCCCAACTGACTGGAAGAGGGGGGAGGAGGGATACTTTGTGTACATCTCATTGACCCTTCAGGTGGATGAGATTGAATCTGATTTTTTGCTCACCTGGAACATAGTTCCGGGGAGCTTATGGGATTGCACGTCATCCGTCCATCCACAAATACTTTCAACATATTCCCTGAAGCTACATATGTAGGATTTCGATGAAACTTTACCACAATGTTCATCACCGTGCTTGACAACTTGACCAAAGTTTGTTCACAGCATGAAAATAAAAAAGAATCCATAGGTATTTATTTTCTTCTGTTATATATTTTGTGGGTCATCCATGCCTCCCAGTAGTTCCCTGGTTCTTATCCAGCTGCTACCAGGTGAGTGTCCAGCAGTATTGCTCCGATGTTTCTAACTGTTTTGCTACTTTCCTCTTGATGTTTCAGGAAGAGGAAGACATTCACGATTTGGCACCAGAGGTTTTGGAGAATGCGTTTGAGTTCCAAGTGTCAAGCCAGGAGAGTAACTTCACCTTTTGAATTTAGTCTTTTGAGGTATATGATGTTGCTGGCTGGCAATTTTGTTGTACAGTATTTCCTGTATATTCTTCAAGTGCAAAATCCATTGGGTTTTTTTGGGGGGCGGGGGGTGGGGTTCCTCTTTGTCTTTGAACACGTGGGGTCGTCTTGGTAAGGCACTGCTTGCACGTTACCTCAATTCTTTTCACCTGTGGTTTGGGAGTATCCACTGTGACGTCTTTCTTTTTGCTGTTCCCCTGCCCTGCCATTAATAAAGTGATGCCTTGTGACTGGTTAGTGACATTATTGGTTCGTGAAAAAAATGCCAAACAAAATGCAATTCTGTGTAATGTGTAAAAGTCCTTTGAACATTGATGTCAAAGCAACAAACCAAGTGCATTTGGAAACTATTTCCAAAAAGTCTAAGGTGTACATATTCCTAACATTTACAAATTGCATTTTGAAAAGGCCAACGTGTTTTAACACGATAGGCTAATTACAAGAAATGATTTTAATCAAGTAGTTAATATCGTGTCTTTTACTTTTGTTGTACTGGAATCAACAAGCAGTGTTCCTGATGGTGTTTTGGGGAGGCTGACCTGTACTTCATACTCTGTTGCAGCATGTGGCCGTTAGGCCCGTCAAGCCTGCAAAATGGTTTCTAACCTTTTGGTTTTGTTCGCTATTGCATTCTGAAATGCTTTGCATCAAGCAAGGAAGCAGCTTGAGCCTTTTTGTTTTTGGTATGACTGCCTGAATTTGAGCCGCTGACCTCCCAGACGGAGCAGATGCTCTCCAACCATTGCACCACAGAGTCTGGTTAATAATACGAATTGTCGTTGAAGAAACTTTTTAACAAAGAAGTCCATTAGGCCCATGAAGCCTCTGCATATGGTTGTTGATGCTCCATCCTTTAAATTATGAGTGTCGAGGAAAGCAACAAATACCATTTTTAGTCTTTGATATGACTCGGCTGTGGTTTGAACCACAGACCTCCCAGAGTCAGAGCGACGCAAACCATCATGCCACTGCGTTTGGTGGTTTAACAGTCGAGTCCAATGTGAGTGAATTTTTAAAAATTAAATGAGCGATTGAATTTAAATTCCATTTGGGATAATTTTTAATGCGACTTCTTGTCTTTGGATGAATCTCAGGCTATCACCATTAAATTATGCCCTCCAGTTTCCATGTGACTGTGAAATGGAATGTCGGCCCCAGTAAAGACAAATTCAAACCTCAATTGAGGGTTTGTTGTTATTTTGTGGGGAAACTTTTCAGCCCAAATCTGTTTTTTTTCTTTCTTTTCCACTTCAAATAAAATTTGCTGTGTTGCTTTTGTTGTCCTGAGTCATTGGAAAATGGTTTTAGCAGTACTGCATGTAACTCAGTGCTTTGAGGGAAGGAAACTTCCTTGGTCAGTTTGAAGGCCTTGAAGCTCAAATCCTTTGGTATTGGGTAGTATGGATTATACATGACATTTCAAAGGTGCTGTGGAATGTATATCAATCGGTCTATCGGAAGTTTCTGGTTGATTCATTTAGTGCAAGAAGGCTCACAGAAAAGCTTGTGCAGATTATACTTTGATGGCTTGCAAGGTGACAAGACAATTGAGGAAATCAACAGTATATTGTCGGAGAGATCAAGTTGTGGAGACCATCCGTTTGTACCGTGGTCCAGAGCTGTGGAATGCCAAATTCCTTTATAATTCTCAATTTATTTATTTATTTTTATAGTTCATGTTTGTATTGATCCAACTTTGCTTATTTTCTGAGTTTTCATTGTAAGAATGTGCTGTATCTTGGAAAAGGAAGATAAACAGTTGTGGTGCCAAAAGAAAAATGCAATATCGTTTGCGTAAACCACAGTGGCTGTTTTGCTGGCTTTTGTCTGTCGTGGATGGTGGAGTATGGTTGTCCAAGTGTACCTGGGAATTATGCTGGTTGTAATTCAGCCAAGCAAGGTTTTGTTCCACCTTCACCCTGGTGCACCCAAGAGATGCATTTTAACTGGGTCTGCTGGGCTTTGGGAATGTCTGCCTAGATTTTAGCTGTGGCCCCAGTTTTTCTGGGAGTAGATGAGAGAACTTTGGATCTACCAGATCCTGGAAGAGGATACAGACATTGATCCTGCTACCTTTTAAGAAATCTTGCAGACAGTTCCTGTGGCTGGCTTTGTTCTCTGGCATCTCTTAATCGAGGTTGTGCTTGATGTCTACAACTGCACCCAAACATCAGCCAGGTTGGTAAACAAAATTTAGGAATAACAAGCAATCTCCTAGTGGAGCACAAGGGAGGCTCCTGCGGGGAAAACTAGAAGTGGTGGATGACGCTCTTGGACCCGACCAACCTGCAACGACCTGCACTTA
This sequence comes from Eptatretus atami, assembly GCA_035128595.1. Taxonomy (NCBI): domain Eukaryota; kingdom Metazoa; phylum Chordata; class Myxini; order Myxiniformes; family Myxinidae; genus Eptatretus; species Eptatretus atami. The sequence goes on along the minus strand of CM068953.1, from coordinate 89,705,706 downwards.
AGGTAAGGTGCCTCAATGCTTACTGTCCCAAGGGTTCAGTTTTGCTTAGAAATTGGGACACGGATAATTAGGATGGGAACGGGTGAAAGTGACCCAATGGTCGGTAAATGGATCGGTTTGGAAACCAGAATTGTCTTGTGTTTCTGTCTTATGTGTCAAGGATTGAGTTGCGTTTGGAGAATGAATGTGGATTATAACATTTATGCAGGCCATGGCAGTGTAGGAACATGATTGACATTTTTGCATTACAATGTTTGAGAAATTAATGGTGGTGTTAACTGCAGTACCAGTCAAAAGTTTGGACACCTATTCATTCAAGGGTTTTTCTTTATTTTTTTTTACTATTTTCTCCATTGTTGAATAGTAGTGAAGACATCAAAAATATGGAATTATGTCGTTTCTATAAAAGTGTTAAACAAATCAAAATATCTCTTATAATACCAAGCTTGCACACTAAAAACTCGGCTCGCCGTCACACGATCCCTATGAAATTGCTGTGGCACTTAGCGGACATACCGACAATGTTTGGGAAGTCTTGGCGTTCCATAGTACCACTTGCATTTTGCACAATGCGTATTTTTGTCATTCCCCGTGTACGGTCTGTCGTCTGCTACCAGCTATGTTGTACTGCTATCCCGTGCATGTGCATGGGTATCGCTAGTATTTTATATTTTCCATTCTTCAAAGTAGCCACCCTTTGCCTTGACAGCTTTGCACACTCTTGGCATTCTCTCAATGAGGTAGTCACCTGGAATGCTTTTCCAACAGTCTTGGAGTTCCCACATATGCTGAGCACTTGTTGGCTGCCTTTCATTCACTCTGCAGTCCAACTCGTCCCAAACCATCTCAATTGGGTTTAGGTCGGGTGATTGTGGAGGCCAGGTCATCTGATGCAACACTCCATCACTCTCCTTGATCAAATACCATTTACACAGCCTGGAGGTGTGTTTTGGGTCATTGTCCTGTTGAAAAACAAATGATGGTTCCCAGCAAGCGCAAACCAGATGGGATAGTGTATCGCTGTGGGGGCCATGCGGGTTTGGTGTGCCTTCAATTCTAAATAAATCGCTGACAATGTCACCAGCAAAGCACACCCACACCATCACACCGCCTCCTCCATGCTTCATGGCGGGAACCACACATGCAGAGATTATCCGTTCACCTTCACTGCATCTCTCAAAGACCTGGCAGTTGGAACCAAAAACCTCATATTTGGACTTGTCAGACCAAAGGACAGATTTCTACCGGTCTAATGTCCATTTGCTCGTGTTTCTTAGCCCAAGCAAGTCTCTGCTTCTTATTGGTTTCTTTGCAGCAATTCGACCATGAAGGCCTGATTCACACACTCTCCTCTGAACAGTTGATGTTGAGATGTCTGTTATTAGAATTCTGTTAAGCATTTATTTGGGCTGCAATCTGACATACAGTTAATTGGTTATTTCTGAGGCTGGTAACTAATAAATGTATCCTCTGCAGTAGAGGTAACTCTGGGTCTTCCTTTCCTGAGGCAGTCCTCATGAGAGCCCGTTTCATCATAGCGCTCGATGGTTTTTGTGACTGCACTTGAAGAAACTTTCAAAGTTCTTGAAATTTTCTGGATTGACTGACCTTCATGTGTTAAAGTAATGATGGACTGTCGTTTCTCTGCTTAGTTGAGTTCTTGCTATAATATGGATTACTACAGTACAGCCAAAATGATGGTCTTTTACCAAATGAGGCTATTTACTGTATGCCAACCCTACCTTGTCACAACACAACTGATTGGCTTAAACACATTAAGAAGGAAAGAAATTCAGCATATTAACTTTGAACAAAGCACACCTGTTAATGGAAAAGCATTTCAGGTGAGTACCTCATGAAGCTGGTTAAGAGAATGCCAAGAGTGTGCAAAGCTGTCAAGGCAAAGGGTGGCTACTTTGAAGAATATAAAATATACTTTGATTTGTTTCACACTTTTTTTAGTTACTACATAATTCCATGTGTTAGTTCATAGTTTTGGTGTCTTCACTTGATCTACAATGTTGAAGATAGTAAAAATAAAGAAAAACCCTTGAATGAGTTGGTGTGTCCAAACTTTTGACTGGTACTGTAGGTAGGGTCTAAGGCTAGTGTCTCAATATATAGCATGGTTCTTAGGGAAGTGTTATGGTGATTTGTGTTCAAGTATATTGCTCAATTTAAATAAAGGTTTAAAGGCATATAAATAAATTAATTATAGATTGTACCGCCATTTTATCCAGTATGTATTACAACACCCTAACACCTTACATTAGTTGTTTGTGTCTTTTATAACATTCTTAAAAACAGTAAGTTTCCTGTTTGGAATAATTTTTCAATTTTATTTGGTTGACAGGCAGGCAGAGTAAAAAATATTGTTGCAGTTGTGGGGGTAGATTGAGGAATTTCAAAGCAAAGTTAGGATCGTATCGAGTTGCTATGTTGGTGGACATGTAGGAGACATCTCGATGTAAATCAAGTAAGGAAACTGAGCTTAAGTGTTACTTGTCACCACAGGGAGGGGGGTGCTGTGTTAGAAAGGGATTAAGACTAATTTCCCCCAGTATGTCATTGCTGCCTGTGACCTGCGTTTTTGTATTTACAAGCCAGCCATGAAAAGTGCATTTTTATAACAACCACAGCCATACCAACAAACAAGCAAAATGTGCCGAGCAGGCAGAAGCCTCGCCCTCCCAGTTTCCTTGCAAATAAGCCACGCCCGGTGGTGGATGATTGATGGGTGTGACGTCAGAAGGAGGATGTTTTCGGTTTGGTTGGGTTGATTTGGCATGTGAGGGAGACGACGGAGCAAGGAGATGGCGAGTATGAGCATGGCATTACGACTGGCTTTCCTTCGATGCATGAAGAAGACTGCACGATTGTCATATTCGTGCTGAGGCAAATTGACTCGCGTGGTGGAGCAAGATGCTGGCCATTGACTCTTGGCTGGGTCGTGAGAGACGGACCTCGAAGCCTCGTGTATGTCACCGAAGGGAGTGGCGCGATTCTGCAGAGAGTGGCATCAGCAAGCGCGATCAAAGAGGAAGCTGCACGGCGGTTGGTGAACTCTGGTGTTGAATACCGCCTTAAATTTCCTCACGTACATTTCCCGCCCAGAGAGCGGCTCGGCGCCATTTTTGGGCGCATCTTCCCACGCAGGATGAAGTGCAAGTTGCTGGTGTCTGTGTATTTGTGGTGGGTTAGAGTATAAACCCCTTGTGCTGTGCTTCCATTGCTCTGCCCTGGCTGCCCTGCCCTCCCGCGTGCGCCATGATCTGAGGATCACATGCCTGCCTCCGAAGGAAAACTGCTCGGTGATCCGGCCAAGTCGGTGTTGATCACCCATCCGCCACAATTGGGTCGGGGAGATTAATCTCAAACAAGGAAGCCACAACAAAGCCCTGCTCACACTGCACGGCAGACAGACTAAAAAGGCATATTTGTATTTACTATGACTCTGCCGTTTGACATTTTGACCGAATTATTAATTGGTCTTCTCCATATTCTCTTAAGTGTGGAACAGCCATGAGGAGATCTGTGGAAGGGAGAAGAATGGGGCAGGGGACACAGGGTAACCAAGATGGACACTAAAGGGACTTTCAGGAAGGGAAGGAGGTGGGTTTGGGGCGGATTATCGGGGGTAGAAAAGATCATGGTTTTGGATGGGGGAAGATAAGAGATGGTAGTGAACAGCTGTTTTGAAGACCTGGAGGGAACAATGGGATTAAAGAGAGTGTATGAGTTTGTTACAAAGGTGGGAAAAGAGGAATGAAAGAGTGAAGGTGAGCAGCTTTGTACTCGAATTATTTGCGGGTAACCCACAGTGCTAGCTTTGCAATGGTTTGGGATATACTTGGGTTTAATTACTTTTCCAGTAATTGTTTTCACAGATCACAATCTGTTCACTTTTTATAAAAGTTAGGATAAAGATCAGAGATTGATGAAATGGAGCTTGACTTTATGAGAATTAAACATCGAAGGCAAAGCCAATGTGATTGCAAATACTCTGACAGGATATGAATAACTCTGGAATTGTTTTTATTGTTAGTCGGGGAGCAAGAATCTTACATTGGTTGTTTGTTGCTTTGGTAATTAGGGTACCCAGTCAAATGGACTGGGTAACCGATTGTTTTTCTTCTGTTTATTATTTTTTCTTTTTCCGCCGGCAATTTGCGGGTTCTTTCGCTTTAAAAATCATTTTCTCAGGAACGGTAAGTCCGATCGACACAAAATTTTCACCATAGTATGTATTTTTTGATAGCATACTTAATTGATAATTATGACGTCATAGGTCACGTTTGTACGGGCGCCATCTTGAAAAAACCGATAAATTTTGG
>CM068953.1:89650722-89668651 GCA_035128595.1 Eptatretus atami | reverse complement strand
TTTCTCTCCTTTCGTTTGGTTCTTGCTTATCCAACTTTCTCACGCACAACTGAGTCCTGTGGTTCCTTCTGCTAGTATGTGTTTATATCCCATGTTTTGTTTCATCAACATTCCTCTATTGTCAGATTTCTCACTGCATGTCTTTCTTTGTGAACCACCTGACCTCAATCATCTTTTCTTTCTCCATCCTAAATATGTCTTACCAGACTTGTGATGTACTACCCCCCCTTGGACTTTCATCAAAGCTAGTTGGAGTGTTACTGTAAATTTGCTTCTTTCAACATTTCAGCCTTCACTGCAGTTCAATTCTGTGGTTAGCCCATGTCGTGTCATGACACTGGAAATATTTTGCAGTTACTTTTACCATTAAATAGGATCTTATATAGGTTAATAAGTCGTGTCTGAGCATATGCACGAGCAAATGCCATGTATGGTGTTCTGCTTTGGTTTCATCTTCATCTCTCATCAACCCTAAAATGCTTTGAGCTGACTCCCTATTTTGCTCATCTGTGTAGCATTCGGGGCGGTTGTTGGGACAGGCATGTTGCTGGAGGATGCAGGTGTACGAGCCGGTTCGTGGAGCACACTCAAGCCCCAATTGCACCATTTGTCGTGGATTTCTTTGGTTTTTGTGGGAGGGTGAGGCAGCATCATGGTGGTAGCCTTGCCTGCACTTGTCATGCTTCGGCCTCAGATCAGATAATTATTGGGAAAGTCAAATTGAGCTATTTTTGTAATCTGTTTACATAGTCCTACCAGGTGTTAATAACTATGGGAGTTGAGCAGTAAGCCTGAACACGACTAATATGACATTGATTTTGAAAAAGAGTACATTTTCATGAATATAATTTTGTCTGTCATTTATTTTATTGCCTTTTTTTGTTTTCGAGCATTGTAGTTTTGCTTGTGATAATTGAATTGTGCCAAATTGCTTCTTCAACTGACATCTTGTTCCCAGTATCCTGCTTGTGTGCATACATTCCATGAACCCCTGGGCATTCACTGGAACATTTGACCTATTTGCAGATGTTAACGACGTGAAGTTCGTGATAAACTACGATTACCCAAACTCGTCGGAAGACTACGTCCACCGCATCGGCCGGACTGCACGAAGCAGCAAGAAGGGGACTGCTTACACGTTCTTCACCCCATCAAACATTCGCCAGGCCAAAGATCTGATCAGTGTGCTCCGTGAGGCAAAGCAAACGATAAACCCCAAGCTTCTGTCGCTGTCTGAGGAAATGAGAGGGGGGAGACGTAAGTATACTTTTGAATAACGAGTGATGAGCTGTTTCTTTAAGAAATTTATTTTGCTCAACTTAAATTTGTGATTCCTTTGAGAGACATTCAAAATTATATTCGGCTTTCAAAAAAAGTCCAACTGGGAGTATAGGTTGAAGTTATTGATGATAGACAATGGTTACATACTTCATTGTAAAAACATTTCAATAGCAGATGTGCTACGGTGTTGCACATAGCATATAAATGCTGCATAATGTGTGCTTTGAATAATCTCATGATTTCTCCGATTGCATGACTTTGCCTTTTTCTTACAAATAATTCTCTTGTCTAAGTGTTTTTGACACCAACTTGAGGTGTATAGAAATGTTTGAAGTCAAGGTAGGATTACACCATGGATCAGTTTTAAGTCCTCTACTGTTTGTAATCGTGATTTGAAGAATTGATGAAGAATGAAAGGTTACGATTCTCCTGCGAGTTATTGTACGATACTGATGACTTGGTATTGAAAGCTGAAAGTGATAAAGAAAAGAGATATTTCAAAAATGGGAACATGCATTGGAAAGCAAAGGTTTATGCACCAACAATAATTAATTGAAGGTTATAGTGGGTGGTGGGGAAGGAGAAAAGAGAGAAAGCAGATAATGGCCTTGTTCAGTACGTGGAGAAGGAATTGGAAGGAACTTAATGTAATGCAGGTAGTGGAATAGATGGTGTCACCAGTGGTGCAGTGGTACCACTGGAAATTTGGTAACAAAGGCTGGGATTTTCATGTATAAAAGATGTGAAGATAAATCATTTCAAGAGAAAGATTACGAACAAAAATAAATCCTCCCAAGCTCAGAATTAAATTTAGAAAAGGTGAAAAGTTTTTCTTACCTTGCAGACATGATTGGGAGCAGCCAAATTATCTGTTGGATCAATAATAAAGTCAGCTTGGAATTAGTGGAGCCAATCAGTGGTATCATGAAGCATAGACGTTTATAAAGTATAGTTTGTAAAATCTAAAAGTTGGAGTTTATAAAGGCTGTATCAGAACGGTAATGATGTATGGAAGTGAAAGGTGGGCAATGCGGATTGAAGATTTTAAAAGAATGGAAAGAACAGAGACGAGAATGATACGATGGTTGAATGGATCGTCTCTGAAAGAAAGAAACCAAGCTCAGAAATCGGGAAGAGATTAAAAAATCAATACTGGTGAAGAATAACTTTGGAAGAGAAGATTTAGTTGGTTAGTCTTGCGCAACAAAGGGCAGAAGATGAAGCTGTAAAGAAAGCAACAAAGCTCATGGTAGAAGGAAGAAAGCTGAGTGGACGTCTTAAAAAGATTTTGGTGTTCACAAAATTGACTCGATGCATAGATCCATATGGAAAAAAGCTACCATTCGACCCACCCCTGAAAAAACGGGGAAATGGTTGTAAAATGTGAAGATTGTTGTTTTTATAGTATTTTGACTGCATAATGAAATGAAGAACTGTCGGACCCTGCTATTCGTGGATTCGCGATTCGTGCGGATCATAAAGTGTGACCTGCTTCTGCGTTTGCGCTTCACATACTCATGTTTGTTTGTTTGTTTGTTTCTTTCTTTATTATTAATTTTTTTTTAACACTTCAGGACTGGTCTCTTACATCTACCTGGGAAATTGGAAATCAGCCAAAATCACAGCATTACATTAAAAAAGTGCAAAAGCGGATCCCCTTAACTGCAGACCAATTAGCTTACTTCCAATCATCAGCTAGGTCATGGAATCCATCATAACAGTTGACATAAAATCATTCCTTTTCTCCAACAGCCTCATCTCAGATCATCAATTTGGATTCAGATCTGGTAAGTCTACCTTGGACATGCTGCTTCTATTCTCCCAACAATGGTTGATGCCCTCAATATCAGACATGAGATCAGGGCCGTTTCTCTGGACGTATCTCGAGCTTTTGATATGGTCTGGCATCCTGCCTTGCTCTCCAAACTCTTCCAATGGAATGCAAGGCCAACTCAACTCTTGGATTACTGACTTCCTCCACTCTCGTAGTCAACGTGTGGCTCTCAACGGAACCCTTTCATCTCCTCCCCCTGTCAAGACTGGAGTACCCCCAAGGCAGTGTTCTAGGCCTCATCTTATTCCTAATCTTCATCAATGATCTCACTGACTGGAAAATCCTCTTTATCTCTTTGCTAATGAGACTGCCATGACATGCCTTTTCCTTCTGACAAACAGGTAGCAGCCTCTCCCCTCTCATCAGACCTTGACAAAATCACAAACTGGTCAAACACAATTTTGCGGATGTATCCACATTGTTCACCCTTACCTTTGCGTTCTCCCTTACTCATCATCGTTACCTGCATTCCTTGTTTGGCCGTCTCCATTTACTTTCTCCCTCTGCCATGCTGTTGGTGTTTGCCCTTTCTCCTGCTTTTCCGTTTGTTATGTTGTGTCCTGATTTGGTCTGTGCAATTGCTTTCCATGAGCCTTGACCATTTTAAAAATAAATAAACAAGCAGTCATAGACTGGTACTTACGAAATCGTCAAACTTGACTTCTGACCTTGTCTAATAAAAGCTGTCTCTAGAGAAGGTAGCGATGCAAACCAGAAGTTTTTCGATGATTCTGTACCAAACCATCAAAAATCGAATGTTTTGGATGTTGACCTCAACTGTGACCTTGACCTTTGACCATTTTGACCAAAATCTAATCAGCGCGAGTCATCACCCTCCCGAATCACGTGGTGTATTTGACATTGTAGCTTCTTCGTTCTCGAGTTATCTGTACCAAACCATCAAAAATCGAATATTTGAACCTCACTGTGACCCTGACTTTTGACCGATTTGACCAAAATCTAATCAGCACTAGCCATCACCCTCCTGAATCACGTGGTGTAATTTGACATTGGTTAGCTTCTTCCGTTCTCGAGTTATCAATGCCTACAAACAAACACACACACACAACAAACAAACACACAAACAGATGACAGAAGTCATCAATATACTTACGAAATCTAAAGATTTCGTAAGTAATAAAACAACAATACCCCGACATTCGCGGCATTTTCCAGAAATGTATTTAGGTTTGAATCGCAGGTCCGACAGTGCATCAAATTAACTTTTGATGCCATCGTTTTTGAAATGTTGTTGAAATAGGTTAATTTCTGAATAAAAAGGGGTTCCATGTCGCATAATCAAATGGAATATCAAATATTGCATTGGAGTCATCAGAAGGAACCCGGAAAAGTAAAGAGTAAAGACGGAGTCATCGGGTGGAACCTGGATATGATTCGGGTTTCAGCTTCCACTCGACCATCAAACCCATCCAGGTGCAGCCAAGTGAGCCTTAAAAAAAACATTCTGCAATAATTCACTTCTCCCTCAACAGATAGACAAAGAAAGAAATAAAGAGTAAAAGATAACAGAAAAACAAGCAAGAATTAGAAAGAATAAAATGTGAAAAAGTAGGAAAAAAAAAGTGTGAAAGGAACAAAGAACAAAGATGATGAGAAGAACCTGGATATATAGATATCAGCAGTCACTCACCAGGCTCAAACACAGCAACAGGCACAAGCTGCCAGAGGTTTGTCAGCAGGGAAGCACAGTCCACACAGCTTCAGAATATGGCACAAACATAATCAAATGGAAGAACAAATATGCATTCTAGTAATCAGAAGGAACCTGAATAAGTAAAGAGCAAAGATAGTCATCATGGGGAACCTGGATAAGATCGTTTTGCATACCCTGATAGATTTTTTTTATCCCCCGCCAAACCCACGAAGTTGGCGGGGGATATAGAATTGGTTCCGTCCGTATACCGTTCGTCACATGTTGTTTCGCGAGCGTTACTACACAATCCCTGCAGAATATATTATTACGAAATTTGGTACACATATCAAAGCAAGTGGGTGAACTGGTGCCTTTTTGAATATTTTCTACATTGATAGGTCCATGGTTTGGCAGCCATGTTTGGACTCAAGAAAAACTATTAAATAATGTTTTCTCTGGAATCACATAAACCTAATGAAGGCGATATTTGGCAACACTATCATCTTCCATCATGTCTAAGCATGCATAGTAAAATTATGACGTCACATGGTTGGCCGGCCATCTTGGATAGAACAAGGCCAATGTGTCCAAGCCGCGCTCAGGGTTTTGTCTTCACCCAGAAGAAGCGAAGAAGAAGAAGAAGCGGAGCTCTCCCTGAGAGGCTCAGCGTTCGGGCCAACGCGACGCTGGCCTAATTAAAAAAAAAAAGAAAGATAATAATATAAATAACAACAACTTCCAGAATTATTTTCGTCACTTTGTGTCTCTTGAGATGTGCTCAATTAGCAGGTACCTCGTCTATTGGAGGCCTCCTGTTTCATTGATCGAAAAAAATCGTGTATTTAATGAAAATTACAACATCATTAAATGGAAAAATCTTTAAATAGTTAACGTTAACTTATTTTCGAAAACTTTACAAGCAATGTCGCGAAATATTTAAAAGTTGATGATAGACAGCTCTCAAAAGGCACCCTCAATGCGAGGATGTGTTACAGGTGTTTAGTATTTAACGGAGATTCGGATCCTTTAATAAAAGAGCCAGAGTCCTAAAGGTTTTTTGTCTCAACACAGAAGAAGAGAAGAAAAGAAGAAGAAGAAGAACAACTGCGGGAGCTCCTTAGAGCCACGTTCGCTACAACGAGACGCGGCTAAAAACACACCTCATCCGATTAACACGAAACTTCACACACGTATTCCACTGGAGGATTGGAGGCATAATGTAAATTTATGATGGCATAGGTCACATGGTTCGTCAGCCATCTTGGATTGAAAATTAATAAATTTAAAAAATGTTCTCCAGAACGGCTGGACAGATTGAGGCAAAATTTCACATACACTTTCCCCAAGACATCCTTTCAGAAGCCGATTGGATGGGAGAATAATAGCAACGAAGAAAACAAGACCAATATCTTTGTGAAACAAACGGCGCTGTGATGAGTTGAACAAGACGAATGAGCAGGGATGCGGTGACGTGCCTCGTAAACACTGATTTGGGCACATTGTGTCAGTCATGTACCTACTGTGTGACCTGTGCGTTGTGTACAGGTGGCCGGCCATGTGTATTCAGGTGATAAACACCAGACGGAGAGAGACTGGGTGCTAAGGGGTGAGTCCTATCATACCCTTGCGAAGGAGAGTGGGATTGCATTTGGGTCGTTTTGTCTGTTTTGTTTGTTGTCTGCACAGAACTTTCGTGTTCTCCCCACAACTGCTATGTCGGATGTGAGACAAAATTTCACCATTGGTGGCGACTCATGGTAGATTCTTTAATATAATTATGAAGGTCATACGTCACAGTGGTATAGCAGCCATGTTGGAAAATGAGAAAATTTGGACTCTGCATCTGAAACCGCAACCAGGAAAAAAAAAAATTGAAACTTGGCCAATAGCAAGTACTTCCTTATGGCATGACGTGTGGATTTTTATTTTATTTTTAGACGTCATCGGTACCAGATTTCGTTTGACATATAATTGCATGTAAATGCCACTTCTGTTCGGTTGAAATGTTGAGGTGTCATCTCGGGATAAATGTCAACAAAAAAAATGACGTCATTTGTCACGTGATCGGCAGCCCGATTGTTTTATATTTTTTTAACACCTACAAAATATTCTTCTCAAAATGGCGACAGATCGATGATGAAATTTCCACCTATGACCAGCTACCAGAGAGGACACAAAAGGGGTTCACAATGACATCATAGGTCAACAGGATTTGGTGGCCATCTTGAATTTCGCTCTAAAATGTATAAAAATATCTTCTCCAGAACAGCTGGACAGAATCGAAGGGAACTTCAACACAAATGTTTCCAAAGGCATGCGTGTACAATGTGTTGAGTGAGCAATTGATGTCACATGGTTTGGCAGCTGTGAATTAAGAAAAATATAATATGTTTCTCTGGCAACCTACTTAACTCAATCGACTGAAAACTTCACAATTGTGATCTAGTAGTGATGGGAATACATTTGTTAAATTTTCACTTCTGATTTGGGAACCATGTTGGCGCCGAATTGTTAATTTTTCTGATTAGTTTTTTTGTTGTGTTAAAGAAAAAAAACAAATTGTGAAAGGTTTGGCTGTGCTTGGATGGGTTTGAAGGTAGAGGAGTAGGCAGCTGAAATGTGAATCCTATCCAAGGTTTTCCTGATTGATTCATCTTTCTTTTTGCTTGTTGGTTCTTTGATTACTGGCCAATGCAGGACTGTACTAATTTGGTCTACATTTATTTGAATGGAATTAATTTTAATCCGTTCTAAATTCAATTGAATAATAAAATACGCTCATGGGTCAGGGTCAGGTGCCGATTCACAGCGGGACGTCTTGGTACCAGTCATCATCACTGCAGCAGTATAAAGTGGAGTTTAATTATCTCTATTAATTACGTAACACGCCACACAAAATATACACACAAAAGAAGTCTGGTGAGCGTCTGCAATTCTGATTGTCCTTTTTTTGTTTTTATTTTGTTTTCATTATTTATTTATTTATTTAAGTCTCACAGGAAGTATTTTCTGCTCTTTGGAAAAAGATCTAAGGTTTTGAGGAGAAATTGTATGAAATTACAAGTAAACTCCATAATGTCACTTTTTTAATCTCCTGAAAAGAACTGCACCATAAAGGTCACGTGATGACAATTTACACTGATTTGTTTTATGTCAACCGATTAGAAAGTGCCACCAATACTATATGTGACCCCTAGTACAAACCAGTCGTAGCATGTGCAAAATGTCAATTTGAGTTATTGGGTTTTTTGAAAGGCCCATAGACATAGCATCACAAGCGGTGTATTACAGGGTGGTCACGTCACAAACTGACCGAGGATATCTTACGATGAAGTTTTACAACAACGTTTTTGGGAAAATCACGAAATAACGCAGATCTAGTCTTCTGGAGTTTTGAAGAACAAAGTCCTTAGCAAACAAATAAATGTATACTAGCAAAAGTTTCTCATAACTCAAAAGCTAATATCCGGTATTTCGATTTTCCAATAAACATAGCGTCGATGGGTTTAGTCCTGGAGACTTGTGCTGGCTATTCTGATGATTCTGGTAACACCACCGTCTTGTTTTTTTTCTAGGAGTCGTTCGGACATAGCTGGAGGTATGTGTGGGTCGTTTACTTGCTGTAAGGATGACCCTGACCAAACTCGGCGTAAGCCAGAGGGTTTGCATGGGCTTGCAAAATGCTGTTGGTAGTCTTTTGGGTTCAGCGGTGCCAGTCAACTCTGTGAAAGTTGCCGACTGGATCCAACAAAGAGCCCCAGATCATCCGTTCCTCTCCATGACTTGACAGTATTGTGTCACATACTGAAAACCATCCTTGTCTACTCGACGGCGTTACAACAAACCTCGGATGACCGAAGATTCAGAATTTGATTCATCGTCTCAAAGACCTTCTTTCAGTTTTCAGAAGTCCCACTGGCGGTGTTTCATGGCCCAGGCAAGCCTCTTTTCTTATTTTGCATCTTAGCATGGCTTCTTACGCCATTACCTGTAAGACTGAAACCTGCGCAGCTGAAGTCTTCTTTTCACAGTTGAAACTGAGATTCTTACTCGCCAGTGTTAACTGTGCTTTGGAAGAGCTGTCCTGTGAGCCGCCTATCAGCAAGCCTGTTACTCAGAACTTGTCTTTGTTTGTTTGTGCTTTTGGGCTCTGCCAGACCTCTTCTGTCAGTTTCCTCAGTTTACAAGTGCCTTTGATGGTGTAGGACAATGTACTCACTGGACACCTGGCTTATTTGCATTTCTCTAACAGGAAAGACCTACACTTTTTAGGGTTATAATGGTCTGTCTGTCTTCTTTTGTTAATTGTCTTTTTCCTCATTATGATCCATATACTATATCTGCAGTGCACATTGTCCAAATAATGCTTAGAGGTGCAGCAACACAGTCTGTTCCAAACTCGCTTTATACAGACAGAGGGTTTGTAACTAATCAACAAAAGTTGGGGACAACCTGTACGATTGTTTGCATCAACTTCCAAAGCTATATTTACTTCCATTGCTTGCGAACACTGGCAGTTGCTAACCATTACTTGTTCCTGAAAAGGGGCCTTTTTTAACAACTCTGAAATTCATTATTTTTTCAGTTTTTGGATACCGTAAACTTTTTGTTTTAACCTCTGCAGTTTACCGCTTAGCTTGATCATTTTTAGGTTATTCACTGGACTTCAACTGCTATAATTCAGTAAAAACTTGAAAATGGGGTGTCTTAAAACGAATAGCCGGTAGTATAGCACGATATCCTCAAAAAGTTGGATGGATTTGGATGAACTTGGTGGATCATGTTGGTGTGTGACAAGAAAAGAATGATCAACTCTGATGAAGATCCGCGAAATCCTGATCTGGATACAAGAATTTTTAAATTTTTAAAAGTGATTCTTCACCATTGAGAGGTAGGGCCAAAACGATACAGTACTGTGGCATGATATTCAAAAATTCTTGGCCCGATGATTTTTCTCATGGATCAGGCATTACGTGGCAGAAGGTATGCCCGCTTAACTGAGTGGCTGTTAGTTTAGATAGTTATTTATCGACGCTGGCTGTTTAGAATAAGAAATGTCTGTATTCCCTAATTAATCTGCAGATTGTTGTGCAGATAGACCCATGTCTACCTATAAGCCCTGTGTGTCTTCTTTGCAGCGCTCATTATTTTTTTTAATTCCAATCCTTGTGTCACGGGGTGATGATGTTTTTCTTGCCCGTGGTGTGTTTCCCTTTACTCCTGTCCTCCTTTATTTAAATTTGCACCTCGTGGGCGCTGCATTGGGCGATTGGGAAGGTGGGTGACGGTGCCGCATGTGCGCAATGCAGCATACACCCTGGGGTGGGAGAGGTCAGTGCCGAGTGGGTGGCTAATCCAGGGGAGGGGAGGGGGTGCCAATGACGTGTTTGACAGCCATTTTAAAAGGCGCTCCAGGGGGCTCGCACTGCACTTTAAGTTAGAGCCGAAGGTGAGTTTTTCGACAGAGTACCAAGTGAATAAGTGAGTCGAGTCAGAGATGGAGAACTGTCTCGTAGTTGGAGTGGACCGACTACAGTACAAGTACTGTACTACACTCTTTGGTCTCACCTCCAGCAGATCGGCATGCCCTGAAGAACGACTACAAAAAACCTCCACTCAACTTCATACATATTTACCAGTTTCCATTTGTCTGTGTTCCTGTATGAGTTGCGTGACCAAGCCACGTTTGTGTTTAGATATAAGGGGTTTCCGTTCGCGTTCGGCTCTGTCCCTCCCGCATTTTGCCTTGTTTAAATAAATCCGATGCATTTCTATCCACTCACTCGTGGGTTTTCGGTTGCCATCGGGCCTTCACGTGATATAAATTATTAATAGAGCAATAAGCGCACCAATAAACTTTGTGCACAAACTATATTGAAGTATACCTCCGTACCCTGGTTTATCGCGTGTGCATAGTAAGGCTCCACTCGTGCATCTTGGAAGTTAATGTCAGGTAGGTCCGTGTTTACCCTGTATGGAGAGAGCGTTACAAGCATTTATTTTTCTGACACAAATGTTGTTGTTTTTTATGTAAAATTATACCTATCGAGAATCTTCATTGAATAATGGTGTTTTTTTTCAGCTGAACATGTGTTGTTGTTAGAAAGTTTCAACAGTATGATGTTCTGAGAAAGCAGAGGAAAGTGTACTATGTCTAACCTACAAGTATTTTTGTGAACTGAGGTGCATTATTGTGAAAGGAATGAATGATGCTAATGCTTCGGTGATAGAGAATAAATTAAATTTTAACCACACCCTCTGCCTCCCTCCTCCAAACCCTTTTTTGTACTGTTTGCAGAATTCCGTTCGCAGTCACCTTCTCCATCCTCGTGGCGACTGACGTGCCGTCTCGGGGTTTAAGGTTGTAACGCACCTTGCGGTGCCCCTTCGCTCAACGGGCAGCACTGGATGCCAACCATGAAGATCAGAATTTTGAGCTTCTTGCATCCGCACTCCCTCTGGTGACAGCGATGTGGTTGGGAATCGTAAACACTGCGCTGTTTAGTTCCTCGTGTCTTAAGGTGCCCAGTCCCTGCGTTGGCAGGCCCAGGCTTCCGTGGGGACTTGAGTGGTGTCGGAGGATTGGCCTGTACGGGCTCTCCGCGGCCACCGTCGACGCCTATCTGCGCTGCCTGGGCCACCTGTCCTTGGCCCAGGGGTGCGCTTGCGGCGCAGGTCAAAACAAGCTCAGTGGCACTGGTGCAGCACGCACTGGCCTGCATTCTACTAGTTCTGCTCCGTGCAGGGCTCATGGCCGGTTCCCTAACTGAGCGGCCACAGCTGGCAGGAGCCTCGTTTGGCAGCTGAGGGTTTTCCGTGTGCTGGCTGTTGGGGTCTGGAAGTACGTGACTCATTGTTTTCTTTTATCGTTGTTGTTTTTTTTTTCTTCTTTCTTTTTTTTTTTTCTTCCTTTCTGTTTGGTTCTTGCTTATCCAACTTTCTCACGCACGAACTGATCTCGGTGGTTCCTTCTGCTAGTAAGTGTTATATCCCATGTTTTGTTTCATCAACATTCTCTATTGTCAGATTTCTCACGCATGTCTTTCTTTGTGAACCACTGACCCAATCATCTTTTCTTTCTCCATCTCTAAATATGTCTTACCAGACTGTGATGACTATCCGCCCTTGGACCTTTCAATAAAGCTAGTTGGAGTTTTTACTGTAAATTTGCTTCTTTCAACATTTCAGCTTCCTGCAGTTCAATTCTGTGGTTAGCCCAATGTCGTGTCAGAACACTGGAAAATTTTGCAGTTACTTTACATTAAATACGGAAATTTATAAGGTTAAGCAAAGTCGTGTCTGAAGCATATGCACGAGCGAATGCATGTGGTGTTCTGCTTGTTTCATCTCATCTCCATCAACCCTAAATGCTTTGAGCTGACTCCTACTTTTGCTCATACTGTGTAGCATTCGGTGGCGGTTGTTTGGGATAGGCATGTTGCTGGAGGATGCAGGTGTAACGAGCCGGTTGTCGTGGAGCCACACTCAAGCCCAATTGAACATTTGTCGTGGATTTCTTTGTTTTTTGTGGGGAGGTGAGGAGCATATGGGTAGCCTTGCCTGCACTTGTCAATGCTTGGCCTCAGATCGATATTATTGGGAAAGTAAATTGAGCTATTTTGTAATCTGTTACATTCTACCAGGTGTTAATAACTATGGGAGTTTGAGCAATAATGCCTGAAACGAACTAATATTATGCTGATTTTGAAAAAGAGTACATTTTCATGAATAATAATTTTGTCTGTCATTTATTTTATTGCCTTTTTTTGTTTCGACATTGTAGTTTTGCTTGTGATACATTGAAATTGTGCCAATTGCTTCTTCAACTGAGATCTTGTTCCCAGTACATCCTGCTTGGTGCATCATTCCATGACCCTGGAGTTCACTGGAACAATTTGACCTATTTGCAGATGTTAACGACGTGAAGTTTCGGATAAACTACGATGTACCCAACGTCGCGGAAGACTACGTCACACGCAATCGGCCGAACTGCACGAACAGCAAGAAGGGGACTGCTTACACGTTCTTCCCCCACAACACATTCGCCAGGCCAAAGATCTGATCCAGTGTGCTCCTGAGGCAAAGCAAACGATAAACCCAAGCTTCCTGTCGCTGTCTGAGGAAATGAGAGGGGGGAGACGTAAGTAAACTTTTGAATTAACGAGTGATGAGCTGTTCTTAGAATTTATTTTTGCTCACACTTAATTTGTATTCCTTTGAGAGACATTCAAACTTATATTTCGCTTCAAAAAGGTCAACTGGAGTAATAGTTGACAGTCTATGTGATGAAATAGACAATGGTTACATACTTCCATTGTAAAAACATTTCAATAGCGAGATGTGCGTACGGTGTGCACATAGCATAATAAAATGCTGCATAATGTGCTTTGAAATACGTCATGATTCTCGTAATTGCATGACTTGCCTTTTTCTGTAGAACAATAATCTCTTGTCTAAGTGTTTTTGACACCAATTGAGTGTATAGAAATGTTTAAGTAAGGTGAGGATTACACATGGATATCAGTTTTTAAGTCCTCTACTGTTTGTAATCAGTGATTTGAAGAATTGATGAAGAATGAAAGGTTCGATTCCTGGCGAGGTTATTGTACGATACTGAGGACTTGGTATTGAAAAGCTGAAAGTGATACAAGAAAACGAGATTTTCAAAAATGGGAACATGGCATGGAAGAAAGGTTTATGCACCAACAATAATTAATTGAAGGTTATAGGGTGTGGTGGGAAGGAGAAAGAGAGAAACAGATAATGGCCTGTTCAGTACGTGGAAGAAGGATGAAGACTTAATGTAATGCAGGTAGTGGAATAGATGGTGTCAACCAGGGGTGCAGTGTACAACTGGAAATTGGTAACAATAGGCTTGGGATTTTCTCATGTATAAAATGTGAAAGATAAATCATTCAAGAGAAAGATTACGAACAAAAATAAATCCTCCAAGCTCAGAATTAAATTTTCGAAGGGTGAAAAGTTTTCTTACCTTGCAGACAGAATTGGGAGCAGCCAAATTATTCGATGAAGGAGGCCGCTGTGGTCAATAATAAAGATCAGCTTGTGAATTAGTGGGCAAATCATGGGTATCATGAAAGCATAGACGTTTATAAAGTAATGTTTTGAAAATTTAAAGTTGGAGTTTATAAGCTGGTAACAGCACGGTGAATTGTATGAAGTGAAAGTGGCAATCGGATTGAAGATTTTAAAAGGAAGGAAAGACAGAGCGAGAATGATACGATGGTTGAATGGATGTCTCTGAGAAAGAAAAAAAAGAAAAACCAAGGCCTAGAATTCGGGAAGAGATTAAAAAATCAATACTGGTAGAAATAAACTTTGGAAGAGAAGATTTAGTTTGTTGTCTAGCGCAAAACGGGCAGAGAGATTGAAGCTGTAAAAGAAAGCACAAAGCTCATGGTAGAAGGAGAAAGCTAGTTGGACGTTTAAAAGATTTTCTGGTGTTCCCAAAAATGACATCGATTGCAATAGATCCATATCGGAAAAAAGTCCCATTCGACCACCCCTGAAAAAGAAAGGGAAGGTTTGTAAAATGTGAGATTGTTGTTTTTATAGTAATTGACTGCCATACATGAAATGAAGAACTGTCGGAACCTGCTAGTTCGATGATCGCGATTCGGTGGGATCATAAAGTTGTGACTGGCCTTCTGCGTTTGCGCTTCACATAACTCACCGTTTGTTGTTTGTTTGTTTCTTTCTTAGTTATTAATTTTTTTTAACAACTTCAAGGACTGGACTTCTCTTTACATCTACGCTTGGGAAATTTGGAAATCAGCCAAAATCACAGCAATTAACATTAAAAAAGTAGGCAAAAAAGCGGATCCCCTTAACT
Organism: Eptatretus atami; assembly: GCA_035128595.1. NCBI lineage: Eukaryota > Metazoa > Chordata > Myxini > Myxiniformes > Myxinidae > Eptatretus > Eptatretus atami. The sequence continues at coordinate 89,654,029 of CM068953.1, read as the reverse complement.
GCAGACCAATTAGCTACTTCCAATCATCAGCTAGGTCCATGGATCCATTCATAAACAGTTGACAAATCATTCTTTCTCCAACAGCCTCATCCTCAGATCTTACATATTTGGGATTCAGATCTGGTAAGTCTACCTTCGCGCATCGCTGCTTCCTTATTCCCAAATGGTTGATGCCCTCATATCAACGTAATCAGGGCCGTTTCTTTGGACGTATCCTCGAGCTTATTGATAGGTCTGGCATCCTGCCTTGCTGCTCCCAAATTCTTCAAGTGAATGCAAAGGCCACTCACTCTTGGATTTACTGACTTCCTCCATCTCTCGTAGCTCAACGGTGGCTCTCAACGGAACCCTTTCATCTCTCCCCTGTCAAAGAATGGAGTACCTCCCAAGGCATGTGTCTAGGCTCTCAAATCTTCCTAATTCTTCAATCAATTGATCTTACTGACATGGATAAATCCTCTTTATCTCTCTTGTCTAATGAGACTGCCATGACACTTTTCCTTTCTGACAAACAGGTAGCAGCCCTCCCCTCTCATAGACCTGACAAAATCACAAGTACACTCGGTCAAACACATTTTGCGGATGTATCCACATTGTTCACCCTTACCTTTGGCGTCGTTCACTTACTCATCATGTTACCCCTCTGCATTCCTTGTTGGCCCGTCTCCATTTACTTTTCTCCTCTGCCATGCGTTGGTGTTGCCTTTCTCTGCTTTTCCGTTGTTAGGTTGTGTCCTGAATTTGGGTCTGTGTCACAATGCCTTCCAGTGGCTCTCGACATTTTAAAAATAAATAAACAAGCAGTCATGACTGGTTACTTATACGAAAAATCTCCCGTCACACGTTGACTTCTGACTTGTCTAATAAAAGCTGCTGTCTCTAGAGAAGGTAGCGATGCAAACCAGAAGTTTTTCTCGTGATTCTGTACCAAACCATCAAAAATCGAATGTTTTTGGATGTTTGACCTCAAACGTGACTTGACCTTTGAACATTTTGACACAATCTAATCAAGCGGAGTCATCCCTCTGAATCACGTGTGGTGAATATTGACATTGGTAGCTTCTTCTCGTTCTGAAGTTTATCTGTACAAACCATCAAAAATCGAAATATTTGACCTCACTGTGACCTTGACCTTTGAACCGATTTGACCAAAATCTAATCAGCACTACCATGCACCTCCTGAATAGCGTGGTGTAATTGTGACATTGGTAGCTTCTTCCGTTCTCGTAGTTAATGCCAAGCCTCACAAACAAACAACAAACACGCAAAACAAAACAAACACACAAACAGATGACAGAAGTCATCAATATATTACGAAATCTCTAAAGATTTCGTACAGTATAAACAACAATACCCACGACATTCGCGCATTTTCCAGAATGTATCTTTTAGTTTGAGAATCGCAGGTTCGACAGTGCATCAAAATGTTACTTTTGATGCATCGTTTTTTGAAAAGTTGTCTGAAAAGGGGTTAATTTCTGAAAAGGAGATAAAAGGGGTTCCATGTTCGCATAATCAAATGGAATATCAAATATTCATTGGGAGTCATCAGAAGAACCCGGAAAGTAAAGAGTAAAGACGGAGTCAATCGTGTGAACTGGGATATGATTCGGGTTTTCAGCTTCCACTCGACCATCAACCCGATCCAGGTGCAGCCAAAGTGAGCCTTTAAAAAAAAAAAAAAATCTGCAATAATCACTTCTCTCATACAGATGACAAAGAAGAAATAAGGGTAAAAGATAAAGAAACAAGCAAGATTAGAAAGATAAAGTTGAAAAAGTAGGAAAAAAAAGGGTGAAGAAACAAAGAACAAAGATGATGAAGAAGAACCTGGATATATAGATAATCACAGTCCATCACCAGCTCAAACACAGGCAACAGGCACAAGCTGCCAGAGGTTTGTCAGCAGGGAAGCACAGTCCCATACAGCTTCAGAATATGGCACAACAAACAATAATGTGAAGAACAAATATGCATTCTAGATAACAGAAGAACTTGAAATAAGTTAAGAGCAAAGATAGTCATCATGGGGAACCTGGATAAGATCTGTTTTGGCATACCCTGAATAGAATTTTTTTTATCCCGCGCACCCGGAAGTTGCGGGGATATAGAATTGTTCGTCCCGTAACCGTCGTCACATTTGTTCCTGAGCGCTTACTACAAATCCCTCAGATATATTTTAGAAATTGGTACACATATCAGCAAGTGGTGAAACTGGTGCCCTTTTTGAATATTTTCTAATGATAGGTACATGGTTTGGCAAGCCATGTTGGACCAAGAAAACTTTAAATAATGTTTTTCTGGATCACTAACTAATGAAGCGAGTAATTGCAACTATCAATCTTCCACATGTCTCCATGGCAATAGTATAATATTATGAGCGTCACATGGTTGGGCCGGCCCATTGGATAGAACAAGGCAATGTGTCCAAGCCCGCGTCCAGGCTTTTGTCTGTCACCAGAAGAAGGAGAAGAAGAAGAAGCGGAAGCTCTCCCTGAGAGCCAGCGTTTCGCACGCGACTGTGCCAATTAAAACAAAAAAAAGGAAGATAATTATATAATAACAACAACTTCCAGATTATTTTTCGTTCATCTGTGTCCTTGATGTGATGCCAATTAGACAGACCCGTCTATTGGGGCTCTTGTTATTGACGGAAAAAGATCCGTGGTATTTAATGAAATTACACACATTAAATGGAATATCTTTAATAGTAAAGTGAACTTTTTTTTCGAAACTTTACAAGCAAATGTCCGAAATATTTAAAAGTTGATGATAGACGCTCTCAAAAAGGGACCCTCAATGCGAGGACTGTGTACGGTGTGTTTAGTGATTTAAACGGAATTCCGGATCCTTATATAAAAGCAGCCGATCCTAAAGGTTTTTGTTTCACACGAGAACGAAGAGAAAGTAAGAAACGCGGAGCTTCCTTAGAGCCACTTTCGCTTACAGAGACGCGGTACTTAAAACAACACTCATCGATTAACGACGAAATTCACACACGGTATTCCCACTGAGGATTGATGGCATATGTAAATTTTGAATGGCATCAGGTGTTCACATGGTCGTCAGCCATCTCTGGATTGAAATTAATAAATTTTAAAAAAATGCTTTGGCCAGACGGGCTGGGACAAGATTGGGGCAAAAATTTCCACAATACACTTTCCCCAAAGACAAACTCTTTCAGAATTTGTTTAATTTCTAATTGATAGGTCACCTGGTTTGGCTGGCCATATTGAATTTACCTAAAACCTTCAAATATTCTCAGAACGGCTTGGTTCAGATCAAGGGAACTTCACATATGTGCATC
>CM068953.1:89618849-89631382 GCA_035128595.1 Eptatretus atami | reverse complement strand
ATATTCGGTCAAAATAACCAGTACCCGTCGCCCCCGGGCTTACCCGGGCGAGGGATCTGTAAATTCGGGCCAGAGCCGAGACGGCCATGCCTTCCTCAAGGGTCGTGCTCGTGGCGACGGGAACCACATATACTATTATATTATATATATCTATATATATATATATATATATATATATATATATATATATTCGTATGTTCACATAATATATATATAAGTAATATATCTACAGATACATATATATATATATATATATATATATATTATAATATATATATATATATATATATTGTTACGGTTGTGGAAATTCACAGAACACAATTCAGGTCCCCGAAGATCAGTTAATGTCGATAATGTGTGTTCAGATAGATTCCCACCGATGTCTAAACGGGTTTTATCGTGAGCCGGGCTTGCATCTTGAGGTAGTGTTATTCTGTCCATCGTTATTTTAACATCTCCTCACCACGTTTGCCACAACGCCAAACATCTCCTCACCACCTTAACCACAACCACCAAACATCGCCTCACCTCGTCGCACACCGCCAACATCCCTCACCACCTTAACCAACAACCACCATCTCCTCACCTTCATTCACAAACGCCGCCATCTTTTCGCCACAACGCAATTCCACAGACAACGGCATCTCCCAGAAGAACGGCATCTCCGCCGACAACAGGGGAATCCCTCGTTGGGGCGAGGGCTTGGTGATTTCTACACTCGCTTTTGTCCGCGTTTGATCGGCAAAATCGGAATCCAAATGAAAAAAGGGGCGGAGCCAGCGGGTGCAGTCTAGCGAAAGACCAAACACCCCCCCCAAACCCATAAAAGGTGGGGGCCTGAAAGGCCCCGGGAGTCAGTTGGGTACAAGTCTGGGTTCGTGTCCAGTTGAAGTTGAGTTCGTCTGGAGTCTGAGTTAGTTCGGAGTTCGTGGTCCAGTCCGGTTCGTGAGTCAGTCTGGGTTCAGGAGTTCGTCTGGAGTCCTGGGTTCCTGGTCCGTTGGGTACGTGGTTCCAGTCTGGGTTTTCGTGTTGAGTTTGTTCGGAGTGGAGCTCGGAGTGGAAGTCGGGTTGAGGTCGGAGTGACCTGGAGTCAGCCAACCTGCAGTTGCCCGTGCGGAATTGTGGGTCGGTGGAGCAGCCGGAGAGAAGTCGCCAGCCAGCGGCATAAACGGTCCGAACGACGCTGAGGAAGTGAAGCGGGCTCTTAAGAGAGCATCAAGTTTTAAAAGAGCAAAGGCCCGTTCGCTACCCTCTGAGGTGTTCGTCGGCTAGGCCCGATCGACAGGCGCAGGCTGGGCCTGGACCAACCGAGCTGCCGCCACGCCAGCTGCCGTGTTGACGACGAGACATCGAGGTGCGCCCAGGAGTCACCACGAGGGTGCAGGAACCTGCACGGTCTCGCAGAGCTCCTTCGGTCTCCACAGCTCCGCGGAACATTAAAGGCCACGGGCCCTGTTCTTTCTTTTTCTTTCTGGGTTTTGCATGGAAGTAGTGGCGCTTGTCCGCTAAGTATAACTGTTTAAGTGCCTGTCATTACAATAAATAGACAGGCTGTAGGTCTTTTGCTCGTGTCTGTCGCCCTTAACCCCATTCGCTATTGACTGCATGCGTGTAATAAATGTCATGTTTGAATATTCACCTGCTCGTTGCGTCCCTTCCTCCATTGAGGCGCCGTATTGCGTTCGAATAATAGCTGGCTTTTAATAAGCCGTAAGATAATCGAGTCGATGGGGCTTGGCGATAATAAACCGCTCGCCAATCGCAAACGACGCGAACTGCTAAAGCGGCTCGTGTCCCGTACGGTCCCGTCGAGGTGTAAATCCGCATTTCTGTCTGCGCGAATACTTATGTAAAAATCGACATTCGGCCGATCAACCCTGTCACGCTTTGGACAGAAGCGTTGGCCTGATTTACGGTGTGGTTAAAACACACCCCATAGCTGGATTTTTCGGCGTTGATCCGAAAGCTACGACTGGATTGGCACGGTCGGTGGCGCGTGCGGCCGCGAAATTAGCTTAAAAGCGGTCGCCCGCAACGCCGAGAACACAACATGTTGTCATGAAGTGGGATACAAACTCTCCGTCTCCAAAACAAATTAACGAACCGGTATTAAGGGTGTGCGAGGCGACCCTCTCGGTTCCATCAAATTCCGAGCGTGGAAAATTTTTATAACCGATACGCAAAATGGCAGCTCAAGGCGAGCGGGGGCAGGGAGAAATATTTTTTAATGTAGAATCTATGGTCCAGGACGCCATCGCCATGCGGTTGGAAAACCGTACAAAGGTTGGGAAAGGTGGCGTGCAATGTATCTGGTTCTCCCTTTTTTATTACAACCCCACCCCAATTATAGTCAGTGGGAGCGGCCTGAGCATGAACTTTGCCGGCAACAAATTCGGAGTCGTAAAATGGCGGCGGAGTCGCAAAATGGCGCGCGGCCCGCACCTCAGCGAGGAACGAAGCGCGAGCGGGTTGCTATTAATAGCGCAACGAGCCGCAACGGCAAGGGGGAAGGCTCCCGCCCACAGGTTCAAACCACGGGGGCATGGCAGGCGAAGCAGGGGCGCCGCGCTACATTGGCGAACTTCAGACACAATTGTCGGATGCCTTGGAGCAGTGGAGGTGTGGTGATAACTGTATAGAGGAAATTGCAATTGAATTGGACCGCGCACAGGGCGAATCGGGGGCTGAAGAAGGACTTAGCCAACACAGGTCGAGGAACTACATAGGGAAACGACGGAAAGTAGATTGGGTTTCGTGGGTTTTTTGTACCAAAAGGCGAGCGAACTGAAATAAAAGAAGAGGAGGAGCAATTAGTAAATTCCGCGGAATCGGAGAGAACTTGGAGCAAGAATGGAAAACAAAGCTGGAGGAGGAAAAGTGGGAATTGGAACTACTGAAGGAAGAGGTTAAGTCAGGCATCAGATAAGGGAAGCTTCGAACAGAAGATAAAAAGAGAGAGAAATCTCTGGAGCAAAGGAAGGAAGAAATTGTTGAAAGGTCAAGACAGTTCAAAAGAACTACAGGAGAAATGAGGAAAGTAGAGGGAGTACCATAAGTTGGAACAAGAGAAGAGCAAACTGACAAAAGAATAGAAGGAAGAGCAAATTAAGTAATTTCCCGGAATAGAGAGAACTGGAAGAAGAATTTGAAAACAAAAGCTAAAAAGCGAAAAACGGAAACAACCTTTGAAATTGCAACAACTGAAAGAAAAGATAAGACAGCGATCAGAATAAGAGGAAGCTTAGAACAGAAGATAAAAAGAAGAGAGAAATATCTAAAAAAACTAAAGAATATGGGTAAAGACAGTGGACGAAATGAGGAAAGGAAGACTGCAAAAGAGTGCGGAGATAAGAGAGGAATTATGGGAAGAAAGCGGAAGGAACAAAATAGAACACGAATTGAAATTGACCGACTAAAGGAGAATGAGCAAGAGAATGGATGAAATGAAGGAGGAAGAATGTGAAAGAGGTATGGAGATGAGAAGGAATTAGAAAAAAAAGCTTCTGAAGTTACGGAAAGCACAAAAACAAAGAGACGGGATTACAAAACGAGCTGAGATGTTGAGAGAGGAAAGAGCGAGAACGGAGAATGAAAACGTTAAGGAACCACACTGCGCAGATCCGAACAGTTAGAAGCCAAAGCAATGTTTGGAAAGTGTGCGGAGATGAAAAGGACTTATGGGAAAAAGGCTTCTGAGTACGGAAACACCAAAGCAGAGAGAGGGAAATTACAAAACGAGTGAGGATGTTAAGAAAGAGGAATGAACGAGACGGAGAATGAACCGTTAAGGACGCACACTGTGCAGATCAAACAATTAGAAGCCAAAGCAAGATTAAAGAATGAGAATGCAAGAAAGAGTAGTGAAGGAAAACGAATGAGCACGAAACAGGAAATTCAGCCAATTGAAGGAAACAACGAGATTGGAGAATGAGGAACAAGCAGAGACAGAGGGATAGACAACCAAAAAGAACCATGGAATGAACACGGAAAGGAATCAAACAATGAGGAACCGACGAATTCGAGAAGGAAGAACTAAGAGAGACAGTTGGGATAAGAACAAAAACAATATGAATTTGAAATTAACAACCTCAAGGAGAAGCAAAGTTGGAGTTCTCCACGGAGATGGAAAAATCCGGAAAAGATAACGAACAACTCAAAAAGCTCGAGAGGAAGAAGCCTCAATGGGCCAGGAAGGAGAACAGCACAATAATAGGGGATTGTGACATCACCAAAGGGAGGAAGTTAGTGTGGCGGGACTTGATTGACTCACTCGTCAGATGAAACAACATTAGGGCAAACCTGGATAAAGGAGACACAAATTAAAAATGGAGACGTGGAAATATAACGGGAGCCAGAGTGACTGAGACGTGTAGGGAGAGACACGTAAGAGACGAGGGAGATAATAAAGGAGAACCGAGGTATGAATGAGTGACGGAATTAACAGAACAAAGGAAAACGAGCAGGAAATAGAATATTGCCAGAGATGCGGAGATAGACCGAGTCGAGAATGAATTAATAACCGAAGGGGAAGACCCAAGATCGAGGTAGCAAAGGAGAACGAGAATCCGAGAGGAAAAACAGAGACGAAGATCAGGAGAAACTAATAACACGAAGAGAAAAGAAATAAAATGTATAGAACTGCAGGAAGTAGAGGAAATCATAATAGACGACGGCAGAAATAACTAGAGGGGACAACTCGTAGAGTGCAAAACCTCCGCCGCCAATAAGCTGGGTCCTCCAAGTGACCCTTATATCTTTCTTAATATCGAGTCAACAGTGCTGACAGTTATAGTTCTTTTCTCCAACATTTTTTTTGGGGGGGGGGGGTTGGAAATCACTAAAATATGTAGAAATGCGAAAAAAAAATACAAAATAACAATAGAAAATCGAATTTGTTGAAAAAAAAAGTTGCAAACAAATTTTTTTTTATTCTCTAAAATTTTTTTTTGGGGGGGGGGGGGGGTTGGAAATCACTTAAAAAAAAAAAACTATGTAGAAATGCAAAAAAAAAAATTTTTTTTCTCTAACAATTTTTTTGGGGGGCGGGGGGGTTGGAAATCACTTAAAACATGTAGAAAAATGGCCCAAAAAAAATTTCTCTTTTTTTTGGGGGGGGGGTAACATTTTTTTGGGGGGGTTGGAAATCACTTAAAACATTGAAATGCAAAAAAAAAAAAAACATTTCTCTAAAAAAAAATTGGGGGGGGCGGACCAAGTCCAAATTAATGGCATGATCCTTGGACCATACTAACCCCCCACGCAAGTTTTTCGTCGAAATCCGTCAAGGTTTTTCCGTATACTGTTCACAAACAAACAAACAAACAGAAAAGGGGTGAAAAAACAGTAACTCCGTCTTCGATGCGGAGGTTATAAATGGAGACGAAGGAAACAAAGAGAGGTGACAGAATACGCAAATAGTCACGGAAACAGAGCACGGGAGATAGAGATAATTCGAACGGGGTGAAAGAGGACACAACAGGTAGAGGTAGTGAGGCAATGAGGGTGAGCCTGGGGAATGTTTTGGTGCCTCGGTGCAAGCAGCAGATGGCTCTTAGAAACGAGGGGAGGGAATATGCCCCCTTGGAACGGATCGCGACAGGTGGGTCCGTCGAGCTTGCGAGTTAAGAGCGGCGAGTGTGTGGACGGGTACACGCGAAGCTTGGGGGTATGGAGGCCCCGGGACCCCTTGTGGTAGCGCGAATCCCCAGCGCGATTGGTCTGGTGTGTGTGTTTTAGAGTGTGGCGAAATGCGTGTTAACGCGCGCGATAGCGTGAGTGAGGCCGTGTGTGAGACAAACCGCGTATGTGAGTGAAATAGGCACGCGTGAGTGAAAGGCCGTGTGTGAGAGAAACCGGGTGTGTGAGGAGCGCGTATGTAGGGAGATGACGGTCGGTATGCGGGAACGCAACCGTTGTCCGAGTGTCATGGTTAAGGTGTGTAAGCGTCATGGCACAAGGAAATGCGTGCGTTGAAGGGACAAGACGGCGATCAGACGAGGGACAAAGGCCGGGTCGCGGCCATAGCGTTTGGAGGACCGTGCCGGATTCGCACGGCAGCGCGGCGCGGGTGCCGTGCTGTCTCGCACGAGGCCGAGCCGCTGCGCGCCTGCGCGAGTGAAATCTGGTCTGGACACGCAATGCAGTGGATGTAAGCGATCCGTGGACGGCCGAAGCTAGGCTGGATAGAATGATTTGGATTCGGATGGGTCTCCAGGCCGAGCATGTATGTGGAGCAGAGCACATGTGCTCGCGTGCGGAACCCTCGAAACGCGAGCTTGCCTTTGGATGCCGCAGTGAGTCGTGGCGGCACGCATGGTTGGAATCCGGCAGAAGGGGATCCTGCCGGATGTTACGTCCAAGAAGGTAACATCCAAGAAGGTTACCGTGACGAGGGTGCGCGAAGCACGAAACAGCTGCATGACGTCAACGGGGAAGAGTGCAGGTTTCGAATTGCCGCGCTGAGTGCACATTAAAAGAAAAGAAAAAAAAAGAGGAAAAAGCAAGCCCGCCACTGTCGGGTGAACGGATTCCCGGCAAGGGGAGGAACCCCCTTCTTTGGCACACGGAACCAGCACTAGTTAGCAGGATGGCTTAAGCATTATTAGACCGGCCTTCATGAGGCAGGGACAAGTTCCTGTATGGTGCCGTGTAAAAAGTATATTTGGAGTAGGTAGAGGATTATTCAGTTTAGATTTAGGATTGGGAATGGAAAAGGATATGTTGGAGACAATGGACCGACTTTTGGATGTGTAGAGGGACGTAGTCTTAGCTACGTTAGAGTTAAAAGGAGTGCTATATTGTTAGGGATGACTGGGAGACACACGACGATTAGTTGGAGGGATTTAGTGAGAAGAATGGCATATTCATGCGATGTGAATTGTGAGAAATGGAAATTGTAAGGAATAACATGTCGAGTGAGTGAGGGCAGCGAGCCTGAGTGAATGGGGAGCGAATGTGGTATGCAATGGTGGCGATGAGTGATTTGGGGGGAGGAGTGATTCCCAACCCAAGGGACCCCGGGATGCAGAGTAATGTGAGTTAGTGGGTTAGTCCAATTGACAAAATGAGGTCGTTTTGCTCGTTGGTGCGAATGTAGGCTCGAAACGCGTTTGGAGGGGTGCAAGGAGCCTGTTGACGGGCTGGGAGAGTGGCTGCTGAACTGGTGTAGTATCGCTTAATGGGCACCCCAGGCACCGGCTAGTGGCCGGCGTAGGGCCAAGGGTCCAAGAGGGGCCGGGATAAGCGTAGTGGGCAACGGTGGGCCCGCATGATGCGCGCGGCCCGGCGCAAAGCCACGTGGGAGTCCGTGGCAACGGGCACCCGGTGGAAAGGGGCCCGTGGCGCCAGCAACTGCCACGTTGAGCATCGAGGGGGAGTATGCCAGGAGACGCGGCAGACTCACCAAAATTTAAGGGAGCTGGTAGGGCTCGCGCAGACAGTCGCTAGGACCGAGGGCTGCCATCAGTCGTGGAGAATCGCCAGAGGGTAGTTCCTGCCAAGGAGCCACGCGTCGCAGCCATGGAAGACGTGCGAGCGGCATGAGGGAAAATTTGAGGGCAAGGCCTAAATTTGTGAGGGCGCACTCCCAGGCCTTTTAGGGACTGGAGACTCAAGACAGTCGCAGGGCCTGGGGGTGCGCCAAGTTGGAGAATCGCAGAGGGTAGTTTCCTGCCAAGTGAAGCCACGCGTCCAGCCATCAGACCAGTGCAGGGCACAATGGAACAATATTGAGGGCAAGGCCCAAATTTGAGCAGGAACCAACCACAGCGAGAGAGAATCTGTGTTGGTAGAACGCAAGAGTTTAAGCGACAGGGTTGCCTTTTGGAAAGCCGGGGTACGTTAAAAGCTTAATACATATTAGGTTAGATAGGGAAATGTACCCGCTCCTGCAACCATCCATCCCCTCGCTTCGTCGTTGTAGGCCGCCTGGACCACCTTGGATAAAAAGATCGCTGAAGAACGTCTGAGGAGGCCATTCTGAGGCTCCATGTGGCCTCGGACAGGACGCTGCCATGCGAAGCAAACCGCTCTCCTTTAATTCCCCACATGGAAGGGAACAAGGGGTTTGGGTAAGGCTAGGTGACATGGTAGGTTACCGGACAGAGAAATAAAGGGGGTATAGGGAGACAAAATTATAGAAGGAAATAAAATAATAGAATAAATAAATAAGATGGGGCAAATTTTGGTTTTGGCAACTAACGGGAGTGGTGATGGAACAGAGACAGGAAGGCGATAGGTGTGGGAGGGAGCACAGTAGGGTAGGTCGACGCCACGCTTCAAAGACCGGCCGGCAACCAACCGCAACTCCCCCACCAACCTCCAGAACGAGACAAGAAGGCCGGCCAGCTGCGTATGCCGCCTGTTTGTGCTCACAAGCGGCCTGTTCCGGCCTGCCTATGGCATGCCTTGTCTGGCCTGCCTCTGCCTTCGGACCCATGCCTGCTAGCCTGTGGTTGCATTTGCCCCTGTGTCCATCCATCTGCCATGTGCCCACGGATCATCGCGCACAAGTTGCGGGACTGCCCTGCAAAGGCAAGCCCGCCAACCGCATTGGTTTGCTTGCCGTGGTGTCGCATTCAGTACTCTGCAGGGAAACTGCCTGCAGGCAGTCCGCACACGGAGACCTGCATTGAGCAGCCCGTGCACGCGTGTTTTGCATACATCCCATCCTTGCTCATTTTTGCGTTTGCTGCTAGTGCCCATCCAGTTGTTCTGCAAGGGACCTGCCTGCAGGCAGCCGCACATGGGGACTGCATTGGTGCCGCCCATGCCCGTTTTGTGTTCAACCTGGCATTTGGGTTTTTTTTACCTCGCACCAGAGCAAAAAAAACACCTTGGGCATTTGGGCAGCCTGGCTTCCCTGTTCAAACATGGCCTGTGATGGAAATCATGCATGCGGGTTGGGGTGGTTGCTCTCAGCGCTTGAAGACATGAAAAGGTTTTGTGACAGAATACGATGGTTGTTGTCTCTTCCGTCCATACTCAACCGTCCGTGTCTCGATCTCTTCTGATGAACAAAGGCAGACTCTCTTCGACGACCCAAGCCAAGCAGAACGCGAAGGTCTGCGAAAAGCCAAGCCGAGCAAAAAGCCTCCAAAAAGCCTCCAAAGCCAGAAAGCTTACTAAAAGCAAGCCAAAGCAGAAAGCCTTCAAAAGCCTCAAGCCTCCTCAACCCAAGCCAAAGCAGAAGCCGAAGCTCTACTGAGGCAGCCCGAACAAAGCAGAGCGTCCCTTTTTTATTCCTATCCCGCCCCTCCCCCCTCCGGGCGTGACTCAATGCCCTTGCTGCTCCATCCCCGCTCAACACCGGGTGCGGAGGGCAGTAGTCCTGACGCTCATGAATCACGGGACGGGAGGCTCTTCTTCCTCTTCTTGCAGAAGAGGGGGAGGGGGTCTCCATTGTGTTCATGATCCGCTCGCCTAAACGGGCTGCTCACACCCTTGCACGTTTAGCCAGCGTATGCGATTTTGAAAAATTTGTTCTACAAACGCTGGCACAACGTGAATACGCTTTATGGTAGTTTTGTGTACGTTTAAGAGCACGCTGAAAAAGCACTACCATAGGTCGATATTAACGCTGAGTTTAAAACGTTGCTACTTTCTGTTGTCCAAAAAAATTTGCATGCTTGAAATTTTACGAGTACTCGCGTTTTGCTCACGACGATTCCGCTACCGCTGTGCCATAAGTTGTAGGCACGTTATGCGATCGTTGACACATCCGTTAATTGTATGTTACTCATACATAAGTCGAAACAGTAGAGTAACATTCGCCGTACACGAATCTTATTTTCAACCTAATGAGTAACGTTTTGTAAGACGCTAACACGAACGTTGTTCACACTTCGCACACCGCTACTTGGAAATTCCTCATAACTCGAAACACATCAAAGTAATGTTTAGGGTACCCTGTGACTTATTTACTAACCTATGAATAACGTGCTTGGGCAATATTAGGCATGCATAGCTAGACTATCGTTGGCATAGGTTTGTGGACGCCTAAAACACGATAAACAATCGTTGGTATAACTTATGTATAAGTTATCGAAGAGTTTGTGGTTCATTACTATACATTATGCATTTTCAAGTCGTTTTAATACTTTAAAAGTAAAACAAAGAAATTTTCATCGTGGATGAGTAGGAAAGAAAATTAGCCGAAAAGAACATCGAACAAGTGCCAAAGTAGTCTCCTATTCGTGGACGATAAAAGGATCCATCATCACCCACACGACCCTCCCCTCATCACGCTCACTACTACTACTGACGTGGACCTACACTACTACCAATACTACTACTACAACTACTACTGACATAGACATACTACTACTACTACAACTGACATAGACTACTACGACTGCTACTACTACTACTACTGACATAGACATACTACACTACCCAATGCTACTACTACAACTACTACTATTCTACGTCACGCACACCAACTACTCTAATAGTTTACTACTACTGATACTGACTGCATTAACATCTCTCACATGGAGTCGGAACACTGACGGGTTCCTCTTGTGAAGCCCATTTGTATATACCATTCCCTTAATGCTGCAAATACGCCATTACACGGTAGATGTAAGTTAGAAACACGTTCAGTAAGTGCTGTGGTCGTCCGGAAGACATCAATCTAATTCGTCTACAATACCGACAATGTGCGTTTGAGATCAGTACACATAGGTTCATAGCATGTTACTCAAAGGTTTAGAAGCACGTTATACTTAGGTTCAAAGCATGCTACACATGGTAAACGCACGTTACTCATAGGTTCATAGCACGCTAGTCATTGGTTCAAAGCAAGTTACAAATAGGTTCAATGCACGTTACTCATAGTTTCAAGTATGTTAAACATAGGTTCAGAGCACGCTACTCATAGGTTAAAAGGACGTTACCCATTGGTTGAAAATTAGGTTGCGGGTATGTTAAATATTACTTGACGTGTTTCGACTTATGAGTAACTATAAGTAACGTGTGTCCGTCGTGTGTAAACGATCGCGGAGCGTGCCAGGAACATATGACAACGCATGCGGAACGTGTTAGCCATACGCCGAGTACGTCGTAAATTTTCAGCATGCTTGAAATTTCACGACGTATTACACGTACCACGTAATATGACAGCGTACTTCATTGTTTTCCAGCCTACTCTTAACGTATACACAACTTACCTATACCGTATTTGACGTGCGCCTAGCGTTTTAGACACAATTTTCATAGCCGGCATATGCTGGCAAATCGTCAAGGTGTGACTGGATGTTGACACTTCAAATTCTCAGGCGGTTATGATTTAAATCGGCGTGCGGCAGGTTCTTAACAGGCTATGCCACGAGTTCGCCGGCGATACGTTTAGCGCGCTATGCAAGTTAAACTATCGTTGGGCATAGGTTGTGAACGCCAACAACAGGCTAACATTCGTTGTAAAAGTTATCAATAACACAACGAAACGTTCTGTGCCCGTTACTAATATGTTATGCATACGACCAACACGTTATGAATACGACCAAAACTTTTTTAAAACATAAAAATTTCAGCGTACGCCAACGTTTTACATACATTTTATACGTTCCATTGCTGGTTAAAACGTAAGGTGTGACAGGGCCCTAACTATTAAATTGAATCACGCAGCGCACTTAATCGATTTCTGCCCATTAAACAATGGAAGGTGAACTATCTAGGGAACAAGCACTTATCGACATAACCGACTAAGGAACCTGAATGTTGTGTCGATCGAATTCCCAAATTCGTAACTATATTTTATATATAATATAATATATAATATATATATATATACATACATTACAACATATATATATACATACATACATATATACATGACATACATACATATATATATAATTATATAAACTTCTTTTTTCGCTGCTCCCGTTAGGGGTCGCCACAGCGGATCATCCTTATGATCCGCATAATGATTTGGCACTGGTTTTACGCGGATGCCCTTCCTGATGCAACCCTGGTCGCCTCTTACGACACAGGGATATGGTAACCTATTCTTAACCGGGCATACACGGGCCCAGTACACTGGTACTCACTTGCCGACCCTCGGAAGGATGACAGGCTGAGTCAACCTCCTGGTGTGTATAATTCAAGCGGCCAACGGGGCTTGAACTCAGGACCTTTTGATCCCAAGCCGCTACCCTAACCATACGCCAACACCAGCGCTAATATTATATACAATATGTATATATTATATATATATATATATATTTTTTTTTTTTCAGCAAACCACATTTCAAAGTCGGCATCAAAAGCTGCCCACCGATTGGGCATCCTCATACGTATAAGAGTTTTGGAGGCTTTTTGGAGAGCTTTTTGCTTCGGCTTGGCTTTTCAGCAGACCTTCGCGTTCTGCTTGGCTTGGTTCGTCGAAGAGAGTCTGCTTTGTTCATCAGAAGAGAGTTGAGACAACGGACGGTTGAGTTGAGACGGAAGAGACAACAACCATCGTTGTCTGTCACAAAACCTTTTCATGTCTTCAGCTGCTGGAGGCAACTCACCCCAACCCGGCATGCCAT
>CM068953.1:89581235-89591683 GCA_035128595.1 Eptatretus atami | reverse complement strand
GGGAAATTGAGTGATCGGGTAAGTTGAGCTACCGCTACTGGACATGCCAAAATGGAGAAAACTGAAAGGTGGCACAATCTATTCATAAAAAGACAGACTTTGCTTGTTGATGTCAGGAAAAAGCAGTTTTAGAGAAATAGTCCAGGCAATCTAGCCCATTTTTTCACTTGATCAGGAACAAATTGCAACAGAATTTTTTTTAGTGCAATGCATTTCTATGAGGTCCCCAGAACACCACACTAAAAGTCGTAAGAAATCCTTGTTGCGGAAATGCGTATAATTTGCATAAATCCAATTGGCGGCCAATTATCAATATTGTGCATATCTTTGCTCACAAGATGACATATTAGGTGATTTCAACTTCTAGAATGGGTATTTGTATACAAGGATGCATTTAGATACTTTTAAACTTCCCTGGACAAAATCTCATTGCATAAATCCTATATGGCGGCCAATTATCAATATTGTGCCATACTTTGCTCACAAGATGACATATTTGAGTGATTTCAACTTCTAGAATGGTATTTTGTATATAGGATGCATTAGCATACTTTTAACCTTCCTGGAACCAAAATCTATTTGCATAAATCCAATATGGGCCCGCCAAAATATCAATATCTTGCAAATCTTCTGATCTCAGATGATGTATTTAGTGATTTAAATTTCTCTAATGAGATCTTTGGATCCAAGGATGCATTTGTAATACTATAAAATATTTCATTGGATGCATCTAGGACACACGCTATATGCAAAGTCTGCATATGTATACCTGCAAATGATGCTTAATCTCCAGAAAGTCATCCAGATGTCCATCAGCAATTTGAAGAAAGGATACCATGTGGTGAGGGCGCAGTGATAGGTTGGGCAGGGACTATCCCGGATCTCACAATTGAGCCAGTGCTGATGAGAAGTATAAAGACACTGGAGCTGTGACAAGAGGAAAGGATGACAGAACTCAGCGTTTGGTGGGGTCCTTTCCATGCCAGCATGTGCAAATATCAACGAGGCCATATGCAGAAGCTCAGTGGATCATTTGAAACCAGTGACCAGCACAAAGACCTGTAAAAAGCTAGACAGCTAGAGATGTCAATGACACCCTTGATCTTAATCAGCTATCTCAGGGAGAGAGATCCATTCGCATGGATCCGTCCCTGTTTAACATTGCAAATGGCATGACAGCCCAGGAAGGAGTCAACGTTGAAATCAAGAACAGTTGGAGAAAGATTCTAGCATCATGGTTGGAAATCTGTAGAAGAGTTCACTCTTCCGGAAATGTGATCGAGCAGTGACACTTAATTCAAGATCAACTGTCAAGATCAAAGGAGAATCTGTGAAGGTAGATCCACAGTTGATCTTCCAGAGACTGGTAACCATTGGGGAGCGCTGTGAAGATCTACAGTCACTCTTCAAATAGAACTGTGTACGTTACCCCCAGCATTGTTTGAATCTTCCCTCCTGCAGGCCAAAAGGCTGTCCTTGCCGATGTTCTCTGGAAGACCATGCAAGGGGAAATGAGAACCAATTGGAATGTCCAGTATATTCTCGATGGTGGTGCGCTACTTCATCGTCTTCCATGGCCAAGAGGTTCCACATATGAGAGTGTCAGTCAGCTTTATGTCACATATATTACACATAATATGGGGCTGCTACCTTATCTTTGATGGATACCAAGACGGTCCAACAACAAAAGATGTGCACGCACATGAGAAGGACAGGGTCTTGTTCAGGCATGACGTAAACTTCACTGGGTGAATGGTTATACAGTCCAAGAAGGAGGAATTCTTGAAAAATGTGATAAACAAACAGCGATTTATTGTTTACTCTTCGTGACAAACTAGAGCGGGCTGCGTGTAAATAGATCAGCGCAGAGCATGATCTGATGTGCTCATTGTCCAAACAGCTGTTGCATCTGCTAGAATCAAAGACACTGCCCTGATAGGGATGACACGAATTGCTCATCCTCCTACTGATCATGCTGAACTGGATGCACATGACTTGTTCCTGGCCCCAGAGCCCAGGCAATCAGCAAAAAGACCAGGATATGTGCATAAACAGTCTAAGGAATTCTTGGTCCTGATGTTTGTGACCATGTGTTATTTATCCATGCAATCCTTGGTGCGATACAACTTCTCGCCTGTTTGGATTGGAAAGGGTTTAGCAGTAAGAAAGATCAAGAGTGTGCCCTGTTCCGTCAGCAACTAAGGTGTTCAGCCAGAGGCAATGTGGCAAAACAGGAATTATTGCAGCAGGAGAAAAAGCACTTGTGTCATTATATGGTGGTGCCAAAGAACAAGGACTGGACACTTTATGATACCAGGCGATTTGTGAGAGATTTCCAAGGCACATCTCATGAGAACCTCAAACTCTACCCCAACCTCAGCAGCTCAAGTATCACAGCCTCCGTGTATATTATCAGATGAGGAGTGGAAAGGAAGACATCAATTGAAGCCGGAAGAGTGGGGATGCACATGGTGGATGGCAATGTTGCCAATACAAACTGACCAGCTTGCAGCCCCATCAAAACTACTGGATGTCATCTGCTGTAACTGTAAAACAGACTGTAATACAAAGAGGTGCACATGCAGAAGTATAGTCTGCATTGCAGTGTCTGTTGTGGAGATGCCATGGGACAAGTTGTGCCAACTCACAGCTACCAGATTTCACTGATGACTATATGATGACCTTGATGGGCATCTTCAGTGGGTATTAATATGCCTGCAATGAAACACTAGCCAAAAGAAGTGACTGTCATAAATTGATCACAAAATATCGATATTTGGTGGCCATATTGGATTTTATTAAATTCATCCATCATTTTATTAAACCCATCCAATCAAAATATTAAACTATCCCAATTTATCCTTATCCCCTAAATATTCTAGAAATATAACCGCTCAAACCTGTTTTCTGAGAGTAAATATATGGCAAATATATGATATTGTCAGCCATATGGATTTTGCAAATGAGATGTTTATCAAAATACATCAGAAAATTGTTAATACTCTAAATGCATTCTTGTATGCAAAGATATATACTAGAAGTTGAAATGGCTCAAATTATCATCTGTGAGCAAGATATGGCACAATATTGATAATTGGCCGCCATATTGGATTTAGCAAAGTACGTATTTCCGCAACAAGGATTTCTTAGGACTTTTAGTGGTGTTGTAGAGACCTCATAGAAATACATTGTCTAAAAAATTCGTTTGCAATGTTCCCGATCCAACTTATTTGCCTGGCTAAAAGGAGAAACATGCAGCAAAGAAATCTGCAGGTATGGTTCAACTTCCCCCCCTTCCTCCACCCTTCCCTCCACCCTTTCCCTCCCACCCTTTCCCTCCACCCCTTTCCTTCCCACCTTCCTTCCCACCTTTCTCTCCCCCCCTTTCTCTCCCACACCTTCCTTCCCACCCCTTCTCTCCCACCCCTTCCTTCCACCCTTTCTCTCCCACGAGTCCCACTTCCTTTCCCACCCCTTTCTCCACCCTTCCTTCCAACCCCTTTCTCTCCCACCCCTTTCTCTCCCACCCCTTTCTCTCCACCCCTCTCTCGCACCCCTTTCTCTCCCACCCCTTCCTCTCCCCACCCTTTCTCTCCCACTTTTCCTCTCCCACCCCTTTCTCTCCCACCCTTTTCTCTCCCACCCCTTTCTCTCCCACCCCTTTCTCTCACCACCCTTCTCTCCCACCCCTTTCTCTCCCACCCCTTTTCCTCTCTCTCCCACCCCTTTCTCTCCCACCCCTTTCTCTCCCACCCTTTCTCTCCCACCCTTTCTCTCCACCCCTTCTCTCCCACTCTTTCTCTCCCACCCTTTCTCTCCCACTTTCTCTCCCACCCCTTTCTCCTCCCACCCCTTTCTCCCACCCCTTTCCCTCTCCACCCCTTTCTCTCCCACCCTTTCTCTCCCACCCCTTTCTCTCCACACCTTCTTCCCCCCTTTCTCTCCCACCCTTCCTCCACCCCTTCCTTCCCACCCTTCCTCCCACCCTTCCTTCCCACCCCTTTCTCTCCACCCCTTCTTCCACCCTTTCTCTCCCACGATCCCACCCTTCCTTCCCACCCTTTCTCTCCACCTTCCTTCACCCCTTCCTTCAACCCTTTCTCTCCACCCTTTCTCTCCCACCCCTTCTCTCCCACCCCTTTCTCTCCACCCCTTTCTCTCCCACCCTTCTCTCCCACCCTTTCTCTCCCACCCTTTCTCTCCCACGAGTCCACCCCTTCCTTCCCACCCTTTCTCTCCACTCCTTCCTTCCAACCCTTCTTCACCCCTTTCTCTCTTCCACACCTCCTCTCCATCCCTTTCTCTCCCACCCCTTTCTCTCCCATCCCTTTCTCTCCCACCTTTCTCTCCCACCCTTTCTCTCCCACCCTTTCTCTCCCACCCCTTTTCTCCACCCCTTTTCTCTCCCACACCCTTTCTCTCCACCTTTCTCTCCACCCCTCTCTCTCCCACCCCTTTCTCTCACCCCTTTCCTCCCACCCCTTTCTCTCCCACCCTTTCTCTCACCCTTTCTCTCCCACCCTTTCTCTCCCACCCCTTTCTCTCCACACTCCTTCCCACCTTCTCTTCCTCACCCCTTCCTTCCACTTCTTCCACCCCTCCTTTCCCACCCTTTCTTCCCACCCTTTCTCTCCCCACCCCTTCCTTCCCACCCCTTCTCTCCCACAGTCCACCCTTCCTTCCCAACCCCTTTCTTCTCCTCCTCCTTCCTTCCAACCCCTTCCTTCCAACCCCTTTCTCTCCACCCCTTTCTCTCCCACCCCTTTCTCTCCACCCTTTCTCTCCCACTCTCTCCCACCCTTTCTCTCCCACCCCTTTCTCTCCACCCTTTCCTCCCACCCCTTCTCTCCACCCTTTCTCTCCCACGGATCCCACCCCTTTCCTTCCACCCTTTCTCTCCCACTCTCCTTCCAACCCCTTTCTCTCCCATCCCTTTCTCTCCCACCCCTTTCTCTTCCCACCCCTTCTCTCCCACCCCTTTCTCTCCACCCCTTTCTCTCCCACCTTTCTCTCCCACCCTTCTCTCCACCCCTTTCTTCTCCCACCCCTTTCTCTCCACCCCTTTCCTCCCACCCCTTTCTCTCCCACCCTTTCTCTCCACCCCTTTCTCTCCACCCCTTCCCCACTTTCTCTCCCACCCTTTTCTCTCCCACCCTTTCTCTCCCACCCCTTCTCTCCACCCCTTCTCTCCACCCTTTCTCTCCCACCCCTTTCTCTCCCACCCCTTCTCTCCCACCCTTTCTCTCCCACCCTTTCTCTCCACCCCTTTCTCTCCCACCCTTTTCTCTCCCCCCTTTCTCTCCCACTTTCTCTCCCACCCCTTTTCTCTCCACCCCTTCCTTCCACCCTTTCTCTCCCACGAGTCCCACCCCTTCCTTCCCACCCCTTTCTCTCCTCCTCCTTCCTTCCAACCCTTCCTTCCAACCCCTTTCTCTCCCCACCCCTTTCTCTCCCACCCCTTTCTCTCCACCCCTTTCTCTCCACCCTTTCTCTCCCACCCTTTCTCTCCACCCCTTCTCTCCCTTTCTTCCCACCCCTTTCTCTCCACCTTCTCTCCCGAGTCCCCCCTTCCTTCCCACCCTTTCCTCCCACTCCTTCCTTCCAACCCCTTCTCTCCCATCCTTTCTCTCTCACCCTTTCTCTCCACCCTTTCTCTCCCACCCCTTCTCTCCCACCCTTTCTCTCCCACCCCTTTCTCTCCCACCCCTTCTCTCCCACCCCTTTCTCTCCCACCCCTTTCTCTCCCACCCTTTCTCTCCCACCCTTTTCTCTCCCACCCTTTTCTCTCCCACCCCCTTTTCTCCCCCCCTTTCTCTCCCACCCTTTCTCTCCCACCTTTCTCTCCCACCCTTTCTCTCCCCACCCCTTTTCTCTCCCACCCCTTTTCTCCCACCCCTTCTCTCCCACCCCTTCATTCCCACCCCTTTCTCTTGGGGAAAGAGAAGTTTCCTCTTGGGGTTGGTAAGATGACCAAAAGGTAAGCAAACTCGCCCCTGAGCTGCCTAGCATGGGTTCGAATCCTGATCCACCGACAAACTGTTCATCCTGGTGTCTCGCAGGCAGGGTGATTCATCAATGTGTGCGTTGTCCTTAGGATGGGTGTTAAACCGGGTGTCCCACCTATCGTCATTAGTCGGTGGACGTCAAGGATCCCACGGTGTTCTTCGTGAAGAGTCGGCGAGCTATCGCCGGCACCCTGAACAAATTACAAACTCCTGCCCGAATACACAGGGGGCGTTGCATCAGCGGCATAGCCACGCCCCCAGCCGATGATGCAACTCGTAGCCTTCCTTGTGCTGCACACAAAGCAAGGTTCTTATTACCTCTCTCGCGTCGATGAAGGACGAAAACATGAAACGACAGCCTTTGTTTACTGGAGCGGTTAGCATGCCTTTGTCAACCTCCAGATGATAGCAACCCATCATTCTTCTATGTTACAGGTTGTCCGTACCCGCCGCACAAGATTTTAAACAGGGTAGGTATGGGGGTGGCAAAAATGTGAATGGCGTCTTGTCATCGAGCCGGTAAGCTGGAAGCAACAATTCACATTTATTGCCACATCTGATGCGGTTTAAATGCTCTAATGACAGCGAGGTGCTCCGTTTGAAATTGTTTGTTCGATACATGTACATTTTGATGCCAAGGGTCCGTAATGATATAATCTGTGTTGGTGTCAAATTCAGTGACCAATTGTAAATTAATAGGATTTGTTTTTTAACGATTAATTTTTTGAACAAAGATGTGACAAATGAGGTCGAACTTCCAATTCCCTTTGTTTTCGGAGCTCGGTGTTCGAGCCAGCAAACATTTTTCAAAGTTATAACCTTCATGAGTCGTCAATAAGTCTCATCCAGGCTGAACAGTTCTCCAGTTTGTATCTCACCGATAGGCCAGATCTGAATTTGGATCTTAACCAAAATCGAATCGGCTTGTTCTCGTCATCTAAGGAACTCATCCACTGAGTTTTCTCATAACTCGTCCACAACTTTTTGAACTATCTTGATATATAAAGTTTTTAGATCCTCGTGGAGGATCTCTAAGTCTTACTCACGTTGTTGTTCTTCATCTTCTTCTTGTGGACTTTTTTGTTTCACAGCCTACAGTTTTCATCGAAACTTCCTGAAACTTGGCATATATATGTAAAAATACCCTGCGCAGACAGTAACCATCTCCGATTTTGAAAATTCCTCCTAGAAAAAAAGTTATGACGTCAAAATATCTCCGCTAATGGAAATCGCCTAAAAAATTATCTCCGAAACTAGGCAAGCTTTTTGAATTCTGTTTGCGGGAATCGAACAGGGCACTAGCAGAGATGAATTACCGCACATATGATACATCACTATGACGTCATATAAATTTTTATGACGTCATATTTTTTATGACGTCTTTCCTATTTTTTGACATTTTTTGTTTCACAACCCAGAGTTTTCATCGGATCTTCGTGAAACTTGCCATGTATATGCAGAAAGCCCACGCGCAGGCAGTAACCATCTCCGATTTTGGAAATTCTTCCTAGAAAAAAAAGTTGACGTCATAATACCGCCGCAAATGGAAATCGCCTATACCATTATCTCCGAAACTAGGCAAGCTGTTTGAATTTTGTTTGCGGGAATCAAGCCGGGCATTAGCAGAGATAATAATTTATCGCAAACCTGATACATCACAATGACGTCATATTCGTTTTTATGACGTCATCATTAAGAGGACGAGGATCTTAGCTCATTTGAGCTTGTTAACCCTATCAATGGTGATGAATCACTTAAAATTAAAAAAAAAAAATCCTCGTATCCGGATCCGGATTCACATCTTCATTAAAATCGAATCGATTCATCCTTGTTACACTCTCAACCCGTCCAACAAGTTTCGTTTGAATCCGTCCACAACTTTTTGAGATATCCTACTCACAGACAGACAGACAGACAGACTGATGGGTGAAAACATAACCCCCATCCACCTGAACAATGATGAAGGGTAACAAGGTGAGGTTGTCAATCCTGCATTCAACAATGACACGGACTTGTGGGTATCATTTCAGCCAAAATATCCATTCTGTGCAGACAACATCAAGGGATCTTTCAAATGGAAGTGGAACATTCTGGGCACACAGCTGTGTCGCTAATGCAGTGCCTCCCCCGATAGGTTTAGGGCAGGAATTTGTAATTTGTTCAGGGAGCCGGTGATAGCTCGCACACTCTTCACAAGGACACGATGGAATGTTGAACGTCCACCAACTCATGCCGGCAGACAGGACGCCCAGTTGAACGTCCATTCAATGGACTCACAAACATTGATGGACCAACCTGCCTGCAATCAGACACCAGGATGACAGTTTATAGGCGTGTCTGGATTCGAACCTCGGCTAAACAGTTTCGAGGCAGAGTGTGCATACCTCCAATGTAACCTGCCAGCAAGTAAAGGACGATGAAGTTGTAGATGGTACAACAGCTACCAGAGTTGTGAATGAATTAAAAGCAGATTCCTGTCGGTAGATGGAGGTATATTGCCAGGACGAGTGATGTGGTTGTGAGGTTGGAATGGAAGGTGGTGGAAACCGGAAAGGTAGAGCAATCCCCTTATAAATGCTTCTTCAGTTCTTTGGAGCATCCACTCTTGTTCACCCACAAACAGGACGTCAGCCCAGCTGGGGGGGGGGTTATGTTGGAGCCTGTCATGTCATCCGGATCCTCCACTCGATGTAATCACTGAACGTGTTTCTTTCATATCCGGCACATGGATGATGCATGCAATAATACCTGGGCACGAGGCACGGAAAATGACTTTGGGATCAGATCCAAAAGTCATGGGACACCATTTTATTTCCGAATTTTGATAATGATCAAAACAAACGATGGGAGACAACAGCACAGGATTGCGTGTTATGTGCTTTCAGGAACCATTATTTATTGATGTACACTTTACCATCCTCGTGACAATGCACAACTTCGAATTACTTATTTATATGCACTTTACCATGTCATTTTGAAATATTTATTTACTTATAATGTATACCTTGCCATCACCGAGACCAACGTACCACCCTGAAATAATTATTTATTTATATGCACTTCACCCTGTATTTATGTACACAGTGTACACTTTACCATATTGTGAAATCTGCACGTCACATTTTAAAGGTGCGGTGGTTGGGATCTTGGTTCTCATTTTATCAAGCCATGTAGGTCCTCGTGTAATTATAGAATCCCACACTGAATGTTGTCACATCTCATGTCTGTTCAACAGCTTGAGGAACAGACGGTGCTATGAAAACTTGCCTTCATTGGTCTAAACGCTTTTGAAATGCATTCATGGTTTTGCCAATCCTGGATGGATGAGGGTGTTGATGGTTTGGATTTTGGAACTTGGTGCAAAAGCTGAGGAGTGAATTTAGACAATGCGTTGTGTTTACTCAGGAAGCATATTCAGTGGAGGTTCATGTAAACTTGCATTGAAATTAAATGTATAAACAATTTAAATATGCATTTCAATAAGACATGATCAAAGCTTTTTCACTTGCACTCCTCAGGGTAAAACCACAAGCGGATGAAGAAGAAGCACCAAACTGTCGTTTATGAAGTCACAATGTAATGTCCTCAACGTTGATTGGTTGAAAGAAAGGATGGGATTAACTTATCGGTGGAACCACAGAGCATCGTGAATAATGAGTCGGTGGAAATGAACAATCATGAATAATGATGAGGTCGAGATGAATCACCAAAGTACCGGCGGAAATATAATGCTAATTAGCTGAGGGCAAGTTTGGGGGAGGAGGGGAGGGGTGTCAAGTCAGGTGTGAGAGCATGCGCCAGAGCAGCGCATCGCTGCGTCCACTTTCCACCGATACTCCAGGGGCCTCCGTCTGGCCATCCCCGAGGCGGATGCCTGGCCCCTCCCCATCTCCTTGAGATACTGATCAACCTGCTACAACCACAAGGCACGTGGTCGGCCCATTGGCCTCCTCCACTCACGAGACTTCCTCGCTGAGAGAATCTGGTGAGCAGGATCAGCGTCAGGAAAACGACCCACATGTCCATACAGCCGCAGCTGATGCTCACGGACTCTCTCTCTCTATCGAGTGCAGCCTGTGGCTGCCGGTTGCATCATTGGTTGGGATGCGGCTATGTCGCTGATGCAGTGTCCCCCTTACCAGTGCATGGTACTCATTTTGCCGACCACGGAAGGATGACAGGCCGAGTCAACCTCCTGGTGTATTAATTCAGCGGCCCAACGGGGCTTGAACTCAGGACCTTAGGATCCCAAGCCGCCACCCTAACCACTAAGCTAATACCAGGCTTGCTCACGGACTATGAAGGTAACAAATCTCATTTGAGTCCCTCAACAACCGCTCGTTGGACACAAAGTCCCACCAGCGATAGCCAAGGATTCTCCGAAGAGACCTTGTACCAAAGGAATTAAGACTCCATCTCAGATCCCTGGTTAGATTCCAACTC
>CM068953.1:89562632-89581225 GCA_035128595.1 Eptatretus atami | reverse complement strand
GCCAGCAGAGAAATGAATATCACTGCCAAGGTAAGTAAATCTCTCGCGACCTCAACATTCTCACCACAAACACGTACAGACAGGAGAGCAGCATCCAAGATGTCATTGAAAGCCTGGATCTCAGTTTTGACCCAGGAAACCCGTTGCATCCCAGCGCTCCAACTCCTCCTTCAGCACCCTGAGGGCCCCCAAAAGGATATCTAAAGTCTCTACAAAGATGACCGCATCATCTGAAATCAAGGTCAGAGATCTTGACATTCCCAAACGATGCACCGCAGCTTGATCTCTCTGACATCCTCTCCAGAATCCAGTCCATACAAGCACTGAAAAGTGTGGGGGCCAATACACACCCCTGACGAACTCCAGTAACAACTGGAAATAAGTCAGAGATGGTACCACCACATCTCACAGCACTCTCTGTACCAGAGTAGAGTTCAGACATCAGATCAATCAGTTTTGGTGGCACCCCATGAAGACCAAATCCTCCAGAGGGCATCCCGATTCACTGAATCGAACGCTTTACAGAGATCAACATAGGCTGCAAGCAGCCCCTGTAAAAACTCCCGCTGCATTCGCGTGAGGACCCGTAGAGCAAGGATACGGTCAATCGTTGACCTTTTTGGTGTAAAGCCTGACTGCTCTGGATGCTGGTGCTCAAGCAGATGATTGCGAACCCTATCAAAAATTATCCAGCAAAGACCTTGCCCAGCACTGAGAGCATCGTCACCCCTCAGTAGTTGTTGCAGTCCTGGTGATCACCCTTCCTTTTCTAGAGAGGGACAACAAGGCCCCTCTTCCAGGCAGTTGGGATGATGCCTGTGTTCCAGGCAGAGCACAGAACTGCATGCAACAACACGAGTGCAGCATTTCCACCAGCCTTGAGAAGTTCAGCATGGATGCCACAGATCCAAGGCGCTTAACCCTATTTCAATCGGTTCACCGCAGCCTGTGTTTCCACAAACGAAGGTGGATCACAGTTGATTGGAGGATCAGCAATAGGGATTGTAACACCCCTGACATCCAACTCGACTGCTGGTGGATCACCCTGGTACAGCCGCTCCAAGTAACCGGACCAGCGGGCCTTCACTTCGGACTCCTCTGTCAAGAGCCCACCACCCTCTGCTCCAACTGCATTACACTGAGGGACGGTGTTGGACAAACGCAATGTGCGAATTACCCTGTAATAAGACGAGAATCACTCGACCACAGGTGATGCTCTACCTCCTCACACATAGGCCTCCTTTTCCACCCTGAGCCCCTATCAGTCCACCATCCCTATCAGTTCCATTCGATGCATTGAAATCCCCCGAGAATGGAAGAGTATCTCGCCTGCGGCACTGACCAACCACAGACTCGAGCGTGGCATGGAATGCGTCCTTCACGGTGAGACCACTCGCCTCAGTCGGAGCATTTCCAGAGACCAGGGAAATGACATCCAAGGAGTAACGAATCCTTCGTCTCATAATAAGCTCGTTGACTGGTGTTACCTCAATTATCATTGGAGTCAGCTTCTTGGACACAGCTCCAGAAACTCCTTTGGCATGGTAACTATCAGAGCGACCAGACCAACAGTAGGTGTAACCAACTGCCATTATCTCACCACAATCTGGTCTCCGAACCTCAGAGAGTGCTGCAATACCGATGTCCAAACGCTTGAGCTCAGATGATAACAGACACAGGTGATCATCCTCTCTTAGGGATAGGACATTCCAGGCACCCACCCGAAGGGACCGCTTCAGGTTAACCCAAGGAGACCGCCATCTGGCGGATGATACCTCAGCACCTCGCCGACACACTCTTCCGCAATCTGACCCGGCAATTTTACCCCATGGTTTCCCTCCCGTCATCAAATTGGGGGTCCCGAAGGCTTTGCCCCAATCCCGTCATCCGGTGAGCTTTCATGCGAAGGGAAGCTGCACAGGAGGTACTCTAGTGCCCAACTGTGTCTGCGGACAGACAAGTGGGTTTTCAGATTTTTAAAATGCTTTTGCAATGTTTTGTGGAATGAAGGGTTTTACGGTGGCCGGAGTGCAAATCCTGCCACCAACCTCCTAATAAAAAGTTACCCAACTGCAGGAGGACGTCTGCAGACAGTTGGGCACTAGATATGGATGGCCGTTGGCTCACAAGGAGCTCCTCGGCCCTTTGACAGGTTTGGTTTTTAATCCTGCTGGGTGTCCATATCCAAACACCCTCCTCACCAGGAAACCTGGTGGGGGGAGACGGTTTAGTCGCCGACAACCCGACCATGGAACAGGTTAGTACAGGTTTACATGATACCTGTAGCAAGTCACAGATCTGATCTGGCCTGGCCTGACCTGACAATGCGTTCGGTGAGGACGTCTCATCACCTTCTTCTCCATGATAAGAAACATGATGACTTATTGGAGGTAACTGACTCCATCAACACTCTACACATTCTTCGAGGAAGCAACACGTTTCATCATTAGCTATTCTGCCCTTCATCCGTGACCATTGTTTAGGCAATATAAATTTGGGAAGGTACCATTTCCTGTCTGGGCTGGCAGGATAGCCTCGATGTATGCACACTCCTTGAGCTGTCTAGCCAAAGTTCTACTATAAACTGTCATCCTGGTGTTTCACAATCGGGGATCCTTGCTCACATTTGTTGTTGAACGTTAAATATCGCAGTGTCAGCAAATAGTAAGCCTGATGTTGGCTTACTGATTTGGGTGGCTGTCTTGGTATCTTTGGGTCCTGAGTTTGAGCCCCGTTGACCACTGAATTATCACCAGGTGGGGTTGACTCAACCTGTCATCCTACCGACGTTGACAAAATGAGTACCAGTGTACTGGGGTAGGGGCACAGCATCAGCGGCATTGTCGTGCCTCAACAAAATGATAGCTACCCAGCAGCCAAGCTTCCGTGCAGAAGAAGAAGAAGAGTAGGAGATCTATTGTTGGCACACTGGCCAAATTACAAATTCCTGCTGCAACCTACAAGGGGCATTACATCAGTGGCACAGCCATACCCCCATTCATGTGCTTCATATGAAATAAGCATTTCCTCTGCCTTCCTCATTAACATGTCTTTATGAAGAGCTTGACACAATAATTAAAGCAAAAACAAACTAGAATGGCATTTCGGTGGAGCACATATCTCCACCAGGCTGAGCAGCTCGTTGTGTTTCCACTGATATGCTGTTTCTGGATTCGGACCTGAACTAAAAGCTAATCGCCTTGTTCTCATCACTTAAGCAACTCAACCACCAACTTTCGTCTGAATCCGTCCATAATCTTTTTTTTGTGATATCGTGCTGTATATAGCTTTTGGCCATATCTCTCAATGGTGAAGAATACCTTTAAAAAAATTCTCGAATCCAGATCCGGATCTTTGCCAAAATCGAATGAATTAGTCCTTGCCACATGCCCAACTTGGACAAATCCATCCACAACTTTGAGATATGCTGCTCACAGACAGACAGACAGACAGGGGTGAAAACATAACCTCCGTCCAGCTTCAGTGGTAGAAGTAATAATCTACCGATATAAAACACAGTGTATGGGTTTGTCTGTCCCCCTTCATAAGGACGATTTGAGTAGGGTTTCAAAGGCCAATCTTTCAACACGACTGTGTTCACGACGGTCTATTTTGAGGATAATAAAAAAAACCTCTCAAAAAACATTTTTCTAAACGAATAATTATGTCTCTTCTGTTGGAATTGCAGACTGTGACTTACAACCGGGCATCAACGGCCGTGAACAGAAACTTGAAAAAACAAAACAATAAATACAAGGCGCAGGGAGGTGAAATTCACTGCATGTGATGTGCAACTTGCGGAGTAAAACAAGTGTTCATTTATGTCCGGAGGATATCTAATAAATATAGAAGATATAAGCACACCTGACGCTAGGCCGAGGCTTCAGACTTTGGCATGCTCACGAGGATGTACAGTCAAAATGAAACGTCCCAGAAGATAAAGAAAATAGGGTCACATTTGTACATGTAGTGTTTTAAAATTGCTCTTCTTGCAATGAAACATCATTTATTCCAGTCTCTGAATATTTCGAATTAAATAATTCCAATCCGTCACTTTTGACGGGCTTTTATTCGAGTGAGTAATAACAGCCTATATTAATTGACACGATATAAATGAGAAATTGACTGATAAAGTTCATCTTCAGCATTATGCAGAAATGACCCGGAACTATTCCCAGGTGAGTGCGCATCATCTGAAGGTCGTATAATTTCCACAGCTGACAAAAAGAAAAAAAAACACCAAGGGAACTAAAATGAAAAATTAATGAAATAATCTCATAAATAATACATGGCAACTTCGGTAAAAACTGTAATCACAAACGATCAGGAACGAACTGTGTGCTCTACAGGAAACCTTGATGTGCATCTGATAAAACCCAAATATCACAAACCCTACAGACTCCCACAATGCTAAACATAATGTCTTCTTTGGTCAATTACTTGTAAGAGCTGAATATTATCAAAATAAACGTTGATGTATTGACAAAAAAATAAATGACAAGTGATCCATAAAAAAAAAAGTTATTAGGAAGTCGCTCTGATGTATTGTACAATTTCCTGTTCAGAGCAATACCACACATAAACATGTGTGTGTCGTGCGAAGTGCAATCAGCATCCTGGTAATGGAGATGGTAAAATGTGAGCAAAGTAGTGCAGGAGCCACATCTTCTTGAGTTGCGATTCCAAATCAAAAACCACCGTAGAAACAGCATTGTTAAAATAGGTGGTGGTGGAGGCCTAAACCCTTGATGAAGTATTGGAGTTATTCACAAGTCATGAATGCTTCCATGACGAAGAACAAATTCTGGACAGGTGACCACTCCATCGCAGGGTGCAGAAATTTCCGTTAGGGAATGATGAGTAGCATCCCACACCGTCAAGAGCAATGCAATCAGACTTTGACCACCCCACCACTCACTGTTGAAATATGAGCAAGAGTCAGCAAGATGACTTCCCATATTTTATTCCAGTCCACCATTTATATAATTTCACAGTCTGCACGTTATCACAACATTAATAGCATCTGCTAACAGCGAGCACTTCATTTGTTTTTGGTTTTTTAATCGATCGCAAACCTTCGCAACATCATGCAAATGCAGCCGACTTTCCTAAAAAAAACTAGTCACCCAAGAGATGGTTGTGATAACATCCATCTGAACAAATTGTTAACATTACACACATAAGAAAGATGTTAGGGAAGACATCTGAGAAGAGGGACAAAGCGGTGAATATTTTCCTGTATGAATGGAGAAATTTTATCTCGTACTCAACTGACCGTCAGTCGCACATTCAATGTTCTCAAATCCTCAGTCACCACACAATAATTTTGCAGTTTATACCCAGAAAACAGCTTTCAAACTTTCCTTCATCAAAAGCTCACATTCCATTGCTGCATACATCAATCTAAAATACTGCGAGCAGACATGAATTCGGGAAATGTCTCGCAAGTTTGAACCCAACGTGACACAGTCGAAGGCAATGGATGGCCAGAATGCACGAGTGCTGACCAAACCATGATATCTGCCACAGAAAGCTGCCCACCCACCAACCAACTGCTCTCTGTAGTCGTCATTGCGCTAGCAGGATCTAAAGCTTCAGCCAGCAATCGCATGGCAGCTGCCCGTCTCTTGGCATCTCCAGCCAGTAGGTGGGATGTAGCTCGGTCTACCCAGGTATCGACAATGGTGGCCTGTTCTGGGTCCTGGCTGCAAGTGCTAAGGAGACCAAAAAGGAAACGAGCTATATTGCCTTCACCCTCAATGGGACCAGCAACTGTGGCTCCGAGGCGCAATTCTGGATGAGCAACTATGGAAGGTAATGGAGGAAAGGAATACAGATAAGTCAGTTATAATTAGTATCAAGAGATGATGAAAGAATGACAGATTTGAGGGATAGTTGGAGGGAGAATAATGATCAAAAAAAGAAAAGGGATGCGAGACAAACCCAGCACAGAACAATGTAACTTGGCATTACGAAGTCAAGGAAAAGATTAAGAATGTTGGACTCGAACGTGTGAGTGGCCGGAGAAAAAAAATGGAGGGGGAAAAAAAACAAAACCGTCCTCACCATCCTTCCAAATAAGTGTGAACACCATCTGATATTCCTGCCGGAAACCTGTTTGTCCCGTCGAGCCCCCCAAGCAGGAGCGAAGAGCCGAGGAGATGGAACGCACCGAAGAATGCACATGTGTGTTACCGAGCACACGATACCGTTTCTTCAGCAGTCCGTAAAGCACCAGCAGCGAAAGTGGAGGACTCGCTGGATTGGCATTAATTACGAGGTCCCAGACAGCACCGTGGTGCTACAGAGGAAAGCACAAAAGCAAAACGTCAATACATTAAATGCAAGTTCTGCACCAATTGTGGGTGCAATGCAGTTTGATGTACAACTGGCATGCTCATAGAGCAGGATGGTTATTTACCGAAAACGAGGTTGCTTCAACTTCAACCCAACTTCGAGACCTTTTGCAAACAAAGGCTCAAACATAACGGTGAAATCAAAAGGTTCACAGTTTTGAGGAAGAATATCAACAAGAATAAGCAATAACAAAGAACTTTGGAGGAGGTGGCCATTCGGCCCAACGTGTCTGTGTTACTTCAACCCCAGCTACGATATCACCCATCCAAATGCAAGCTACCTTCAAGTCCTGCCAATATCCCTGTACCCCTCGATCTCCAATGCTTCTATGAACCTAACTAATTCCAATTTAAACTTATCCACTCTTTCTGCTGCCACTACCTTTTGAGGGAGACCATTCCGTGCATTGACTACTCTTGGAAAAAATCAACTCTGAAAACAAAGACGAAAATCTGATTGATGGAATGATTGGCAATAGGCTGAATAAGTTGGCATGGTTTCTGTAACGTTGCCAAATTTAGGGATGGTCAGTCGGAAGAGAAAAAAAACTTTACTTTTAATTTCTTTATTGTAAACTCATTTCATTCAGCAGGCTAGAGGGAGATAGTAGATAGTTTGGGGGACTTCATAAAACAGCTTATTATTATCAATAACTAGCAGAGTACCCACCTTATGGACAATCTTGTTCCGAGCATGCAACATGTTCTTCTGACGCATACCTTTATTTGGGCGGTGTACAAGCACCTGGCAGCTATGTTTAGGCAAGAAACCCCCCCAAAAACCCGGGTTGCGTGCATGAAGCAAAAACATCCCCCGCTGTGCAATTCAAAACACCTCACTGTACTGGAAAACGTGGGGAAAGGAATACTGCACTGTAAATGGTGGAGACTTGTAATACCCTCAACCACCTGGAGGTGGTGCTACACAATACGCATTTACATAGAGAATTTACCCCCCCCCCCCCCCCAAAGATAAATACACCACTATATATTAATTTGGGTCATGTGGATCCTCTGTAGCAAGTCTGGATGTAATTGGGCCAGAACTATAGGAGGAGTAGCATGACAAACACACAAACACAGACCTGTCCGTGAATTATAGTAAGGATTTAAATTAATTTAAGCACCACAAGATTCTGCCGAAGAACCAGCGAACGACGTATGGGCGATTCAAACAAAGTATGGAGTCTCTATTGTCTACAAGTGCAAGTTTATAGCACAACCAGCTCAACATTTCTTACGATTAAACTGCAAACAATGTTTGTAGTTGAGAGTCGAGCCAACACAAGGATCAGAGACAAGGATACAACCCTAAAGCCAGACTGCCAACTCTTGCCACGCTTCCTACGATACTGTAAACATTATGAAGGACGCAAAGGGGTTAAAAGTGGACAGATTTAATAAATAGTGAATTTCACGTTAACCTCCTCTTTGCTATATATACATACTTTTATCAACAAAAAAGGGAACCACAACTGATATACAATCCTGTAAAACCAGAACTGATTCACAATAAATACTGTATTTAATATTTACACAAGTAAAACATAAACAATTAACAAGAGCCAGAATAACTGTGATTATTTCAAAGGAAACAAATGACGGAATAGTCTGCGATTTAACATTTTATCATCTTATAAGAGTACAGTATTAAAGTCGTTTTTTTGTTTTACATAAAAAAAGTAAAGTTGGGTGTATTACACCCAACTTGGGTTGAATTACACCCAAAAAGTAAAGTTGGGTGTATTATTACTGTAAAGTACAGTATTAAAGTCGTTTTTTTGTTTTACATAAAAAAAGTAAAGTTGGGTGTTTGTTGAAGGGTTAATTCAGTGTTTCTCAAGGTGGGCGTGGCAATATTTTGGTGGGGCATGAGGATTCAGAATGAATTCATCAATATATGATCGCTTTCATAGCTTTGCTACGAGTTCCCTTCTTGGTTGACTCAGCCATTTCTGGTGGATTTATCTGAAGTACCAGAGCAATACCAAGAGGAGTTATGCGAGTTGCAACAAGATGAGTCTGTGAAAAGTCTTTTCAAGATCAAAGGAACCATGATTGGGCTGTCTGAGGAGAGCGAAAAGAAATACCCAAACTCGACTACTTTAGCAAGGGAAGTATTGATAAATTTTCCATCATCTTATTTAGTCGAATGTGGATTTAGTGTTGTTACCGATTTGCTGCAAGCTCAGAGAAATCGACTGGAAATCACGAAACGTGGTGATTTCAGGCTGAAACGACAAAATTGGTTCCTCGAATCAAACAAATCTGCAGCCAGCGTCAAGGGCAGGGCTCCCATTGAAGTGAGTAGCAATTGAATAAATTTTGCAATAAGGTTTTAATAAAGCTTTTTGAATACATATGTAGTATATACTGTAGTGTCTCCATCATGGTGGGACGTACGATTTATTTTGAAAATCAAAGTGGGGCGTGGGACAAAAAAGGTTGAGAAACACTGGGTTAATTAGATGTTGACACCAAGTATCCCCCTCCCCACCCCACCTACCCCTTTTAGGTTCAGACCTATACGAGCTATACTTTCACCGAAACACACCTTTCCGAGGATAGACTCCAGACTGGGAGCTTCCATGGCATTTGTCGCAGATTTGTGAATGATTTCTCTCCTTTCTGAAGTTTCCTCGTCCACACACGGGCCGCACACACTCTGACATAGGCTCTGGACGTCCTGCTGCAAAGCTTGCAGTCGTTCGAGGATCGCATCTTGCCGTCGTTCGAGGGCTTGCAAGCACTCATCAGAATCGGTGCTGGAGCCAGATTCGGGACTCGTCTGCATATGAGAAAATGCATTGTTCAGGGTCACAAAATGGATAGCCACAATATTTTTAATTGTTAAAAATCCCTATAGACTAGTACAGTGTTTCTCAACCTTGTTTGTCCCACACCCCACTTTGATTTTCAAATAAATCGTACGTATGTATTTAATGTATTTAAATGTATTTACATATACTACATATGTATTTAAAAGGCAAAGGTATGAAAGCGATCATATTGATTCATTAATTCTGAATCCTCATGCCCCACCAAAATATTGCCACGCCCCACCGGTGGGGCGTACACCCCACCTTGAGAAACACTGGACTAGTACATGATCAGTTTAATTTTGCTCAGAAAGCGAAAAACAGTGAAAACAGGTAATTGTCTCAATCATGTAGAACAGCTTGAGCAACTAACAAAGCAATACTCTGAAAACAGATCTCTCGTGACACTCATATCGTCACTCGAGACATACACCTAGAATATGGGAGATAATTCTAGTTTTCACCTGAAATTGAAATTTTTTGAAAATACTCAAATTAAAAAAACACAATCCATCAATTTAGATTTATTTATTTATTTTACACGATCCATCGAAGGCTCAAATTCCTCAGTTCAGGAACACCCGAACAGGAAAAGCTTTATTTCTCAAAACCTGTTCTGTCACTTATTTGCATCACCTGAAAAGTTAATCGAACACCTGATCACATGCAGTGTTGATAAAAAAAAAGGACATGGGAAAGGTTGGTGGTGGTCGTATGGCAGCTTAGCTGCCGGGGTAGCTATCATTTCTTGAAGCGCGACTATGTCGCTGATGCAGTGCCCCTCTACCAGTACACACACTGGAACTGGTACTCATTTCACCGACCTCAGAGGGATGACAGGCTGTCAACCCCCTGGTGTATCAATTCAGCGGCCGACGGGGCTTGAATTCAGGACCATAGGATCCCAAGCCACCACCCTAACCACTGAGCCAACACCAGGCTCACATGGGAAGGGTTACAAAGTTAGCTCAGGCATTGCATCGCAGGGCGCCGCCATCTTGTCAGAATGTCCACGTTCCTCCGCTCTGAGAGCCCGAGCGGAAAATTTGATTGGTCAGGACGGTGTACGATTTTTTTTCAAAGTTCTACTAAACTGGAGGGCTTTTGGAAGTACAAACAAGGCGATTTGTGTTCTTCAGTGTTCAGAATAAGTAATTCAATCGAAATTTAAAAAAGTTTCAAAGGTTGTAGAGAAACAAACAAAAAACCCCCAATGAATCGGAAGAGTACCACCGTTGATGCATTTGTGAAACACCGTCTTTTACACCACCTTATTTAACACATTTAATTAGTTATTTGTACCTGTGGGGTTAAGTGATTGGTTCACTTTGTCTGTCAGTCTGTCCTGTTCCTGAGTTTGAGCCCCGTTGCACTGATTATCACCAGGTGGGTTGACTCAACCTGTCATCCTACCGACGTTGACAAAATGAGTACCAGTGTACTGGGTAGGGGCACAGCATCAGCGGCATTGTCGTGCCTCAACAAAAATGATAGCTACCCAGCAGCCAAGCTTCCGTGCAGAAGAAGAAGAAGAGTAGGAATCTATTGTTGGCACACTGGCCAAATTACAAATTCCTGCTGCAACCTACAAGGGGCATTACATCAGTGTGCACAGCCATACCCCCATTCATGTGCTTCATATGAAATAAGCATTTCCTCTGCCTTCCTCATAACATGTCTTTATGAAGAGCTTGACACAATAATTAAGCAAAAACAAAACTAGAATGGCATTTCGGTGGAGCACATATCTCCACCAGGCTGAGCAGCTCGTTGTGTTTCCACTGATATGCTGTTTCTGGATTCGGACCTGAACTAAAAGCTAATCGCCTTGTTCTCATCACTTAAGCAACTCAACCACCACTTTCGTCTGAATCCGTCCATAATTTTTTTTGTGATATCGTGCTGTATATAGCTTTTGGCCATATCTCTCAATGGTGAAGAATACCTTTAAAAAATTCTCGAACCGATCCGGATTTTGCCAAAATCGAATGAATTAGTCCTTGCCACATGCCCAACTTGGACAAATCCATCCACAACTTTGAGATATGCTGCTCAGCAGACAGGACAGACAGACAGGGGTGAAAACATAACCTCCGTCCAGCTTCATGGTAGAAGTAATAATCTACCGATATAAAACACAGTGTATGGGTTTGTCTGTCCCCCTTCATAAGGACGATTTGAGTAGGGTTTCAAAGGCCAATCTTTCAACACGACTGTGTTCACGACGGTCTATTTTGAGATAATAAAAAAAACCTCTCAAAAAAACATTTTTTCTAACGAATAATTATGTCTCTTCTGTTGGAATTGCAGACTGTGACTTAACACCGGGCATCAACGGCCGTGAACAGAGAACTTGAAAACAAAAACATAAATACAAGGCGCAGGGGTGAAATTCACTGCATGTGATGTGCAACTTGCGGAGTAAAACAAGTGTTCATTTATGTCCGGAGGATATCTAATAAATATAGAAGATATAAGCACACCTGACGCTAGGCCGAGGCTTCAGACTTTGGCATGCTCACGAGGATGTACAGTCAAAAGAAACGTCCCAGAGAATAAAAAATAGGGTCACATTTGTACATGTAGTGTTTTAAAATTGCTCTTCTTGCAATGAAACAATCATTTATTCCAGTCTCTGAAATTTCGAATTAAATAATTCCAATCCGTCACTTTTGACGGGCTTTTATTCGAGTGAGTATAACAGCCTATATTAATTGACACGATATAAATGAGAAATTGACTGATAAAGTTCATCTTCAGCATTATGCAGAAATGACCCGGAACTATTCCCAGGTGAGTGCGCATCATCTGAAGGTCGTATAATTTCCACAGCTGACAAAAGAAAAAAAAACACCAAGGAACTAAAATGAAAAATTAATGAAATAATCTCATAAATAATACATGGCAACTTCGGTAAAACTGTAATCACAAACGATCAGGAACGAACTGTGTGCTCTACAGGAACCTTGATGTGCATCTGATAAACCCAAATATCACAAACCCTACAGACTCCCACAATGCTAAATAATGTCTTCTTTGGTCAATTACTTGTAAGAGCTGAATATTATCAAATAAACGTTGATGTATTGACAAAAAAATAAATGACAAGTGATCCATAAAAAAAAAAGTTATTAGGAAGTCGCTCTGATGATTGTACAATTTCCTGTTCAGAGCAATACCACACATAAACATGTGTGGTCGTGCGAAGTGCAATCAGCATCCTGGTAATGGAGATGGTAAAATGTGAGCAAAGTAGTGCAGGAGCCACATCTTCTTGAGTTGCGATTCCAAATCAAAAACCACCGTAGAAACAGCATTGTTAAAATAGGTGGTGGTGGAGGCCTAAACCCTTGATGAGTATTGGAGTTATTCACAAGTCATGAATGCTTCCATGACGAAGAACAAATTCTGGACAGGTGACCACTCCATCGCAGGGTGCAGAAATTTCCGTTAGGGAATGATGAGTAGCATCCACACCGTCAAGAGCAATGCAATCAGACTTTGACCACCCCACCACTCACTGTTGAAATATGAGCAAGAGTCAGCAAGATGACTTCCCATATTTTATTCCAGTCCACCATTTATATAATTTCACAGTCTGCACGTTATCACACATTAATAGCATCTGTAACAGCGAGCACTTCATTTGTTTTTGGTTTTTAATCGATCGCAAACCTTCGCAACATCATGCAAATGCAGCCGACTTTCCTAAAAAACTAGTCACCCAAGAGATGGTTGTGATAACATCCATCTGAACAAATTGTTAACATTACACAAATAGAAAGATGTTGGGAAGACATCTGAGAAGAGGGACAAAGCGGTGAATATTTTCCTGTATGAATGGAGAAATTTTATCTCGTACTCAACTGACCGTCAGTCGCACATTCAATGTTCTAATCCTCAGTCACCACACAATAATTTTGCAGTTATACCCAGAAAACAGCTTCACAACTTCCTTCATCAAAAGCTCACATTCCATTGCTGCATACATCATCTAAATACTGCGAGCAGACATGAATTCGGGAAATGTCTCGCAAGTTTGAACCCAACGTGACACAGTCGAAGGCAATGGATGGCCGAATGCACGAGTGCTGACCAAACCATGATATCTGCCACAGAAAGCTGCCCACCCACCAACCAACTGCTCTCTGTAGTCGTCATTGCGCTAGCAGGATCTAAAGCTTCAGCCAGCAATCGCATGGCAGCTGCCCGTCTCTTGGCATCTCCAGCCAGTAGGTGGGATGTAGCTCGGTCTACCCAGGTATCGACAATGGTGGCCTGTTCTGGGTCCTGGCTGCAAGTGCTAGGAGACCAAAAAGGAAACGAGCTATATTGCCTTCACCCTCAATGGGACCAGCAACTGTGGCTCCGAGGCGCAATTCTGGATGACAACTGGAAGTAATGGAGGAAAGGAATACAGATAAGTCAGTTATAATTAGTATCAAGAGATGATGAAAGATGACAGATTTGAGGATAGTTGAGAGGAGATAATGATCAAAAAAAGAAAAGGGATGCGAGACAAACCCAGCACAGAACAATGTAACTTGGCATTACGAAGTCAAGGAAAAGATTAAGAATGTTGGACTCGAACGTGTGAGTCGCCGGAGAAAAAAATGGAGGGGGAAAAAAAAAAACCGTCCTCACCATCCTTCCAAATAAGTGTGAACACCATCTGATATTCCTGCCGAAACCTGTTTGTCCGTCGAGCCCCCCAAGCAGGAGCGAAGAGCCGAGGAGATGGAACGCACCGAAGAATGCACATGTGTGTTACCGAGCACACGATACCGTTTCTTCAGCAGTCCGTAAAGCACCAGCAGCGAGAGTGGAGGACTCGCTGGA
The DNA here is from genome assembly GCA_035128595.1 of Eptatretus atami. NCBI lineage: Eukaryota > Metazoa > Chordata > Myxini > Myxiniformes > Myxinidae > Eptatretus > Eptatretus atami. The sequence goes on along the minus strand of CM068953.1, from coordinate 89,567,211 downwards.
TTGCATTAATTCGAGGTCCCAGACAGCACCGTGGGGGTACAGAGGAAAGCACAAAAGCAAAACGTCAATACATTAAATGCAAGTTCTGCACCAATTGTGGTGCAATGCAGTTTGATGTACAACTGGCATGCTCATAGAGCAGGATGGTTATTTACCGAAAACGAGGTTGCTTCAACTTCAACCCAACTTCGAGACCTTTTGCAAACAAAGGCTCAAACATAACGGTGAAATCAAAAGGTTCACAGTTTTGAGGAAGAATATCAACAAGAATAAGCAATAACAAAGAACTTTGGAGGAGGTGGCCATTCGGCCCAACGTGTCTGTGTTACTTCAACCCCAGCTACGATATCACCCATCCAAATGCAAGCTACCTTCAAGTCCTGCCAATATCCCTGTACCCCTCGATCTCCAATGCTTCTATGAACCTAACTAATTCCAATTTAAACTTATCCACTCTTTCTGCTGCCACTACCTTTTGAGGGAGACCATTCCGTGCATTGACTACTCTTGGAAAAAATCAACTCTGAAAACCAAGACGAAAATCTGATTGAGGATGATTGGCAATAGGCTGAATAAGTTGGCATGGTTTCTGTAACGTTGCCAAATTTAGGGATGGTCAGTCGGAGAGAAAAAAAACTTTACTTTTAATTTCTTTATTGTAAACTCATTTCATTCAGCAGGCTAGAGGGAGATAGTAGATAGTTTGGGGACTTCATAAAACAGCTTATTATTATCAATAACTAGGCAGGTACCACCTTATGGACAATCTTGTTCGAGCATGCAACATGTTCTTCTGACGCTACCTTTATTTGGGCGGTGTACAAGCACCTGGCAGCTATGTTTAGGCAAGAAACCCCCCCAAAAACCAGGGTTGCGTGCATGAAGCAAAAACATCCCCGCTGTGCAATTCAAAACACCTCACTGTACTGGAAAACGTGGGGAAAGGAATACTGCACTGTAAATGGTGGAGACTTGTAATACCCTCAACCACCTGGAGGTGGTGCTACACAATACGCATTTACATAGAGAATTTACCCCCCCCCCCCAAAGATAATACACCACTATATATTAATTTGGGTCATGTGGATCCTCTGTAGCAAGTCTGGATGTAATTGGCCAGGACTATAGGAGGAGTAGCGTGACAAACACACAAACACAGACTGTCCGTGAATTATAGTAAGGATTTAAATTAATTTAAGGACCACAAGATTCTGCCGAAGAACCAGCGAACGACGTATGGGCGATTTCAAACAAAGTATGGAGTCTCTATTGTCTACAAGTGCAAGTTTATAGCACAACCAGCTCAACATTTCTTACGATTAAATGCAAACAATTGTTGTAGGTGAGAGTCGAGCCAACACAAGGATCAGAGACCAGGATACAACCCTAAAGCAGACTGCCAACTCTTGCCACGCTTCCTACGATACTGTAAACATTATGAAGGACGCAAAGGGGTTAAAAGTGACAGATTTAATAAATAGTGAATTTACGTTAACCTCTTGTATATACATACACTTTATCAACAAAAAAGGGAACCAAACTGATATACAACTGTAAAACCAGAACTGATTCACAATAATACTGTATTTAATATTTACACAAGTTAAACATAAACAATTAACAAGAGCCAGAATAACTGTGATTATTCAAAGGAAAAAAATGACGGAATAGTCTGCGATTTAACATTTTATCTCTTATAAGAGTACAGTATTAAACGTTTTTTTGTTTTACATAAAAAAGTAAAGTTGGTGTATTACACCAATTGGGTTGTATTACACCCAAAAGTAAAGTTGGTGTATTATTACTGTAAAGTACAGTATTAAAGTCGTTTTTTTGTTTTACATAAAAAAAGTAAAGTTGGGTGTTTGTTGAAGGGTTAATCAGTGTTTCTCAAGGTGGGGCGTGGCAAATTTTGGTGGGGCATGAGGATTCAGAATGAATTCATCAATATATGATCGCTTCATAGCTTTCTACGAGTTTCCTTCTTGGTTGACTCAGCCATTTCTTGTGGATTTATCTGAAGTACCAGAGCAATACCAAGGAGTTATGCGAGTTGCAACAAGATGAGTCTGTGAAAAGTCTTTTCAAGATCAAAGGAACCATGATGTGGCTGTCTGAGGAGAGCGAAAAGAAATACCCAAACTCGACTACTTTAGCAAGGAAGTATTGATAAATTTTCCATCATCTTATTTAGTCGAATGTGGATTTAGTGTTGTTACCGATTTGCTGCAAGCTCAGAGAAATCGACTGGAAATCACGAAACGTGGTGATTTCAGGCTGAAACTGACAAAATTGGTTCCTCGAATCAAACAAATCTGCAGCCAGCGTCAAGGCAGGGCTCCCATTGAGTGAGTAGCAATTGAATAAAATTTGCAATAAGGTTTTAATAAAGCTTTTTGAATACATTATTAGTATATACTGTAGTGTCTCCAATCATGTGGGACGTACGATTTTTTTGAAAATCAAAGTGGGGCGTGGGACAAAAAAGGTGAGAAACACTGGGTTAATTAGATGTTCACCAAGTATCCCCTCCCCACCCCACCTACCCCTTTTAGGTTCAGACCTATACGAGCTATACTTTCACCGAAACACACCTTTCCGAGGATAGACTCCAGACTGGGAGCTTCCATGGCATTTGTCGCAGATTTGTGAATGATTTCTCTCCTTCTCTGAAGTTTCCTCGTCCACACACGGGCCGCACACACTCTGACATAGGCTCTGGCGTGCCTGCTGCAAAGCTTGCAGTCGTTCGAGATCGCATCTTGCCGTCGTTCGAGGGCTTGCAAGCACTCATCAGAATCGGTGCTGGAGCCAGATTCGGGACTCGTCTGCATATGAGAAAATGCATTGTTTAGGGTCACAATGGATAGCCACAATATTTTTAATTGTTTAAAAATCCCTATAGACTAGTACAGTGTTTCTCAAACTTGTTTGTCCCACACCCCACTTTGATTTTCAAATAAATCGTACCGCGCCCACCATTGATTGGAGACACTACAGTATTATACTACATATGTATTTAAGGCAAAGCTATGAAAGCGATCATATATTGATTCATTAATTCTGGTCCTCATGCCCACCAAAATATTGCCACGCCCCACCGGTGGGCGTGCACCCCACCTTGAGAAACACTGGACTAGTACATGATCAGTTTAATTTTGCTCAGAAAGCGAGAAAACAGTGAAAACAGGTAATTGTCTCAATCATGTAGAACAGCTTGAGCAACTAACAAAGCAATACTCTGGAAACAGATCTCTCGTGACACTCATATCGTCACTCGGACTACACCTAGAATATGGGAGAATATTCTAGTTTTCACCTGAAATTGAAATTTTTTGAAAATACTCAAATTTAAAAACACAATCCATCAATTTAGATTATTTATTTATTTTACCACGATCCATCGAAGGCTCAAATTCCTCAGTTCAGGAACACCGAACAGGAAAAGCTTTATTTCTCAAAACCTGTTCTGTCACTTATTGCATCACCTGAAAAGTTAATCGAACACCTGATCACATGCAGTGTTGATAAAAAAAAGGACATGGAAAGGTTGGTGGTGGTCGTATGGCAGCTTAGCTGCCGGGTAGCTATCATTTCTTGAAGCGCGACTATGTCGCTGATGCAGTGCCCCTCTACCAGTACACACACTGGAACTGGTACTCATTCACCGACCTCAGAGGGATGACAGGCTGTCAACCCCCTGGTGTATCAATTCAGCGGCCGACGGGGCTTGAATCAGGACCATAGGATCCCAAGCCACCACCCTAACCACTGAGCCAACACCAGGCTCACATGGGAAGGGTTACAAAGTTAGCTCAGGCATTGCATCGCAGGGCGCCGCCATCTTGTCAGAATGTCCACGTTCCTCCGCTCTGAGAGCCCGAGCGGAAAATTTGATTGGTCAGGACGGTGTACGATTTTTTTTCAAAGTTCTACTAAACTGGAGGCTTTGGAAGTACAAACAAGGCGATTGTGTTCTTCAGTGTTCAGAGATAAGTAATTCAATCGAAATTTAAAAAAGTTCAAAGGTTGTAGAGAAACAAACAAAAAACCCCAATGAATCGGAAGAGTACCACCGTTGATGCATTTGTGAAACACCGTCTTTTTACCACCTTATTTAACACATTTAATTAGTTATTTGTACCTGTGGGTTAAGTGATTGGTTCACTTTGTCTGTCAGTCTGTCCTGTCGACAAACGTCAGTTTATGATCGAGGAACAACTCAATTTCGGTTGAATGTTATATTTTAAACACTAATCGGAAAACAAACCTGTAGTTTAGCAGCACTTTGGCTCTGAATTTGTCCCAATTGCACATGTGCAGAGAGGAGTGAGACAATTTATTTTATCCGTCTGTCTGTCAATCAAACAAAATTATAATCATTCCAAGGGGAAAACTTGCTGTTTTTAAGGAAATTATAAAAGGACAAAATAACAGGCATGAAGAAAAAAAAAATGCAACATGTTCAATAGGGTGTAGAAGACGCTGCATCAAATGCGGTAAACCTCGAAAAAAAAATTTTTTCTACAACCTTTAAAATCTTTATTTTGTTTTAATTGAATTATAAACTAGAACACCG
>CM068953.1:89540202-89562607 GCA_035128595.1 Eptatretus atami | reverse complement strand
CTACAAACGTCAGTTTATGATCGAGGAACAACTCAATTTCGATTGAATGTTATATTTTAAACACAATCGGAAAACAAACCTGTAGTTGAGCAGCACTTTGGCTCTGAATTTGTCCCAATTGCACATGTGCAGAGAGGAGTGAGACAATTTTTTTTTATTATTTTTAATTTTTATTATTTTTATTTTATTTTTTTTATTTTTTTATTAACACCGGAGAACACAAATCGCCTTTTTAGCATTTTCAAAACCCTGTACGTTTCGTAGAACTTGGACAAAATATTACAACATTTTACATCATCACAACCAATCAAATCTGCCGCTCACAGACTCCGCTCATGATGTCCCTTTTTCTCAATACTGCTCGGGGTCATGTGTTCCATGACTCACTAGTTTGCCCTTTATGAGGTTCCAAAAAACAGCTATATATATATTGTTGTGGGCCGGGGGTCGGTGGCGAGAACGACCACGAGGTGGGGGAAGCTTACGCGTCTCTCACCAGACTCCCCGGAATTGTAGGCCGCGCTCCGGATAATTCCGTGAGCTGCGGGTCGCTGAACTGACCGTGCGCCAATATCTCAACTGCGTAGTGTAGGTCTGTTTGTCTAAACCAATTTACCTAATTAACTACGCGATTTCGACTACCGGGGAACCACGCCCTCGGCACGTCTTGCTCGAACCGGGTCACTAACGACTGCGGTAGGGTTCAACTACCGACTACCAACTCCGGTTCGGGTGCAGCCGAGCGGAAACTGCAAAGCCGTGCCGGCTAGAATAGACCGATTACCGGGGATGAAACCCGCTTATACTAGACCCGAACCATGCTGGACCAATACAAGAGAGGACGGAAACGGACTGGGAATATTTCTGCAATTGTTTATTTACAGTAAAATAAAGACAAAGCAAGACGACGCGAATATGCAATTAGGAAATATTTAAATCAGCAAAAACACTTACTCAGTTCTACTTACAAGATGGGCCCACACGCAGACACACACACAAAAAGAAAAAACCCCAGAGTTTTTTTATTGGACCCTCCAGCCGCTGAGAGAGAGAGATGAGCTGGGGGTCAGAGTCTGGATGGGCACCTGGCCGTCGGAGAAAGGGTGTACTCTGTGCTGCGGCACCTGCCAATGGTCGTCGGCCTGTCCCAGTCGCACGTGGGGACTCGTGGTTCGTGTGGAGCTCAGCTGGTGAATAGTGGGTCCACGGAGGGAGGTCGGGGTCGCTCTGCCTTCCTTGTGGAGGCCAGCAGAGATGCGTTCTCCGCCTCGATGACCCTCTGCTCAACCTCTGATAGCAAAAACCAACTAAGAACTCGTAACAGCCCCTCGTAACCATTCAAGACTCCAGCGCGACCCAAAAAACACGACACACTCGTAACCCCACCGGTCATTTTTATAGATCCCCCTCAATTGGGGAGGGCTTTGGTGAAGCCGACGTCACTGTTCGCCCCGATTGGATGGGGCTTCCATGGGTCCGCCGCTTTCTGGCGGGTTTCGGCCAGGCAGGAAAAACCGTTCATCTACTGCAGACTCGCTCAAAAGGACCACGCCACATTGAATTGGGACGCTGGAGAAGCGCAAGGAACGGTTGCAAGACCCTGCCTGGCAAGTCAGAGTGTTTGTAGACAGCGGTGGGTAATGGATCGTGATGGGGAATGGAATGGTGGTTGGTTGTTCGTTGGATGTAAAGATTTAATAGCGAACGAAGTGAGCTTAATACTTAACGCGTGCACGTGAGAGAATAGGAAACAACAACAACAACAACACACAATAGCCCTGGCTATTTGGAATCCGTGTCGTTAGCTAAGACGTTTTGCTTCCGGTTGTTGTTAACGCTGTGCGGTGTATAAACACGATGGGTTTTATTCTATCTTGTGAATATTACTTAACGCGTGCACATGAGAGAATAGGAAACACAGCAACAACAACAACAACAACACAATACCCTGGCAATTGTGAATCCGTGTCGTTACTAAGACGTTTGCTTCCGGTTGTTGTTACGCTGTGCGTGTATAAACACGATTGGTTTATTTCTCTTTGTGAATATTACTTAACGCGTGCACATGAGAGAATAGGAAACAACAAACAACACAATACCCTGGCAATTGTAATCGTGTCGTTGGCTATGACCATTTTGCTTCCGTTTTTGTTTTGTTCTGGTTTTTTTTTTTTCCGGTTTTTGTCATGGGGAATGATGCATGCGGGAGATCATGACCGGAAGTGTTTATTTATTTATTCAATTTTTTTTTTCCCAAAGTTAATTTTATACTTCCGAAGGTGATTTTTTTCATGACAGGAAGTTTTATTTTGTATTTAACATTACCGAGAGTGATTTTGAAACTCTTTCCGGACTTTTAATTTCTTTTATTCTTGACCAGAAGTGATCGTTTATTTATTTATTATTCAATTACTTTTTTCCAAAGTTAATTTTAATAAAGATATCTCCCGCATCATCAAAAAATAATTTTTAATCGTGATTTACATTATTTGATCGCTGATCCCGAATCCAGACTGAAGTAACCGGAAATTGCGTCAAATTCATCAGCTGTGCGGCGCTTACACGTACCACGGTTAGTTGGCAAGTATACAGTTGTGAACAAGTTTATTGTAAAGTCAGAAGCGAATGTAAGAAGAATTCTACGTTCGCTTCTAGGCTTTGCCTATTCCATATTAATAACTAAAAAGAAGTCGCAACGCACGTTTTGATTCTCCCACAAGACAAAAAGAAAGGGATCTGACTACACATGTACTTAACGGGATAACTGACTTTTGGGACCTGTATGTTGAATGCAAATGGTTTCAGATCCGTAACAATTATATATATATATATATATATATATATATATATATATATATATATATATATAAACAAATAAATAAATCCCAGGAGTTATTTATTTATATTTTTGAATGCCACAGACAAACACACTGAAGCAATTGCTTTTCCCCAGTGTTTGCTTGCGCCTGGTACGAGACGCCGTACTGTACATCTAGACGACGACCATTGATCGAAAGTCAGGTTGAGTGAACCAACTGCTTCCCCACCACCACACACACTTTGCGGAATAATTACTCATTCAACTTTGACTTCTGAGGTTAATGGAGAAACTCGTTCGTAAATGGATCATTGAAATGAAGGACAAGGAAGTTTAACGACGGAGTGAGGACACGGGATTCCAATCCACGTTTTGCCTTCCTTGTGTTTAGGACGCGCAGTTTGAAGCGCTCGGCGATGTCGTTCTGCAAAGTGAGTGGACACCGTGTGTAGATAGACACCGTGTGTAGATTAGACAGCCTGTGTAGATAGACACCGTGTGTAGACAGACACCGTGTGTAGCAGACACCCGTGTGTAGGTAGACACCGTGTGTAGACAGACACCGTGTGGGTAGACAGCGTGTGGGTAGACACCGTGTGTAGACAGACACCGTGTGTAGGTAGACACCGTGTGAGTAGACACCGTGTGTAGACAGACACCGTGTGGGTAGACACCGTGTGTCGGTGTAGACAGACACCGGTGTGTAGGTGTAGACAGACACCGTGTGTAGGTGTAGACAGACACCGGTAGTAGGTGTAGACAGACACCGTGTGTAGGTTAGACAGACACCGTGTGTAGGACATGACACCGTGTGTAGGTAGACACCGTGTGTAGACAGACACCGTGTGGGTAGACACCGTGTGGGTAGACACCGTGTGTAGACAGACACCGTGTGTAGGTAGACACCGTGTGAGTAGACACCGTGTGTAGACAGACACCGTGTGGGTAGACACCGTGTGTAGACAGACACCGTGTGTAGACAGACCGTGTGTAGACAGACACCGTGTGTAGAATAGACACCGTGTGTAGGTGTAGACAGACACCGTGTGTAGGTGTAGACAGACACCGTGTGTAGGTGTAGACAGACACCGTGTGTAGATAGACACCATGTGGAGGTAGACAGACACCGTGTGGAGGTAGACAGACACCGTGTGTAGACAGACACCGTGTGTAGGTGTAGACAGACACCGTGTGTAGATAGACACCGTGTGTAGGTGTAGACACACCGTGTGTAGACAGACCCGTGTGGGTAGACATCGTGTGTAGACAGACACCGTGTGTAGATAGACACCGTGTGTAGGTGTAGACAGACACCGTGTGTAGATAGACACCGTGTGTAGGTGTAGACAGACACCGTGTGTAGATAGACACCGTGTGGAGGTAGACAGACACCGTGTGTAGGTAGACACGGTTTTTACACCGACGTCGCGACCTCGTCCCGTCCCCCCCCCCTATGTAATGACAATGAGGGATGAACAGGCCGCGGCGGCGCTCGCCTAGACCGTCACGAGGCTCCACGAACTCACCTGTAACGGGCCTGTGGAGCTTCCCGCTTCACTTTGTACATACATGTGGGTACAGACAACTCCAAGTTCTCATTGTACATCTGTTTCACCTTGTACATTCTGTGGCGACAATGAAGACGGGAAATAAAAGTGATCAGATGCGGAACCAAAACCGATGTTTAAATAAAACAAAAACCCGAGAGGGACAGTGAACATCGCCTCTACAGGCGGCTCTAAAACTTAATATATATATATATATATGTGTGTATGTATATTATATATATATATATATATATATATATATATATTATATATATATATAATATATAATATATTTCCATCTATCCACCCAACCATATATCTAACAATCCATCCATCAATATATGTGTGTATTTATGTATGTATGTGTGTATGTGTGTGTATATATATATATATCTGTCTGTGTCGTCTCTCCATCCGTCCATCAATATATTTGTGTATTTATGTATGTATGTGTGTATGTGTGTGTATATATATATATATGTATATATATATGTGTATACATATATATCTGTCTGTCTGTCGTCTCTCCAATCCGTCCAATCAATAAACCGTATTATATTCATCATTCCATCACTCAATCCATCGCTCTATTCATCCTCTCTCCATCCATTCATCTCCATATCCATTCCTCTATCCCTTTATCCATCCATCCATCTATTCATCCACACCTCCATCAAGTGATCAATCTGTCTATCCATTCATCAATTACTCTATTCATCCACCCATCCATTAATTAATCTGGCCTTCCATCTCTCCATCCAACCGTCTATCTATCCATCTGTCACTAACCATCCATCCATCCGTCCATCAAGTCACCCTTCTATTAATCCATCCATCACTCGATCCAGCCCTCAATCCATCGCTCTATTCATTCTCTATCCATTCATTCATCAACATATCCATTCCTCTCTACCTTCATCCATCCATCCATCTATTAATCCACACGTCCATCAAGTGATCGATCTGTCCATCCATTCATCAATTACTCTATCCATCCATTAATTAATATAGCTTTCCATATATCCACCCAACCATATATCTAACAATCCGTCCATCAATTCATCCGTCCATCCATCTATTCATCCATACGTCCACCCAGCGATCCATCTGTCCATCCATCCATCATACTATGCATACATTAATCTATCCTTTCTGATCTATCCATTCACCACCAGCTATCCATCCTTCTATTTCGTCAGCCACCTCTCCATTCATTCGTCATTCATATCTCGAGCATGGCGTCCAGGTACATCTGCTTGTGGCAATAATGCTTAGTGTCATCCTACGCAACAGCATCCGAGAGTCAAGAAGAAACATGGTAACTACTGCTTTTGTATATCGATGCTCTTATGTCCTGGGAATTCCAATGTGTGAGATCCACAGATGAACCCAATACTTCTTGGGGTGGGGATGGAACATCACTCCCAGGAGATTTTGGAAATTGCCTGAAAAATGGTGGCAATTGATGCACTCCGAGGGAAGAAATTCTACTCCAGTGTCTTGGAGATTTTCACGTTTTAGTATCAAAATATCTGAACAAAGTATCAATATTGGAAGAGATGTGGGCTTTGCATCTGAAAATTATCTTTGAATTATGTGAACATGCAAACCTTGCAATTCTTTGCAGTGTGTCTCGCTGATTGTTATCTCCATAATTCGGGTTTCAGAATGTGGAACGGAGTCCTCCCAGGATTCGAAGTATCCACCTTTGTTTCGGTAAAGGATCGTGATTCATGGGCTAAGTTGTGTTGTTCTCAGAGTTTTGTCCCGAGGACTCTTTTCAGGATTGTCACTGAGCCCCGGACAGCCTCCAACTGTGGTTCGTTTGTGGTAATGTTCCCAGGGATGGTTTGTAGGATCTTTGTGAAGTTCTTCATCATTCCCGTTGCTCCAATTATCGCTGGTACAATTCCGATGCTCTTCAGCTTCCAGTATCTTTTCACTTAATTCTCGAGGTCATTTTCTTGATTTATGCATTATTTTGACCAAAATCACTGGGTACTGAAAACTCAACAATACCCTATTTCCCTTTTTGTATCGGAGTCCTACGTCCGGTCGCACTACCTTGTTTTTGCTTTCTCCCATTCACACTCAATGGAATCATCAGGTCGTACGTGAGCATTATTTTCTTGTTTTCAATGATTGGATTTGGTTCATATTTCCATGAGTTTGTGGAACTGGGATATTGAAATTTATGCAGATGTGCTAGTGGATTGCTCTACTTTGTTATGCATTCATGTGTACAGCTGTTCTGACATGAGTTTTTTACATGCCAATAGGAGGTCATTTGTGCTTTCTGTTTCTACCTTGCAGAACCTGCACTTGTCCAATTAACTCAATCCTGCCATTTTTTTTTTACAAGCCATTCATGTGTTGTCCTTGGTCTTGGACATTTATAATGATTTGTTCTCCATCCCAATTGAGCTGACCTCTTCTTAGCCATTCCAGTGATCCTTCTTTGTCTATCCCCAATCTGTCCAACTCTTTAAAAAAAAATATATATATATATATATTCCCTGCTTTTTTGTCTTTCTCCCAGTTGTCCCAATATATCTGTTGGTATTTCGTCCTGTATTTTTCTTTCGTCTTTTTTGTAATCATTGGGGTTGTATTTGTTCTCGTTTCGGATTGGTGCATGACACCTTCTATTCACACCTGTTTTTTGAAGTTTTTTGCAAGGTGAGTGAGAGATACCTTTTCTGGTTTGTTGTGTTCATGCTTGTATACAAATTGTATTCGGTAATCTGCTGAGCTTTTCTTATACTCTGCTAATCCTACAGTCGTCGCTCTGTGCACTTGATTGAGTTCTATGAGGCCGCCACCTTCTTCTTTCCTCTTTTTTTCAGGTACATTCTCGAGATGCTTTGATTTTTGTAGAATATTTTGTGGATAGTGAGGAGTTTTCTTGTTTTGATATCTAGTTTTCTGATTTCTTGTTGTGGCCAGTTTACCATTCCGCAGCTGTATTGGAACACTGGTACTGGTAATTGGTTGATGGCTTTGATTTTGTTCCTTAGGGAGAGGTATGTTTATAGGATTAGCCTCGTTTTACGCAGATATTCTTTGGTAATTGTCTCGTACATTTTTTTCATGGCACATTTGGTGGCCCTCTTCTACTCCAAGGTCATTGTATGATGCTTCCTTGTCTGCTCCTGTATTGTTGTATCTCGGTCGATTTTTATGTTTTCAGTTTTTCTTGGTCTACCTTGCACGAATGTGCACTTGGCACACTTATCAAGGCCAAATTCCATTTAGATGTCGTCAGAGTACCATTTCACTAATTTCAGTTGTTCTGCCAATTTTTTTGTCGTTCGGTGCAAAGAGTTTTACATCGTCCATGTACAGTAGATGTGTCACTTTTCATTATTTTATTAGTTGTTAGGGTGTATCCATGTCCTTGCTCATTAATGAGGTTACTTAGTGGATCCAGACAAAGGCAAAACTGGAGGGGGGAAGTCTGCCTCCTTGGAAAATCCTACGTCATATCTTCACTTTTGATATTTCGATCTTTAATTCGGAGTGCTGCAGGATTAGTGTGGTATTCCATAGATCCATGGCTTTCTCAATCAGATTGATTATTTGGGGATTTATCTTGTACATTTGCATACACTTTATCATCCATGTACATGGGACAATGCCAAAAGCATTTTTATAGTCTATGCAGGCTGTGGACGTTTGGTTCTTCTCGTATTGCAGTTTTTGAGTATGGCCTTGTTTAGTAGTAGGTGGTCGATTGTTCCATAGTGTTTTCACCTGTGAACATGTCAGAGAAGCTAAATGTGTACGTCACTGGACAGGCCTCCTTTATGCCTTCAGAAGCTGACGGCTATGATTGAATCACGTGCTCTTCACCTCCACTTCTGTATTCAGAGGCAAGGCACAGATGCCTCCACAGTAATACATGACTTTCAAAATGATGTATGAATGCTAAATGAGGCCTTTTGCGCATGTGCTGTGAGTGTGTTTTCACTGACCCGGCTCGGCTTGTCGGACACATTTAACGTGCTTTTGCTGGTGCGAAATCTGTGATGTCTCTTCCCTCTCTCTCTCCCTCTCTCCCTCTCTCCCACACACACACTTAAACTTCCAGCAATGTATGCAAAAATCTAGTAAAATTTGTCTTGTGACCCCAGAACCAAGCAATAATATATTTATAACAGCTCCCATAGCTCCCACTTCCCCCTCCCTATCCCAACATGATTAATAGTAAATATCATCATTTCAAACGTACCCTGAACACAAGCCTCAAAAATGTCCTTCCCATTGTTGTTCAGTAGAAGCTAATCCAGATACACAGTCCATTCACAAGTCATGATCCATCAGGGGGTTGCGTAATTCACACGTCCCTGCATCCGGGCATTCCCCCCAACCCACGTGTTCGAGAGTTTGCAATACGAGCAGGTGCCCGTTCGGTGAGCTGAGAAAGTGATCTTCGTCTTTCGTTGTGCAGAGGCATAGTCCTTTCTCCCAGGTACTTTTCCAAGTATTTCCAGCTTCTCTCAGAAGCTTGGTGACCCATTCCAAGCAACAATCCTTATCCCGGACACATGATGCAATTTATTTTGCCCTGACCTCTTCAGCTTCTGGAGTTTCTGTGCATGTGCACCGAACATTTTGGGGTGGATCAAGTCATTTTTAAAGTGCCGTATTGTTGGAAAATTCACTATTAGTTAGGTTCTTTGCTTACTGGTTCCTTTTTTACCGTACAAATAATTTATCCAGCCTTGGTGGTGTAATAATTAGAGCGTGCGGTATGCACTCTGAGTTTGGGAGGTTGTCAGTTCGAACCCCGGCCGAGTTGTACCAAAGATGTTAAAAATGGTACGTGCTACTTGCCTGATTGGCGCTCAGCATTTAAAAAGGATAGAGCATGGACAAGCAACCATAGCACAGGCTTTGATGGGCCGAATGGCCTCCTCCTGCTTTTGAAGTTCCCTGGAAGGGAGTTCATTGAATTTTATAATTGAAAGATTTCATGATGATTTGAAATAGCAATTGTCAGTTTTTCAAATCTCAGTTTAGTATTCCCCATCCGATTACATAGAGAAAGCAAGCAATAAGGAATCGTCAAGAGATTGTGACAGTTTCAGGGGATGACGCAACACTAGAATCTAATAGCAGGCAATGTCGGTTTGAAGCGAACGATAAGGAATGTCGTGGACACATTCATTTGTTCAGTAAAAGGATTAAGTATGTGGATCAAGATATAGTTGGTTGACAACCTGTGAAAGGGACTCCTGTTCAGCATGTCAATTAGATCCATTCACTTGATTATGACAGCTTCCTCTGCAAAAAGTGTCATTAAGGCAGGTGCTTTACTGCCTCAAAAGCAGACTCAAAGGCTCGTCGAGCGATATCCACACTCACTACCTCCCCACTCCCCACTCCCCACATATTTGTGGAAGTTGCTGCATTAGCCCCTTCTCCACCCACTTTCATAAGAAAGCTAATGATGCAATAATCCATAAAGCTAATGATGACATTTATGGCATTGCCTGAAGCAAAACTGATTTAAAAATAAATAAAAGAAAACCTACAGCAAAACAAATGCAAATGAATGTTATCCTGATTGTGTACAGAGAATCATGGCTCGTGGAAGAGGTAGTACACTGAAGGGATCAGGGCGTAACAGGACAAAGGTAGCATTGGAGGGGGGGGGGGGGGGAGACACCAACGCAGATTTGAAGGACAAGATAGAGGGAGACTTAGACAAACAATGGGTGTGGAGAGAATTGGTGGCAGGAAAGGATGCATATGCTTGGTGTTGGCTTAATGGTTAGGGTAGCAGGCTTGGGATCCTAGGGTCCTGACTCCTGAGTTTGTCTCGCTCGGCCGTTGAATTAATACCAGGTGGGCTTGACTCAGACTGTCATCCTTCCAAAATGAGTATCAGCTTGCTGGGATGATTGAGCCATTCGAGCATCCTGCATCGGAGTGGAGACATGTCCAGGATTGTGCTCAATAGCTCAGGAGACTGCTTCGGCAGCACTGATGCTCTGTACAGAGTATGGTCCCGATGGATGGAAAGGATGCATGGGGTAGATGGATACAGAAGGAAACTCTCAGGAGTGAAACACTGGAAATTTGGAATGACAAGGGCTTGGTGTGGGGTGGGGTTAGCGAAAATAGAAAATATCATGGTTTTGGATTGGAGATTATCTGAGATGGTGAACAGCTGTCTTGAAGACCTGGAGGGAAGAATGAGATTGAGGAGAATGTGGAAGCTTTTTCCACAGGTGGGGAAAAAGAGGAACAAATGAGTGAAGGTGAGCAGCGTATCCTTGATTAAGGTAGTTTCCACCGAACAGGGTTGATTGTGGACCATGTGCACTCTGTAGAAACCTTGGGGCGGGGGGGGGGGGGGGGGGGAGACAAAGCACGAAAGAGGAGAGGGTGCAAGACCAGAAAGGATGTGGTGGAAGACAGAGTGGCTACTGACCTGTCTGCAGTGGGAAAATGATAGACCCATAGATTCAGCCTCAGCAGCGGAGATTTCAATGATCTTGAAGGCCTTGGTTCCAATGGCATCAATATATTCAAGGTGTGAGGCAGGGGAGCCAGTCAGCCAGTCCAGAGCCAGAGGGGAGCCCATTACTCCATCAATCTGTGGATGAAGGCCTTGTAGGTGGATAAGAGTTCAGGTGTGCCAAGGAAGGACTTTGTATGACAGGATTCCCAGACACTGACTTGCTTTTGAGGCCAATTTTGTAATGTGGTTTGCCCAAGAAAGTTCATGGCTGGTCGTGATACCCAGGAGTTTGAATGACTGTACTCAATGGAAAGGTAAAGAAAGTAGATGTGAGGGTTTGCCAGATGGTCCTTTCGGAGAGGGGGAATGAGAGCGTGAAATTTGTCAGGATTGAAAGACATATTCCAAGTGTTTGACCAGCTTGTAATTTTTTTTCCAAGGTCTGGAGAGAGCAAGGAGGCTGCAGTCTGCCTTTCTGAAGGATGAGGGATGTCACGGCAGAGGGTGGAGTCATCAGCAAATAGATAAAGAGGATTTTCCAGAGAGTGAGTGAGATAATTGATGAAGATCAGGAATAGGACTGGGCCCAGAACACTGCATTGGGGCACTCCAGCCTTGACAGGGAGAGGAGACGAAAGGATTGCATTGAGTACCACACATTGGCTACGAGAGAAGAGTAAGTCAGTCAGCCATGTGTGGAGTTCACCTTGGATGCCATAGGCAGAGAGTTTGGAGAGTAAGGCAGGATGTCGGACTGTATCATAATAACAAGATATGTCGAGACAGACGACCTGATCTCATGTCTGACGTTAAGGGCTTCCATGTGTTGTTGGGTGAGTAGAAGTAGCATGTCCAAGGTGGCGTGACCAGGCTTGAATCCAAAGTCGTTTTCTAAAATGAGGCTGTTGGAGAAAAGGAAGGGTTTCATATCAATTGTGATGGATTCCATGACCTTGCTGATGATTGGAAGTCAGCTAATTGGTATGGAGTTAATAGGATCCGTTTTTGCACCTTTTTATATAATGTAGTGATGTTGGCAGATTTCTAAGCAGATGGAAGATGACCAAGGGAAATTATAGGGTGAAAAGGTCAGATAGAGGATCAACAAGAGCAGCAGAGCAGGTTTTTAGGACATATGAGTTGATGCAATCCCATCCAGGTGCAGAGTCAGAGTCGAGGGTTGACAGAAACTTGTCCACCTTTCAGGTGCAAAAGACACACAGTCAAGGAGCAGTTGGGTTCGACAGGGAAGGATGTGTACACAGAGAGGGAGTGGTTGGGGATACAAGATTTTGAAGCAAACATAGAATTGAGGCATTCAGCCTTTTGGCGAACAGAGTAGGCTGTAGTGCCATTTGAAGAGCAGGAAGGGTTGGAAGGGGAGCATACTCCAGAGACAGACTTAACAAGGCACCACCAGGTTTTAGAGGAGGGAGACAAGTTTGAAAGTTCAATCTTGAGGTTGAACAGATGTTGTTTTCTTTCTCTCCTGAGAATAGACACAGTACTTATAGAAAGTTTACACCCCCTTTCAAAATTTTCACCTTTTGTTGCCTTATAGGCTGGAATTCAATTGTATTAAATCAGACTTTTTCCACCTTTATTTACACATCATAACCCACAACTTCCAAATGAAAAACAAATTCTACAAATTTCAGAAAATTAATGAAAAATACAAAACTGGTATATCTTGTTTGGATAAGTGTCCACCACCCCATCACCCCCCAACCCCCCTCAGCCCGAGTTAATACTTGGTGGAAGCACCTTTGGCAGCAATGACAGCTGTGAGTCTGTTGGGATAGGTGTCTACCAACTTTTCACACCTTGATTGGGCAGTATTTACTCATTCTTCTGTACAAAACTGTTCAAGCTCAGTCAAGTTGCATGTGGAGTGTTGATGGACAGCAATCTTCAAGTCATGCCACAGATTTTTGATTGGATTTAGTTTGGGGCTCTGACTGGGACACTCACGGACATTATCTTTTTGTTCCTTGCCACTCCAGTGCAGCTTTGGCTGTGTGCTTCAGGTCGTTGTCAGGCTGAAAAGTGAACTTCCATCCCAATTTCAGCTTTCTTGCAGAGGGCAGCAGGTTTTCCTCTTGGATTTTTCTGTATTTTGCTCCATCCATTTTCTCTTCATTCCTGACAAGTGTCGCTGCTGATGACGATCCCCATAACCTGATGCTGCACCACCATGCTACAGTAGGGATGGTGTTCTTTGGGTGATTGCGCTGTGTTGGGTTTGTGAATGTAACGTTTTGCATTTCGGCCAAAAAGTTCCATCTTTGTTTCATCAGACCACAAAACTTTTTGCCACATGGCTTCAGAATCTTTGCCACATTGCCACATGGCTTTTTTTGCACACCTCAAACGGGACTTAAGGTAGGCTTTTTTGAGTAATGGCTTCCTTCTTGCCACTCTACCATGCAGGCCAGACTTGTGGAGTGCTTGGGATATTGTTGTCACATGCACACAGTGACCACTCTTTTCCAGAAAGGCATGTAGTTCTTTCAAAGTTGCCATTGGTGGTCTTTCTGATCTGTCTCCTCCTTGCTTGGTCATTCAGTTTGGAAGAACAGCCTGATCTAGGCAGGGTCTTGGTGGTACCATACGCCTTCCACTTCTTCATGATTGTCTTGACTGTGCTCCAAGGGATATTCAAGGCCTTTGAAATATTTTAGACCCATCCCTTGATCTGTGCCTTTCCAATTTATTCAAGAGGTCTTTTGAAAGCTCCTTGGTGCTCATGGTTGAACCTTTGCTGTGAAATGCACTACTCAGCAGAGGAACGTACAGGAACAGGTGATTTTTTCTGAAATAATCAGAATCACTACAATTTAACACAGGTTAGAGGTCAATTAACTTGGTGTGTGATTTTGAACGTGATTGGTTACACCTGAGCCAATTTACAATCGCTCTTATAAGGGGGGGGGGGGGGGGTTGAACACTTATCTAACCAAGATATTCTAGTTTTGTATTTTTATTTAAATTTATGAAATTTTTCGAATTTGTTTTTCACTTGGAAGTTGTGGGTTACGATGTGTAAATAAAGGTGGAAAAAGTCTGATTTAATGCAATTTAATTCCAGGCTACAAGGCAACCAAAGGTGAAAATTTGGAAAGGGGGTTAGACTTTCTATCGGCATTGTACATTTGCCTTCCAGGAAGAGAGCATTGTGGTTTCAGAGCAACTGCCTCATCACAGGATTCGTTGTTGCATGAGTGGGAAGAAAGGAAGGATAATTGAAGAGGAGATGAGATGAGATGAATCTATGCATGAGAGAGCAGGTTTTTGTGGAATAATTCCCATGCTGAGTTCATACTCGGGATATGGGAGACCAGTCTCAAAAAGAGATGGCTACTTGCAGTTAACAAAACATACCCAGAACGTTTTCTCACAGTGGCTTTCTCTCCAAGTTATTTGTTTTTAAAATGTAGTCTCCAATTCCAAATCATGACTTAAATTTAGTCTCCTGAGAATGGAGAGGTTTTTCTTTTTCCTTTACTCAAAACTCCACAAAGTAAATTAAGTGATCATGTGACAAATTGCAAAGAGATACCAACACGTGTTTTTAAACTTTTTTTAAAAATTATGATCGGTCTCCAAAAGTCAATAAGTGCATTGGAGACAGAGTGCAGAAACGGATTGAAAAAACAACAACATCTAACCGCGGTTCAGGTTGTTCATCGATTTCTGGTGGCCCTTGAGGCACCTTCATTGTGGTAAAGTACAGGCAACCTGAATAAATGGTATCGCATGCTGTATATGGACGCTCCAATCCTTTAAATACACTTAACCAGTCTGGCTGGTCCCAAAGAAAACCGAAAACACACACACACACACACACCACAGTACTCAAAAGATTGTGGTACGTAAGTTATCCCCATTAAAAAGGAACAACACCATGAGCTTTGCAGCGGCATTGCTCCTTCAAGAAAATGTAACAGGAAAACATCATTGCAAGAAGAGCAAACCAGCCCGTACAGACAGAGACCAGGCACCACCATGGAAACGGGGGCTAGAGACACAGAGGGAGCAACTGAGAAAGGAAACGGGACAAATACAGCAGTTTTTAAGGGGAAATCGAAATCCAAAGCTAATGAGGAAAATTCAAAAATAAAAAACAAATACAAAATTGGAAATTAAGACTTGCAGATAATGGCTGCTGAAAGCAAACTCAAAATAAAGATAATAACAAGAAAGATTTAAAAAACTAGGATGAAGTCAACAAAGGGAGAAAGCAAAATCACATATTTGAAAATAACCCAAAAATATTCCCCCTGAACTCAGAAACAAGAGCAAAACGTATCAAATCCCCCCGAGAAAGATAAACTTGAAATTTCTGAAAAAATAATCTACGAGGACCAGAAGAATGCAACAGAGGCAGATTACATCCAAAACTTGGAGGGGGGGGGACAACACCTAAAGGAAATGCCCCTGATGATATTTAAAGAATAAAAAAAAAAAATTGAAAAATGCCAAACTTTCAAAGCCCAGGCCTGGATGGAATTCCAAACTTCTGGCTAAAGCAACCAGATGCTTTCTACATTCACTACGCTCGAGCATTCAACTAACTTATCAATGGGGAGGATGCCTTGGATGAGTAGCTCACAGAAGATAACACCTTCCTCATCCCCAAATCTGAAGAAACCCAACTACCTCACAAGTATCGACTTATAACATGTCTACCAACAACACACAACCTTCTGATGGGAATGATCACAGAAATTATGTTCCACCACCTCACACAAGGACGAGAGGCAGAACAGAAGGGATGCAAAAGAGGATGCCAAGGAACATTAGACCACCACCTACTACTAAACAAGGCCATACTCGAACATTGTAATAAGAGAAGCACCAAATGATCCACAGCATGCAACAGACTACAAAAACGTTTTTGATAGTGTTCCACATTCATGGATGATAAAATGCATGCAATTGGACAACATCCACCCCCAAATAATCAAACTGATTGAGAAAGCAATGGAGATTTGGAATACCACACTGATATTACAGCACTCAGAAGGAAAGATCGAAATACCAGGAGTGAAGATACATTGCGGGATCTTCCAGGGAGACAGCCTTTCACCCCTCCTGCTTTGCCTTGGCCTTTGACCCACTGTGCAACCTCCTTAATGAGCAAGGACATGGATACACCTTGATGTCAACTAAGAGAATGTCCAAAGTGATAAGAAGGGTGACACATCTACTGCACATAGATGATTTCAAACTCTTTGCACCAAATGACAAAAAATGGGCAGAACAACTGAAATTAGTGAAATGGTACTCATGACCTTCAAATGGAATTTGGTCAAGATAAGTGTGCCAAGTGCACATTCTTACAAGGCAGACCAACAAAAACATTGATACAAACACAACAATACAGGAACGAGACAACGAAGCGTCATACAAATACCTCGGAGTGGAGGAGGGCCACCAAATATGTCACAAACAAATGCGCAAAACAATTACCAAAGAATACCTGCATAGAACGAGGCTGATCCTGAAAACATACCTCTCCCCAAGGAATAAAATCAATGCCATAAACCAACTTTCAGTATCAGTCAGTATTCCACTACAGCTGAGGAATAGTAAACTGGCCACAAGCCAAAATCAACAAACTAGACAGCAAAACAAAGAAACTCTTCATAAAATGTTCCACAAAAATCCATGCATCCTGAGAATGTACCTGCCAAGATGAGAATGGGGTAGTGGCCTGATGGAACTCAATCAAGTGCACAGAATGACAACTGTAGGATGGGCTGATTATTTGAAAAGTTCAACAGACTACCGAATCTAATTTGTATGCAAACACAAAGACAGCAAGGAAGAAAAGGTAACATTAGTTCACCTGGAAAAATAAATTCTAAAGACAGGTGTGAAAAGATGTCTCATGAAACCAAAACAGCAATGACTACAGCCTAAGCAATTGCAAAAAAAGACATGAAAAATATATATTCGTGGGTTATGCTGACACATTGTGCAAGCATACGAACTGTGCTTCGCCATTGTCTCGGGTCGCTCACCTGCATTTGATTTTTCATTCATTTATATTTTCATTTACGGATGCTTTCCGACGGTTCTGTGATTTTTCCTGGTGTATCGGCTTTGATGTCCGTTGGCACACAAAACTACCGTGCTTCCCCATTGTCTCAGGTCGCTCACCTGCATTTTCTTTCATTTATTTATTTTCATTCATTTGTATTTTCATTTATGGATGTTGTCCGACGATTCTGCGATTTTTCCCGGTGTACCGGCTTCACTACCGACTTGTCGGCGATGGTGAAGTGATATTGAAAGCCTTTGTTTCCATGGCGTTAAGCGGAGCAAGATGTGATACAGGGGAGCCAGCCCAGAAGGGGGAGCAGTGCTCAAGCTGTGGATGAAAACCTTGAAAATGGACACCATCTCAGGTGTGCCAGAAGGGACTTTGCAGGACGGAGGATGCCCAGTCAGCGTCTTGCTTTGGAGGCCAACTTTGAAATGTGGCTTGCCCAAGAGAATCATGGCTGAGAATAAGACCAAGAGTTTGAGTGACTGAACCTCGTTGAGAGGTTGGTGAGAAAGTAGATGAGAGGGTTAGGGTACGGTCCTTAGAGAGAGAGAGACAGAGAGAGACAGAGAGAGAGACAGAGAGAACAGAGAAGGAAGAGAGACAGAGAGAGGAGAGAGAGAAGAGAGAGAGAGAGGAGAGAGAGACGAGGAGGAGAGAGAGAGAGAGAGAGAGACACAGAGAGAGGATTGAAAGACATATTCCAAGTGTTTGACCAGTTCTGTCAAGGTCTGAGGAGAGGGAAGAGGCTGCTGCCTGTCTGTCATAAGGATGAGAGATGTCACAGCAGAGATTGGAGTCATCAGAAAAGAGATAAAGAGGATTTTCCAGAGAGTCAGTGAGATCACCGATGAAGATTGGGAATAAGATGTGGCCGAGAACACTGTCTTGGGGTACTCCAGCCTTGACAGGTGGAGGAGATGAAAGTATTCCATTGAGAGCCGCACATTGGCTACGAGAGTTGAGGAAGTCAGTAATCCAAGAGTGGAGTTTGCCTTGGATTCCATAGACAGACAGTTTGGATAGCAAGGCAGGATTCCAGACTGTATCAAAAGCTCAAGATATATCCAGAGAGATGACCCTAAACTCATGTCAAATGTTGAGGGCCTCCATCCATTGTTGGGAGAGTAGTCTAAGCAGCATTTCCAATGTCGAGTGACCAGATCTGAATCCGAATTCATGATCTGAGATGAGGCTATTTGAGAAAAGGAATGCTTTTATGTCAACTGCGATGATGGAATCAATGACCTTGCTGATGGTTGGAAGTAGGCTAATTGGTCTGTAATTAAGGGGATCCATTTTTGCACCTTTTTATGTCATGCTGTAATGTTGGCTGATTTCCAAGCGGATGAAAGATGGCCTATGGTAAATGATAGGGTGAAAATGGCAGATAGAAGAAGTACAAGAGCAGCAGAGTAGGTTTTTAGGGCATGAGCTGATGCCGTTCGGTCCAGTTGCAAAGTCAGAGTCGAGGGTTGCCAGAAACTTTTCCACCTTTTCAAGTGCAAAAGACAGAATCCAGCAGCAGGTGGATATGACTGGGAAGGGTGGGTACAGACAGAGAGAGGGAGAGAGGTTAGGAACAAAAGATTTTGAAGTTAACACAGAATTGAGGCATTTAGCGTTTTCACGAGCAGAGTCTGCTGCAGTGCCATTTGAAGTGAGGGAAGGGATGGAAGGGGAGCGGAGAATATACCTGAGACAGATTGAAAAGGTGCCAACGGGTTTTGGAGGATGGAGACAAGTTTGAAAGTTCAATCTTGAGATTGGACAGATGTTGTTTTTTGGCTCTGCTGAGAGTAGACACACACTTGTTACAGGCCTTGTGGAATGATCTGAGGTTGCTTTTGGTTGCATTTGCCTTCCAGGAGGAGAATGCAAGTTGTTTTAAAGCAATTGCCTCACCACAGGATTCAGAGTACCAAGAGTGGGAGGGTGGGTAAAATAACTGAAGATGAGATAAGATGAATCTGTGCATAAGAGAGCAAGTTTCCATGGAAGAATTCCCAGGCTGAATGAATAATAGCAGTGGTAGATATAGGAGACCAGTCCTGAAGAGAGATGGCTGTTTGCAGTCTCTGCCAGTTTTCCTGAGTGAACTGCCAGACTCACCGGTGCTGATGCTGTTCTCTGAAAATGGTCAGAGAGATGTTGACCTTCACAAGCACATGATCAGATGAGACAATTGGGGCAGAGAACGAGCAAGATACATTGGTGGTAAAGTTCATCATCAAATTTGAGAGGGAAGATTTGCTATTGGGAGAAATCTAGGTGGGAAAGTTCATAGATCGAGTCAGTCCCATAGAGTCACAGAAGTCCTTTGCAGAAGTGCCTTGGCTGATGAGAGAGGTACCAACACCCAGCCAATCAGCATGGTGACCATTGAAGTCACTGCATATGAGGAAGAGAGAGTTGGGATGAGTGACCAAAAGTTGGTCCAATGTCATCTGAACTGGAGATGCAGATGGAGTCATCACTGTTGGGAGGATGGTACGACACACAGACAAACATGAAGTAGGAGCGGAGGGAAGTCACAGCCAGAGGTGCTCCTGGAGTTTGGGAGGTGTAAGAGTAGTACATGGAAAGTGAAAAATGGAGTTTTTGATGTAAAGCGCAACTCTGCCACCAGGGCGATGTGATCCACATCCACTTGCATTCAATATCGTATTCCACCGCAAAAAATCCAATATCCCAGTTTCAGAAAACTCATGGAGACATGAACAAAAAGTGATAATTGAAAACAAGGACGTAACGCTCAAGTACCACCTGATGATCCCATCGAGCATGCGATTGTATATAGTACTTTGGTGCCAAAAAAACAATATAAGACAGCATTGCTAATTGAGGTTTCCAGACTGAGCGATTTTGGTCTAAACAACGCAGAAATCAAGAAAATGACCAAACACCAGCATTTCAAAAATGAAGTAAAAAGATATTGAAAGCTGAAGAATGCCGAAGTTGTACCAGTGATGATTGGAGCAATGGGATTGACAAAGAAGAACATCACGGAGATCTTAAAAACCATCCCTGGGAATATTACTACAAACAATCTACAAGAGGAATCTGCCTGGGCTCAGTGATGATCTTGAAAAGACATCTCTCAACAAAAAACCAACAACTTTGAGAACAAGATAACTTCACAGCTTGGTCCATGAATTGTGATTCCTTAGCAAAATGGAGGTGGATACTTTGAGACCTGGGAGGACTCCGTTCCACCTTCTGAAACCCACATTTGGTGTTAACAATTAAGCAAGCAAGCAAACACACACACACACACACACACACACAACACACACACACACCACACACACACACACCTAACCACGATTCAGTTGGCAATTTGTTTAGAACTTTTTGCCAAGTCTCGAAGAATGTACAACATTCAGAGTATTTCCCTATCTACAATATCAAGTGTAACGTCATAAAATACATTTTCATTAAAAAACTCAACCCAAAGTTGTTTTTATATTTTTTAATTTCCATTGAAAACACCATGAAACTTATACTCGATAATCTTTGTAATATCCAGAATAAAGTAACAAACAAAAATGAAACTTGTGATTTCAGAAGACAGTTCACAAAACATGTTCGAAATGGCTGCCCTGCTGCAGCAGGCACTAATGGATTCTCCTCGTGAAGTTGTCGATAACTCGACTGCATTCCTGAACAGCTTTGATGTCAGTAGCAATTGCATTTTTGAGGTCATTAAAAGTCTTAGGTCTCCCTTGGTACATTCTATCCTTCACGTAACCCCAAAGATAGAAGTCAGGTGGGTTGAGGGGCACCCATTCAACATCTGTACTTTTGGAGACAAATCGATCACTGAAATTGTGTTGTAGAAACTGTATCAATTTGTTGGAAGTGTGAGGTGTGGCGCCGTCTTTCTGAAACCATTTTACACCCCTGTCGATGTGGCACTTCCTCACTAATGCAACCCATAACTTCTGGATAACTTTCAAGTACCATTCAGTGGTTACGGTTCCTGATTTCCCTTCTTCATCTTGAAACCAGAAAGGCCCAATGATGTCAGATTTGCTTATGGCAACCTGAGCAGTTCATTTCTGGCTGTGCAACGGCCTTCCAAGAACTTCATCAGGAGAACTAAAACCCCAAAACACTTTTTTTTATAGTTAACATGACTACTTAAAAGAAAGTGGGCCTCATCAGAAAACCACACCTTCCTCATAAAATTTGGATCCCTTCACTTTTCTTCCTCAAACCATCCATACATTGTCACACAAAGTTGTTTATCATTGTATGATAGTTGTTGCTTCACTTGTATGCGATACGAGTACATTTGTAGTTCCTGCTTCAAGAATTCTTGGTGTACTTGCTAAAGATAAGTTCAAGTTCTTGAGATCGACGATGCAGTGATTTCTTGGGGCTCCTCAAAGCTGCTTCATGAACCACTTCGATGCTTTCTGGTGATCTTGCAGTCCTCGGGTGACCGACGTTGAGTAGTTTAGATTTTTACTGTCCGTGGACTTACACTCTTTATCCATCGAAAAATGGCAGACTTATCTGGGCTAATGTGGTCTCGAACTTCTTTGTGAATTGTGTACGAGTCTGTTCAAACGACTTTGTGGCAAAGTAAGACTCCACAATAAAGCCCTTTGTTCAATTGTCCATGCCATCTTCAAAAATAACAATATGACTCTCTGATGTTTGCAGTTTTTCTTCCAAATGATGCTTCATACAAACCTGCACTAGAAAAACATTTTATATTAAAAAAATTAATATTTCACATTACTTAATAGGGTTGCTTTAAAAAAATTTTTTTTTAATGAAACACCTGTTTAACAATTTGATTCAAACACACTGAATTTTAAACGAATTACAATATCCTGTGAATTAAGCTCAAAATGTGTGCAAACATGTACTGTGTCGCGTGATTTGTATCATCCGAAAGAAAGAGACAACACGAAGTTTGTCGTACTTAAAACGGGTCAAGACAGTAAATTTATCATTGTGAATAAACGAAGTGTATCCTGTAATGCGATTCACAACACGACTTTTTACGTATTGTTGTTGAAGATTTCAATCACCTCTGATCCTTTCTTCCATATCTCATTCACATTCAATGAACACTGCTATGCTCATATCAATTGGACAGTAGTCCTGTTGGGCAAAGGCACAGAAGGCAGGAGAAAGAAAATTGCACATAAATGATGGGTTATTGCCAAATGAGTGCTACCTTCTCTGCTAGAGGGCATAATTAAACCTGTGTGGGTGAGAAGGTGCTATTAGATTTGTGTTTAGTTGAACATGATGTGCATATAATTCTGATCATATTTCTATAAAAAGCAATGGAATGTAGAAGTGCTGTTCATATCAGGATATTTATGTGAAGGCAGCTGTCATAAGATGAAAACATTTGTGTACATCAATGGCAGTGGTCATAAAACATGAATGGTAGATTATACAGTTATTTTGAGATTATCCACTTCCATTCAATATCACATTCCACATACTGCAAACATAAAATGTACAAAACGCTCTTTAATGTCAGATCATGACAA
>CM068953.1:89526701-89540177 GCA_035128595.1 Eptatretus atami | reverse complement strand
CGGAGACCATAATGTTAACTGGAAAGGGGTTTGCTCAGGGGGAATCCAGGCCCACTGGACATCTCTGAGCGCTCAACTAAAGAATGTCCAACCTCAAACATGCATTCTTCAAAAGCACAACCAAAGACATGGCATTTTGCTTTCACAGCACAAGTTCTCACACACAACACACACACACACACCACACACACACACACACCACACACACACACACATTTGTCATGATCTGACATTAAAGAGCGTTTGTACATTTTATGTTTGCAGTATGTGGAATGTGATATTGAATGGAAGTGGATAATCTCAAAATAACTGTATAATCTACCATTCATGTTTTATGACCACTGCCATTGATGTACACAAAGTTTTCATCTTATGACAGCTGCCTTCCCATAATACCCTGATATGAACACGCACTTCTACATTCCATTGCTTTTTATAGAAATATGATCAGAATTATATGCACATCATGTTCAACTAAACACAATCTAATAGCACCTTCTCACCACACAGGTTTAATTATGCCCTCAGCAGAGAAGGTAGCACTCATTTGGCAAATAACCATCATTTATGTGCAATTTTCTTTCTCCTGCCTTCTGTGCCTTTGCCAACAGGACTACTGTCCAATTGATATGAGCATAGCAGTGTTCATTGAATGTGAATGAGATATGGAAGAAGGATCGAGGTGATTGAAATCTTCAACAACAATACGTAAAAAGTCGTGTTGTGATCGATTACAGGATACACTTCGTTTATTCACAATGATAAATTTACTGTCTTGACCCGTTTTAAGTACGACAAACTTCGTGTTGTCTCTTTCTTTCGGATGATACAAATCACGCGACACAGTACATGTTTGCACACATTTTGAGCTTAATTCAAAGGATATTGTAATTCGTTTTAAAATCAGTGTGTTTGAATCAAATTGTTAACACAGGTGTTTCATTAAAAAAAAATTTTTTTAAAGCAACCCTATTACAAGTATGTGAAATATTAATTTTTTTAATATAAAATGTTTTTCTAGCAGGTTTGTATGAAGCATCATTGGAAGAAAAACTGCAAACATCAGAGAGTCATATTGTTATTTTTGAAGATGGCATGGACAATTGAACAAAGGGACTTTATTGTGGAGTCTTACTTTGCCACAAAGTCGTTTGTAACAGACTCGTACACAATTCACAAAGAAGTTCGAGACCACATTAGCCCCAGATAAGTCTGCCATTTTTCGATGGATAAAGAGGTGTAAGTCCCACGGACAGTAAAAATCTAAACTACTCAACGTCCCGTCACCCGAGGACTGCAAGATCACCAGAAAGCATCGAAGTGGTTCATGAAGCAGCTTTGAGGAGCCCCAAGAAATCACTGCATCGTCGATCTCAAAACTTGAACTTATCTTAGCAAGTACACCAAGAATTCTGAAGCAGGAACTACAATGTACTCGTATCGCATACAAGTGAAGCAACAACTATCATACAATGATAAACAACTTTGTGTGACAATGTATGGATGGTTTGAGGAAGAAAGTGAAGGGATCGAATTTTATGAGGAGGTGTGTTTTCTGATGAGCCCACTTTCTTTAAGTAGTCATGTTAACTATAAAAAAAAGTGTTTTGGGTTTTAGTTCTCCTGATGAAGTTCTTGGAAGGCCGTTGCACAGCCAGAAAGACTGCTCAGGTTGCCATAAGCAAATCTGACATCATTGGGCCTTTCTGGTTTCAAAGATGAAGAAGGAAAATCAGGAACCGTAACCACTGAATGGTACTTGAAAGTATCCAGAAGTTATGGTTGCATTAGTGAGGAAGTGCCACATCGACAGGGGTGTAAATGGTTTCAGAAAAGACGGCGCACACCTCACACTTCCAACAAATTGATACAGTTTCTACAACACAATTTCAGTGATCGATTTGTCTCCAAAAGTAACAGATGTGAATGGGTCCCCTCAACCCACCTGACTTCTATCTTTGGGGTTACGTGAAGGATAAAGTAACAGGGAGACCTAAGACTTTTAATGACCTCAAAAAGCAATTGCTACTGACATCAAAGCTGTTCAGGAATGCAGTCGAGTTATCGACAACTTCACGAGGAGAAATCCATTAGTGCCTGCTGCAGCAGGGCAGCCATTTCGAACATGTTTGTGAACTGTCTTCTGAAATAACAAGTTCATTTTTGTTTGTTACTTTATTCTGGATATTACAAGATTATCGAGTATAAGTTTCATGGTGTTTCAATGAAATTAAAAAAGTATAAAAAACAACTTTGGGTTGAGTTTTTTTTTTAATGAAAATGTATTTAATGACGTTCACTTGATATTGTAGATAGGGAAATACTCTGAATGTTTGTACATTCTTCGAGACTTGGCAAAAAGTTCTAAACAAATTGCAACTGAATCGTGGTTAGGTGTGGTGTGTTGTGTGTGTGTGTGTGTGTGTGTGTGTGTGTGTGTGTGTGTGTGTGTGTGTGTGTGTGTTGCTTGCTTAATTGTTAACACCAAATGTGGGTTTCAGAAGGTGGAACGGAGTCCTCCCAGGTCTCAAAGTATCCACCTCCATTTTGCTAAGGAATCACAATTCATGGACCAAGCTGTGAAGTTATCTTGTTCTCAAAGTTGTTGGTTTTTGTTGAGAGATGTCTTTTCAAGATCATCACTGAGCCCAGCAGATTCCTCTTGTAGATTGTTTGTAGTAATATTCCCAGGGATGGTTTTTAAGATCTCCGTGATGTTCTTCTTTGTCAATCCATGCTCCAATCATCACTGGTACAACTTCGGCATTCTTCAGCTTTCAATATCTTTTTACTTCATTTTGAAATGCTGGTGTTTGGTCATTTTCTTTGATTTCTGCGTGTTTTAGACAAAATCGCTCAGTCTGGAAACCTCATTAGCAATGCTGTCTATATTGTTTTTTTGGCACCAAAGTACTATAACAATCGCATGCCGATGGGATCATCAGGTGGTACTTGAGCGTTACGTCCTTGTTTTCAATTATCACTTTTTGTTCATGTCTCCATGAGTTTCTGAAACTGGGATATTGGATTTTTTGCGGTGGAAATACGATATTGAATGCAAGTGATGTGGATCACATCGCCCTGGTGGCAGAGTTGCGCTTTACATCAAAAACTCCATTTTTCACTTCCCATGTACTACTCTTACACCTCCCAAACTCCAGGAGCACCTCTGGCTGTGACTCTCCGCTTCCTACTTCATGTTTGTCTGTGTGTCGTACCATCCTCCCAACAGTGATGACTCCATCTGCATCTCCAGTTCAGATGACATTGGACCAACTTTTGGTCACTCATCCCAACTCTCTCTTCCTCATATGCAGTGACTTCAATGGCACCATGCTGATTGGCTGGGTGTTGGTACCTCTCTCATCAGCCAAGGCACTTCTGCAAAGGACTTCTGTGACTCTATGGGACTGACTCGATCTTGAACTTTCCCACCTAGATTTCTCCCAATAGCAATCTTCCCTCTCAAATTTGATGAATGAACTTTACCACCAATGTATCTTGCTCGTTCTCTGCCCCAATTGTCTCATCTGATCATGTGCTTGTGAAGGTCAACATCTCTCTGACCATTTTCAGAGAACAGCATCAGACCGTGAGTCTGGCAGTTCACTCAGGAAAACTGGCAGAGACTGCAAACAGCCATCTCTCTCAGGACTGGTCTCCCTAATCTACCACTGCTATTATTCATTCAGCCTGGGAATTCTTCCATGGAAACTTGCTCTCTCTATGCACAGATTTCACTTATCTCATCTTCAGTTATTTTACCCACCCTCCCCTCTTGGTACTCTGAATCCTGTGGTGAGGCAATTTGCTTTAAAACAACTTGCATTCTCTCTCTCTGGAAGGCAAATGCAACCAAAAGCAACCTCAGATCATTCCACAAGGCCTGTAACAAGTGTGTGTCTACTCTCAGCAGAGCCAAAAAACAACATCTGTCCAATCTCAAGATTGAACTTTCAAACTTGTCTCATCCTCCAAAACCCGTTGGCACCCTTTTCAATCTGTCTCAGGTAATATTCTCCGCTCCCTTCCATCCCTTCCTCACTTCAAATGGCACTGCAGCAGACCTCGCTCGTGAAAGCTAAATGCCTCAATTCTGTGTTAACTTCAAAATCTTTTGTTCCTAACCTCTCTCCCTCTCTCTGTCTGTACCCACCCTTCCCAGTCATATCCACCTGCTGCTGGATTCTGTCTTTTGCACTTGAAAAGGTGGAAAAGTTTCTGGCACCCTCGACTCTGACTTTGCAACTGGACCGAACGGCATCAGCTCATGCCCTAAAAACCTACTCTGCTGCTCTTGTACTTCTTCTATCTGCCATTTTCACCCTATCATTTACCATAGGCCATCTTTCATCCGCTTGGAAATCAGCCAACATTACAGCATGACATAAAAAGGTGCAAAAATGGATCCCCTTAATTACAGACCAATTAGCCTACTTCCAACCATCAGCAAGGTCATTGATTCCATCATCGCAGTTGACATAAAAGCATTCCTTTTCTCAATAGCCTCATCAAGATCATGAATTCGGATTCAGATCTGGTCACTCGACATTGGAAATGCTGCTTAGACTACTCTCCCAACAATGGATGGAGGCCCTCAACATTTGACATGAGTTTAGGGTCATCTCTCTGGATATATCTTGAGCTTTGATACAGTCTGGAATCCGCCTTGCTATCAAACTGTCTGTCTATGGAATCCAAGGCAAACTCCACTCTTGGATTACTGACTCCTCAACTCTCGTAGCCAATGTGCGGCTCTCAATGGAAACTTTCATCTCCTCCACCTGTCAAGGCTGGATACCCCAGACAGTGTTCTCGGCACACATCTTATTCCCAATCTTCAATCGGTGATCTCACTGACTCTCTGGAAAATCCTCTTATCTCTTTTCTGATGACTCCAAATCTCTGCTGTGACATCTCTCATCCTTATGACAGACAGGCAAGCAGCCTCTTCCCTCCCTCAGACCTTGACAGAAACTGGTCAAACACTTGGAATATGTCTTTCATCTCTTCTGTCTCTCTCTCTTCTGTGTCTCTCTCTCTCTCTCTTCCTCCGTCTCTCTCTCCTCTCTCTCTTCCTTCTCGTCTCTCTGTCTCTCTGTCTCTCGTCTCTCTCTCTGTTCTCTCCTGTCTTTAAGGACCGTACCCTAACCCTCTCATCTACTTTCTCACCACCTCTCAACGAGGTTCAGTCACTCAAACTCTTGGTCTTATTCTCAGCCATGATTCTCTTGGGCAAGCCACATTTCAAAGTTGGCTCCAAAGCAAGACGCTGACTGGGCATCCTCCGTCCTGCAAAGTCCCTTCTGGCACACCTGAGATGGTGTCCATTTTTTCAAGGTTTTCATCCACACTTGAGCACTGCTCCCTTCTGGGCTGGCTCCCCTGTATCACATCTGCTCCGCTTAACGCCATGGAAAACAAGAGCTTTCAATATCACTTCACCATCGCCGACAAGTCGGTAGTGAAGCCGGTACACCGGAAAAATCGCAGAATCGTCGGACAACATCCATAAATGAATAATACAAATGAATGAAAATAAATAAATGAAAGAAAATGCAGGTGAGCGACCTGAGACAATGGGGAAGCACGGTAGTTTGTGGCCAACGGACATCAAAGCCGATACAAACACAGGAAAATCACAGAACCGTCGGAAAGCATCCGTAAATGAAAATATAAATGAATGAAAAATCAAATGCGGTGAGCGACCCGAGACAATGGCGAAGCACATTTCGTATGCTTGCACAATGTGTCAGCATAACCCACGAATATATATTTTTCATGTCTTTTTTTGGCAATTGCTTAGGCTGTAGTCATTGCTGTTTTGGTTTCATGAGACATCTTTTCAACCTGTCTTAGAATTTATTTTTTCCAGTGAACTAATGTTACCTTTTCTTCCTTGCTGTCTTTGTGTTTGCATACAAATTAGATTCGGTAGTCTGTTGAACCTTTTCAATAAATCAGCCCATCCTACATTGTTCATTCTGTGCACTTGAATTGAGTTCCATCAGGCCACTACCCCATTCTCATCTTGGCAGGTAACATTCTCAGGATGCATGGATTTTTGTGGAACATTTATGAAGAGTTTCTTTGTTTTGCTGTCTAGTTTGTTGATTTTGGCTTGTGGCCAGTTTTACTATTCCTCAGCTGTAGTGGATTACTGACTGATACTGAAAGTTGGTTTATGGCATTGATTTTTCCTTGGGGAGAGGTATGTTTTCAGGATCAGCCTCGTTCTATGCAGGTATTCTTTGGTAATTGTTTTGCGCATTTGTTTGTGACATATTTGGTGGCCCTCCTCCACTCCGAGTATTGTATGACGCTTCGTTGTCTCGTTCCTGTATTGTTGTGTTTGTATCAATGTTTTTTGTTGGTCTGCCTTGTAAGAATGTGCACTTGCACACTTATTTGACGCAAATTCCATTGAAGGATGAGTACCATTTCACTAATTTCAGTTGTTCTGCCCATTTTTTGTCATTTGGTGCAAAGAGTTTGAAATCATCTATGTGCAGTAGATGTGTCACCCTTCTATGCACTTTTGGACATTCTCTTAGTTTGACATCAAGGTGTATCCATGTTCCTTGCTCATTAAGGAGGTTGCACAAGTGGGTCCAAAAGGCCCAAGGCAAAGCAGGAGGGGTGAAAGGCCTGTCTCCCTGAAGATCCCGCAATGTATCTTCATCCTGGTATTTCGATCTTTCCTTCTGAGTGCTGTAATTCAGTGTGGTATTCCAAATCCCATGTTTCCAGTTGATTATTTGTGGTATGTTGTCCAATTGCATGCATTTTATCATCCATGAATTGGAACACTATCAAAAACGTTTTGTAGTCTGTTGCATGCTGTGGATCATTTGGTGCTTCTCTTATTACAATGTTCGAGTATGGCCTTGTTAGTAGTAGGTGGTGGTCTAATGTTCCTTGGCATCCTCTTTTGCATCCTTTGTTCTGCCTCTCGTCCTTGTGTGAGGTGGTGGAACATAATTTCTGTGATCATTCCCATCAGAAGGTTGTGTGTTGTGGGTAGACATGTTATAGTCGATACTTGGGAGGTAGTTGGGTTTCTTCAGATTTGGGGATGAGGAAGGGTTTATCTTCTGTGAGCTACTCATCCAAGGCATCCTCCCCCATTGATAAGTTAGTTGGAATGCTCGAGCGTAGTGAATTGTAGAAAGCATCGGTTGCTTTAAGCCAGAAGTTTGGAATTCCATCCGGCCTGGGCTTTGAAAGTTTGGCATTTTTCATTTTTTTTTTATTTTAAATATCATCAGGGGCATTTCCTTTAGGTGTTGCCCCCCCCCCCTCAAGTTTTGGATGTAATCTGCCTCTGTTGCATTCTTCTGGGCCTCGTAGATTATTTTTTCAGAAATTTCAAGTTTATCTTTCTCAGGGGGATTTGAATACGTTTTGCTCTGTTTTCTGAGTTCAGGGGGAATATTTTTGGGTTATTTTCAAATATGTGATTTTGCATTCCTCCCCTAAGTATTGACTGCCATAGACAGACCTGTGCCATCCTGAGCACCAGACTACCACGAGGGGATTTGACATGCATCTATTTACGAAGTGCGCAGGCATATGCGATGTTGCGTGAAGCGAAGCGGCTAGACAATAAAAAGCTAAAAACGGGCGTAAGTGGTGATCAAGCTCAGTTGCTAGTCAGTTATCGACTAAGTCAGTCCGAATCGATCAGCCCCAGAGTTGAGCACACGTGCGAGAATGAGACAGTCCTTATCATCTTTCTATAATTCCAGCAATCTGTGTGTGTGTGTGTGGTGTGTGTGTGTGTCCCCACTGTTTCTCGACAACCACTGGTCCAATCTAATTGAAACTTGCCAGCTATATTGCTGGGGACCTGAGTAAAGGAGGATAAGTAGGCCTAATTGGTCGTAATTAAGGGGATCCATTTTTGCACCTTTTTATGTCATGCTGTAATGTTGGCTGATTTCCAAGCGGATGAAAGATGGCCTATGGTAAATGATGGGTGAAAATGGCAGATAGAAGAAGTACAAGAGCAGCAGAGTAGGTTTTTAGGGCATGAGCTGATGCCGTTCGGTCCAGTTGCAAAGTCAGACGAGGGTGCCAGAAACTTTTCCACCTTTTCAAGTGCAAAAGACAGAATCCAGCAGCAGTGGATATGACTGGAAGGGTGGGTACAGACAGAGAGAGGAGAGAGGTTAGGAACAAAAGATTTTGAAGTTACACAGAATTGAGGCATTTAGCGTTTCACGAGCAGAGTCTGCTCAGTGCCATTGAAGTGAGGAAGGGATGGAAGGGGAGCGGAGAATATTACCTGAGACAGATTGAAAAGGTGCCAACGGGTTTTGGAGGATGGAACAAGTTGAAAGTTCAATCTTGAGATTGGACAGATGTTGTTTTTTGGCTCTGCTGAGAGTAGACACACACT
Organism: Eptatretus atami; assembly: GCA_035128595.1. Lineage (NCBI taxonomy): Eukaryota > Metazoa > Chordata > Myxini > Myxiniformes > Myxinidae > Eptatretus > Eptatretus atami. Next base: position 89,531,776 of record CM068953.1, on the reverse strand, counting down.
TCGTTACAGGCCTTTGGAATGATCTGAGGTTGCTTTTGGTTGCATTTGCCTTCCAGGAGGAGAATGCAAGTTGTTTTAAGCAAATTGCCTCACCACGAGATTCAAGAGTACCAAGAGGGAGGTGTGGTAAAATAACTGAAGATGAGATAAGATGAATCTGTGCATAAGAGAGCAAGTTTCCATGGAAGAATTCCCAGGCTGAATGAATAATAGCAGTGGTAGATATAGGAGACCAGTCCTGAAGAGAGATGGCTGTTTGCAGTCTCTGCAGTTTTCCTGAGTGAAACTGCCAGACTCACGGTCTGATGCTGTTCTCTGAAAATGGTCAGAGAGATGTTGACCTTCACAAGCACATGATCAGATGAGACAATTGGGGCAGAGAACGAGCAAGATACATTGGTGGTAAAGTTATCATTTCAAATTTGAGAGGGAAGATTGTCTATTGGGAGAAATCTAGGTGGAAAGTTCACAGATCGAGTCAGTCCATAGAGTCACAGAAGTCCTTTGCAGAAGTGCCTTGGCTGATGAGAGAGGTACCAACACCAGCCAATCAGCATGGTGACCATTGAAGTCACTGCATATGAGGAAGAGAGAGTTGGATGAGTGACCAAAAGTTGGTCCAATGTCATCTGAACTGGAGATGCAGATGGAGTCATCACTGTTGGGGAGGATGGTACGACACACAGACAAACATGAAGTAGGAGCGGAGGGAGTCACAGCCAGAGGTGCTCCTGGAGTTTGGGAGGTGTAAGAGTAGTACATGGAAAGTGAAAAATGGAGTTTTTGAGTAAAGCGCAACTCTGCCACCAGGGCGATGTGATCCACATCACTTGCATTCAATATCAGTATTCCACCGCAAAAAATCCAATATCCCAGTTCAGAAACTCATGGAGACATGAACAAAAAGTGATAATTGAAAACAAGGACGTAACGCTCAAGTACCACCTGATGATCCCATCGAGCATGCGATTGTATATAGTACTTTGGTGCCAAAAAACAATATAGACAGCATTGCTAATGAGGTTTCCAGACTGAGCGATTTTGTCTAAACAACGCAGAAATCAAGAAAATGACCAAACACCAGCATTTCAAAATGAAGTAAAAAGATATTGAAAGCTGAAGAATGCCGAAGTTGTACCAGTGATGATTGGAGCAATGGGATTGACAAAGAAGAACATCACGGAGATCTTAAAAACCATCCCTGGGAATATTACTACAAACAATCTACAAGAGGAATCTGCTGGGCTCAGTGATGATCTTGAAAAGACATCTCTCAACAAAAACCAACAACTTGAGAACAAGATAACTTCACAGCTTGGTCCATGAATTGTGATTCCTTAGCAAAATGTGAGGTGGGATACTTTGAGACCTGGGAGGACTCCGTTCCACTTCTGAAACCCACATTTGGTGTTAACAATTAAAGCAAGCAAACACACACACACACACACACACACACACCACACCCACACCCACACACAACACACACACACACCTAACGCACGATTCAGTTGGCAATTTGTTTAGAACTTTTTGCCAAGTCTCGAAGAATGTACCAAACATTCAGAGTAATTTCCTATCTACAATATCAAGTGTAACGTCATAAATACTCATTTTCATTAAAAAAAAAACTCAACCCAAAGTTGTTTTTATACTTTTTTAATTTGCATTGAAACACCATGAAACTTATACTCGATAATCTTGTAATATCCAGAATAAAGTAACAAACAAAAATGAACTTGTGATTTCAGAAGACAGTTCACAAACATGTTCGAAATGGCTGCCCTGCTGCAGCAGGCACTAATGGATTTCTCCTCGTGAAGTTGTCGATAACTCGACTGCATTCCTGAACAGCTTTGATGCAGTAGCAATTGCTTTTTGAGGTCATTAAAAGTTAGTCTCCCTTGTACTATCCTTCACGTAACCCCAAAGATAGAAGTCAGGTGGGTTGAGAGGGCACCCATTCAACATCTTACTTTTGGAGACAAATCGATCACTGAAATTGTGTTATAGAACTGTATCAATTTGTTGGAAGTGTGAGGTGTGGCCCCGTCTTTCCTGAAACCATTTCATGTCGATGTGGCACTACTAACAAATAACTTGGATAATTAAGTACCATTCAGTGGTTACGGTTCCTGATTTCCCTTCTTCATCCTTGAAACCAGAAAGGCCCACATGATGTCAGATTTGCTTATGGCAACCTGAGCAGTTTTTCTGGCTGTGCAACGGCCTTCCAAGAACTTCATCAGGAGAACTAAAACCCAAAACACTTTTTTTTAATAGTTAACATGACTACTTAAAGAAAGTGGGCCTCATCAGAAAACCACACCTTCCTCATAAATTGGATCCCTTCACTTTTTCCTCAAACCATCCATACATTGTCACACAAAGTTGTTTATCATTGTATGATAGTTGTTGCTTCACTTGTATGCGATAACGAGTACATTGTATTCATGCTTCAGAATTCATTGGTGTACTTGCTAAGATAATTCAAGTCTGAGATCGACGATGCAGTGATTTCTTGGGGCTCCTCAAAGCTGCTTCATGAACCACTTCATGCTTTCTGGTGATCTTGCAGTCCTCGGGTGACCGGACGTTGAGTAGTTTAGATTTTATACTGTCCGTGGGACTTACACCTCTTATCAATCAAAAATGGCAGACTTATCTGGGGCTAATGTGGCTCTCGAACTTCTTTGTGAATTGTGTACGTAGTCTGTTAAAACGCTTTGTGGCAAAGTAAGACTCCACAATAAAGTCCCTTTGTTCAATTGTCCATGCCATCTTCAAAAATAACAATATGACTCTCTGATGTTTGCAGTTTTTCTTCCAAATGATGCTTCAACAAACCTGCCATAGAAAAACATTTTATATTAAAAAAATTAATATTCACATTACTTTAATAGGGTTGCTTTAAAAAATTTTTTTTAATGAAACACCGCTGTTAACAATTTGATTCAAACACACTGATTTTAAAACGAATTACAATATCCTGTGAATTAAGCTCAAAATGTGTGCAAACATGTACTGTGTCGCGTGATTTGTATCATCCGAAAAGAAAGAGACAACACGAAGTTTGTCGTACTTTAAAACGGGTCAAGACAGTAAATTTATCATTGTGAATAAACGAAGTGTATCCTGTAATTCGATCACAACACGACTTTTTACGTATTGTTGTTGAAGATTTCAATCACCTCTGATCCTTTCTTCCATATCTCATTCACATTCATGAACACTGCTTATGCTCATATCAATTGGACAGTAGTCCTGTTGGCAAAAGGCACAGAAGGCAGGAGAAAGAAAATTGCACATAAATGATGGTTATTGCCAAATGAGTGCTACCTCTCTGCTAGAGGCATAATTAAACCTGTGTGGTGAGAAGGTGCTATTAGATTTGTGTTAGTTCGACATGATGTGCATATAATTCTGATCATATTTCTATAAAAAGCAATGGAATGTAGAAGTGCGCTGTTCATATCAGGATATTTATGTGAAGGCAGCTGTCATAAGATGAAAACATTTGTGTACATCAATGGCAGTGGTCATAAAACATGAATGGTAAGATTATACAGTTATTTTGAGATTATCCACTTCCATTTCAATATCACATTCCACATACTGCAAACATAAAATGTACAAAACGCTCTTTAATGTCAGATCATGACAAATGTGTGTGTGTGTGTGTGTGTGTGTGTGTGTGTGTTGTGTGTGTGTGTGTAGTGTGTGTGTAGTGAAAACTTGTGCTGTGAAAGCAAAATGCCATTCTTTGGTTGTGCTTTTGAAGAATGCATGTTTGAGGTTGGACATCTTTAGTTGAGAGCCTCAGAGATGGTCCAGTGGGCCTGGATTCCCCCCGAGCAAACCCCTTTCCAAGTTCAACATTATGGTCTTCTCGAAGTATTGACTGCATAGACAGACCCTGTGCCATCCTGAGGCACCAGACTACCCGAGGGGATTTGACATGCATTCTATTTACGAAGCTGCGCAGGCATATGCGATGTTGCGTGAAGCGAGGCGGCTAGACAATAAAGAAGCTAAAAACGGGCGTAAGTGGTGATCAAGCTCAGTTGCAGTCAGTTATCGACTAAGTCAGTCCGAATCGATCAGCCCAGAGTTGAGCACCACGTGCGAGAATGAGACAGTCCTTATCATCTTTCTATAATTCCAGCAATCTGTGTGTGTGTGTGTGTGTGTGTGTGTGGTGTGCCCCGACTGTTTCTCCGACAACCACTGCGTGTCCATCTAATTGAAATTGCCAGCTATATTGCTGGTGACCTGAGTATGTGCCTCTTCAGTTTGATATTATTATCGGACAAGTGGTTCCCAAGTATTGCCATTTATTTACCAAACAATGACAGGACACGTTGCTGCGTAGGCGTGGCCGATGGGGAAAAGGGCGCCTAGTTACCATGACAGGACACGTTGCTTGGCGTTTTGCACCCACAGTATCTATCTTCTATCTATCTATAATTCAGCATCTTGTTTTTTGCCTTTCAAAGTTTGAAATTAATCGGATACAAGTGGTTCCCAAGTTATGGGCAAGTTAGTGTGTGTTCCCCATTACGGGTTACAACGTACGGACTTCCGGATAGTGTGACTTACTGTATTCTAATAATTTCTCGATTTCTTATGCGCATTTATAGATAAACAGCAATGCCCCAAGCATCATCGTATTACGAGAGCGAAGGACGGCCTGTGTGTTGTTTGAAGGTTGTTTTGTGTTTGTTGTTTGTTTTTGCAGCGTACGGCCACGCACGTACGGGCACGCGAGATGCGAAAGGAACGGCCTGTGTGGTTGTTGTTTCTGGCACGCGGTTGAGAAAGTTTTTGTTTTTTTTTGCACGTACGGCCACAACGCACTTATAGTGGATATTAATGACTCAATTATCTCAATCAAACCGGTATTGGCTTAGCGATTAGGGTGGTGGTTTGGGATCCTAGAGTCTTGAGTTCAAGCCCGTTTTCAGTTGAATTAACACCAGGGGGTTGACTCAGCTGTCATCCTTCTCACGGTCAGCGAATGATACATGTGCAGCAGCCAAAACGCTGTATCACGAAGGAAGGGTATCAACGGATGATTC
>CM068953.1:89506964-89526676 GCA_035128595.1 Eptatretus atami | reverse complement strand
GATTGATTAAATCTGGTATTGGTGTGGCGCAGGCATGATGGGCCGAATGGCCTTCTCCTGCACCTTAATTTCCTTGTAAATTAAAGCCAAGTCAAGTGCCAGCAACATCACACAGGGTGCTGAAGCCCATGCACGATGTTGCCAAGTGCATCTCCCGCTCTGCTCGCTATGCAAGCCAAGAGGTGTGCCGCCATTTATTCCCCGTTATCTCCCAGTTGCTTTTGTTTACCCAACTTGAAGGTTACTTTATTATTTTGCTACACCACTGTTCCTACCAAATCTTCTATTGTGCAGGCCCACGGCCCGAGAAGGAATTTTATAATTGTCTAAGTACGTGTTCTGTGTTGTTTTGTCGGGCTCTTCATTTTCTGTGCCATCCTCATTTGTGTTTTTAGAAATCAATTAAATAACTTTGCTTATTATGCTACTTATTTATATCATTGTTATTAAATTGTTCAATTCTTGCATTGGTTACATTTTCCAGTCATGCCTATTGCAGATAGTGAAAGTCATAGATTTTTTGGCTGATGTACAGGTATGTTCTTCCCGCACACAGTTTTGTTTCGGCCAATCACCGTTTGACTGTTCTGAGGCTATATCCCACGTGTACAAGGTGGTGAACAGCACCTTATTCATGCCTCCCTGTGCACATGACAAACTGGTGTCAGAGCAGGATTGAAATTCACCACATCCAGGGGAGATATTAGGATTAATTGGTCATTAAGAAAAAAAAAATGATTTGATTACACTGGGCTGCATTTGAAATATTTTTTTCTAAGGTCTAGGTTTTCTCAACGGTTTCTTATATGTTTTTTGCATGCTGAATTCAGAAATGTATCTCATTTCGCTCAATCAGGTCAAGTTTTTTTCAATTTTATCTCAATTTTAAGGAAAAAAAATCAAAATTTTTGTTTTTTTAATTAGCATTTTAAATTCAAAATCAGACTTGCATTGACAGAAAATGTACAAACTATACATATAATGACACACAAGTACACTTAATGTGGAGGAAAGTGCCTTCTCAATTACTTTTCAATTTCAGGAAAATACAGATAAATCGTTGTTTCTGGCAACACCCAACTTCAGTCGCTCCAGCAGTCGCTGTTTTCCTTCGTCTTTTTAATGTTGAATTTCACATTAACGGTACTTGTGCGTCATTTTATATATAGTTTGTACATTTTCTGTCAATGTAAGTTGATTTTGAATAAAAAAAATGCTAATTAAAAAAACAAAATTTTGATTATTTTTTTTCCTTCAAATTGAGATAGCATAAAAACTTGACCTGATTGAGGAAATGAGATACATTTCTAAATTCAGCATGCAAAAGCATATAAGAACCGTTGAGAAAAACTAGACCTCTGAAATGACGGACCAGTGTTATGAATGGTAAATTACTGCAGCGGTTTCTGACATGCCATTTGTTGTCACAAATTAAGAACATTGACCAGTATATGAGTGCAAATCACAATAGCCTCAACTACATCTTATGTAATAAATTCATTTTACATTTCAGAATTGGAACGTGTACTTTGGAAAAAGAGATTCCAGATGAGAAAGCATCTCCACCTTCGGGTGAGATGGAACAGGGGGTGACGTCACTCGTGTCGAGAAAGAGCAGAGTGGCAGCTCCCACAAGGTGAAGGCAAATCTATACTAATAAATGTGTGTGTGCGTGTGTGTTTGTGTGTCAGTGTGTCTCCTCCATAACTCCAAAACCATCAAATCTAGTAGCCTGAAACTTTGCATGCATACTAAGAAAACTCCAAGGAAGTGCATGACTGAAAATTGGGTGCTTGGCTGAATTAAAACACCCCTTTTGAAGATAATTAACAGCCTTATTTAATTATATGCTTTATCAGGTGATCCTCGGCCACCTTGCTCTCTGGGGTCTTAAGGCAATCCAAGATAACCTCGCTGGGGTCTAAAGCCGCCATGTTTTTTGGTCTGCTCAACTTTGCCTTGATTTGGAACAGGCCGCAACAATTTCTCAATGATGAAGCTTTTTTTTTTTTTTCACTTTCCTTACTCGTATTATCGAATGCCTGTTCATCATAGCTATGAATCGCTGCATACATTGCAATGCTTATAAACGCCCAGAGACGTCAGCGTTCGTTCGTTGCTTCATTTCATTTCCACACATGCGATCACCACCAGTATCTCTTAAACTAAGGAGAATTACAAAATTTAAGCTCCAGAATCAAACTTAAAAGCAGTTCCGACTCCTAGAAAAGTGTTAATTTGTCCAATTTGGACATATTTGACATTTTGGGCAAATCCGGGAGATGTTTGTTTAATATGACGGTTCGGTGATTGCCAATTGCATGCCAAGGGAGCCGTTTCTTATCAACCATTTTGATGGAGTTCTTCAGCTAGCGCTCTACAATATTCGCACTGTCATTGAACACTGTATAAAGATCGACTTGAACAAAGTTCAGGGATACTTGCCTGCATTGGCCACGTGTTGTTCTGCGGTGCAACAGGCAGTGGCTGCCTCACTGAAAATGTGAAATTTTATTTTCCACATTTCCCGTTTTTGTTCTTCCATTATACAACCCGTCACTTTGGCATAGATAAATATTGTCATGTCCAGGGTTTAATCCTACCTGGACGGATGGCAAAGCTTCTCCCTTGAAGGCTACGACCGAGACTCGGAGATTAATGCACGCACGTTAACGGGGCGTAATGGCGGAGAGACGATCCATCCAGGCGGAGAGACGATCCATCCAGGAGGAGCACAGCACAGAGGTGCTGCACCAGGACAGCACAATGCTACAATGTCTTAAAAGGAATACATTTAATGAAAATAAATTAATATTTACAACTGACAATAATTCAGAAGATAATGATAATAATAATAAAATAATAAATCCTACAATCGAGGTGCCTCCTCACACAGACTCAAATACAGACATAGGTGACACAAAATGAAAAGAAAACCTTCCCTCAAAACTATTGCTTTACTTTGCTTGGCCCAGAGCTGATCCTTGTGGAACTGGAATTGAGGTGCTTCTCTCGTAGAGGGACGAACGCACTCCAGGCAATCCGCGAGCGGCACTCCACATAAAGGCTCAAAGCCCCAGTGTAACGGCTTCGGGTGCTCCGATCGTCCTCATCGACCCGACCAGAAGCAAAAGGCCGGCGTCTTACTTCACCACGCGAGCCAAACTGCCTTAACACAAATTCAATGGCCGTGTCATCCTCTTCGGTGTGCACTCAACTTCCACTCTCGCCTATCCAAACAATACACCTCGTGCCTCTACTCTGATCATGTCTCTCCCAAAATTCCAAGCCAACTCCTTCTTCCTCCTAAAATGCGCAACCTCTCCTGTGCTCTTCCTCTCTTTCGCCTTGCTCCTCTGTCCTATATATCCTCCGCCTCCGGGCGTGGCCTGCTTGCACCAAACCCGGGAAGGCGGGGCTTCTCCTGCTCAGCTAGCTTCTGACGTCACGCCCATCAATCGTCGTTCGGGGGCGTGACTTCGCTTGTTGTCAACCTTTGAAGGCGGGGCTTTCTGCCCATTTGTTGTGGTTTCAGGGACGCGTTCCTACCTTTATTACCGATCTTGAAATATAAAAACATAGGAAAAAAATCACAGAGGGCAATCACATACTGGGGAACTTATTCTTACTCCCTCGGCTAACACCACACCACCACTTGTGTGGTGACACGTTACACTTAAGCTCATTGATTCCCTACTTACTCACATAGAGATGCCTTCTACTTGTTCACAGACCAAGCAACTCTTCACAATGCTATATTCCCTATTAGATTATTCCATCGACCCCGACAATCGTAACACAGCCCCCTCCCCAGAACCATAGCTCCTGCAAGGTTCGATGGAGGCGTTACCGTTCCGGCCTTACCACTTACCGACTCACACCTAATTCGCTTATGAAATAAATTAGAATGGGCTGTGGGAAGCGAGCAGTAGCTAACTTACCTATTTCTCTGAACGTTTTATTCTCATCTGCGTTCAGTGAGGACCTGAAGGGCAAGGATACGGTCCATCATTGACCTCTTTGGTGTAAAGCCTGATGACTATGGGTGCTGGTGCTGGTGCTCAAGCAGATGGTGGCAAACCCTATCAAGCATTATCTGAGCAAAGATGTTGCCCGGCTCTGAGAGGAACGTCACCCCTCGGTAGTTGTTGCAGTCCTGGTGATCACCCTTTTCTAGAGAGGGACAACAAGGCCCCTCTTCCAGGCAGTTGGGATGATGCCTGTGTTCCAGGCAGAGCACAGAACTGCATCCAATGACATGAGTACAGCATTTCCACCAGCCTTGAGAAGTTCAGCATGGATGCCACAAATCCCAGGAGCTTTACTCTATTTCAACTGGTTCACTGCAGCCTGTGTTTCCACAAACGAAGGTGGATGACAGTTGATTGGAGGGTCAGCAATAGGGATAGTAACACCCCTAACATCCAACTCAACAGCTGGGGGATCAGCCTGGTACAGCCGCTCAAAGTAACCAGCCCAGCGGGCCTTCACTTTGAACTCCTCTATCAAGAACCCACCACTCTCCACTGTGATTGCAGTACACTGAGGGATGGGCTTGGAGGAATGAAATGTGTGAATTCCCCTGTTCGCAGGATGAGAATCACTTGACCACAGGTGATGCTCCACCGCCTCACATATTCCTTGCACATGGGCCTCCTTATCCTCCCTTAGGGCACGTACAGTTTTATGCCTTAACTCCCTGAGCAGGTCAGCTCTTCCATCAAGCCTGGCCCTGTGACTCTGGTCAATGGTATCCAGTGTTCCTTGAGAGACAAAATTCTTCTTCACCCTCAGGTGAGTTCCAAGATATCCACCGGCAACATCAAGAGTGGAGGTCTTGAAGGCACTCCACAACTCTTCAGGATTCCCCAAAGCACCCAGACATGCCCCCCCCCCAATCCCCACTCAGCCTGTTTGCAAACTCCTCAGCTACCCTCTCATCCTTGAGATTGCCAACATCTAGCCTCGGGTGGGATGGTATAATTCTCCCGGATTTAAGCTGAAACTTCAGAGTTGTTACCACAAGCCTGTGGTCGGTATTGTGGAACTGAGCACTCCGGTAGATCTTGCAGCTCTGGATCATCCTCCAGCGACCATCAACGAGCACGTAGTCAATCTCCTTTGCCACACCACCAGCGTTGGAATACCAAGTCCAGCGATGAACCTGTGGGCGCCTGAAACCAGGAACCGGCCACCCTACGTCCATGACTTCTTGCAAAGTCAAGGAACTTATTGTCATTCTGGTTCACAGTTCCAGACCCATGGGGACCAACACATGTCTCATAACCATCCCTATCAGTTCCAATCGATGCATTGAAATCTCCCAAAACTCGAAGAGTATCTTGCCTCGGGACTGACAAACCACAGATTCGAGCGTGGCATAGAATGCATCCTTTACAGTGAGATCACGCGCCTCAGTCAAAACATATACAGAGACCAGGGAAACGACACCCAAGGAGTGACGAATCCTTAGTCTCATAATACACTCGTTGACCAGTGTTACCTCAATTATCATTGGGGTCAGCTTATTGGACACAGCTACAGCAACTCCTTGGGCATGAAACCATCAGAGCGACTCGACCAATAGTAGGTGCAACCACCACCATGATCTCGCCACTATCCGGTGTCTGAACCTCAGAGAGATGCTGCAATACCGATGTCCAAACGCTTAAGCTCAGATGATAACAGAGACAGGTGATCATCCTCTTTTAGGGATAGGACATTCCAGGCACTCACCCCAAGGGACTGCCTCAGGTTAACCCAAGGAGACCGCCGTCTGGTGGACGACACCACAGCATCACCCACCACATACTACCACAATCATACCCATGAAGGTACCCCATGGTTTTCCTCCTATCATCAAAGAGTGGGGGTCCCGAAGGCTTTGCCCCAATTCCGTAATCCGGTGAGCTGCCCTGCGGAGGGAAGCTGCACAGGAGGTACTCCCACGGAGTGGGTTTTCAGATTTCCTTACATTTGTGGGTTTTGCGGAATGAAATGTTTTACGGTGGCCGGAGTGCAAATCCTGCCACTGACCTCCTAAAAAAAAGTAACCCAACTGCAGGAGGATGTCCGCAGACACAGTGGGGCACGAGATATGGATGGCCATTGGTTCTCAAGGAACTCCTCCACCCTTTGACAGGTTTTGTTTTTAATCCTGCTGGGTGTCCATGTCATACACCCTCCTCACCAGGAAATCTGGTGGGGTAGACTGTTTATTCGCCGACAACCTGATCATGAAACAGGTTCGTGCAGATTTACATGGTACCTGTAGCAAGTCACAGATCTAATCTGGCCTGACCTGACAATTCGGCTTACAGACAGGGTAGACATTAATTATGTATGCGTAAAAACATTTTGTTGTAGGCAGGCAGGGCTAGGTGAGGACTTCCCATTGCAGAGGCACACGTGTCACGTGTGAAAAGCCAAATTGTGATCTATCTAGCCAGCGTGTGCCAGCCATAGTGGTGAAGTGGGCTGTAGAGCCCAAAAGAAAAGGTGTACCTTGATTTTTGTAGGGGCCGCCCACATGGGAAGGATCCAAAAGGGAGACTCCACCCAGGAGGAAGAAGAGAACTAAGTTATGACTGGGGAGTCCACATGAGAGGTCAAGGAGAGGCTTGTGAGGAAAAGAGAGTCAGTGAGCCTTGTGCAAGAGAGAGGACACAAATGTGCACATGATTGGAGACTGGAGAGTCCACCAAGAGAGACTGGTGTGCAAGGAAGATGGAGACCTCGCTTGGAGGATAAGCCTCATGAGGGTTCATCACAAGCTGGATCACCCTGTGTTTTGGAGGGCCTGGAGTTAAAAGGACAAAAGGGACTACGTGGCCAAGTTGAAGGCCTTCTCATTGCTGGCCCTACTCATGGTCATTTGACTTCTTCTGGACACCATCGAGCCCTGCGCCCACCCCAGTGCATCAGTAAAGAAAAGGGAAGTCTCGTCTGCATTATTGTTTGTTGTACAAGTGTGATAGTGGCACCTAGTGGGTTATGTTTTGGGGTTTATTTCTCCATTGTATATAAGTTTGCGTATCCCATTCTCCTTTTTGTATCTTTTTGATTTATTTGAGTTGTTCCGTTATAGCGTCTTGTCAACCCTCTTCCTTGTGCTTATGATAAAATTAAATCCTTTAAAAGGTAAGGGCATGTTTCAGCCATCTGCTTTCCGTGTGGGTTTGCCGTCGTTTCGGCTCATTTGGACGACCTTGGAGAACGGTAAAAGTAAAGTAAAATTGAATGCAGTGCCTTAAAAGATCCCTTGGACCATCACTCGGGATGAAAGGTCCCGGCTCAGAGTAATTCTATTTTAAGGGATACTTGGACGCGACAATATTCAACTGGCCACCTAACAGCTGTTGCCCAATGCTTCTGATGGCAACATCCATTAGTCCAGTGGGTATGTGAAACCATCGTGCATTTTATGATAAAAGCATGAAACTTGGAACAATTACATTAGACATTTTAAAGAATTAGAGGCACTCCAGTTTCACCCTTTGGCAGTCTTGGCAGCCATTTTGAAAAAAATGATTGGCCAAAATTTTTTTGGGAAAAAAATGGCTGCCATTGAGTCAACCTCTCGTGAAAGCAATGAAGATAATCTCCAAATGTGATTTTATTTACATAACAACGATGGCTGCCCATAAATCAACCCTGGCAATTACAAAACTGGCCCTAGCATTTGCTTACGATGACTCTTGGGACTTTTAGAGGTCACATTTAGACCAAAAGCATGAAAATGGAACATGAGAGTACTGTGTTGCATATCTTATAGGAGCAAGATGTGCTTTATTTGCATAAATTCCATCTTTGAAATTGTTTTTACTGACTGTTCGTTTCACTTTCTTCGGGAGACTTAATGGGAATTTTAATTTTTTTTTACTGATTTTGTCATTTTTAGGTACAAGCCAAAACTGTAAGACTATACAGAATTGTTAACCATTCTCGCATCATCCATCTTGCTCGCAGTCACCACACATGCAGGGTGTTGTGCATGGAAACTTTTTTTTTTCCACACATCGACAATGTCCGCTGTGGCCTTTGGTCCAGCCACACTTGATCACAGCGTGACAGGCTGTACCGGCAGGTGGTAGGATCATCCACTTCACTTCCCATTCTGGCGAATCCTCCTTTTGTGTTCACCCAAAATCTGCTGGGCTGGGTAGGTGTGGTGTCTTAAGCACGGTTGGCCACAAACATTGCCAGACTGATAGCCCACTCGAAGCAAGTGTTGGAGAAGGGCATCTTGCGTGGGTGGGATGTTTTCAATCTCTCTGCCTTTTTATGTGAAAAGGGACTGCCTGGCCAGATTGACTTTGTCCTCAGAGCTTCTCCGGTCATACATCACCACGACATATCTCTCGATCGTTGAAAGAAGTGTGTTTATGCTAGTTTCTGACGGGGTCTGTGCAAGTGTACACGGTGCCGACGTGACATCGCTGAATGCACTCCATGATGACCAAGCCGTGCGTTTGCCTCTCCCTGCGAAGCAGGATGTGGTGCCGCATCCAGTGAGGGCATGGAAAGCGGGCAGGGTGCTGCTCTTTTCATCGCCCAAGATCTCTGCCATAACAGTTGCATCTAGGTAGGGGAAGGATTTACCCATTCCGAATGCTAATTGTAGACTTTCACATCAAAACTTCTTAGCTAAACTTACAGCAAGCATCACGACTTCCGTATCTACAGTTCGAAGTAAGATCCTTTTGTCACCCCTGTTAGGCATCATCTGTGACATAAATTAGGTTCTCCGAGTACCAACAGAAATGGCTTGATACTCACGAAAAAATTTTTTGTCAGCTTCGAGCGTGCTCGTCTGCTTTCCCAATCACAACTCCGATTTTTAATGCGCCTCTCAGCTTTGTATGCATCTTACTCCTTTGTAAGTGGTCTCTCAGAACGTTCACTCCAGCCGAGACACTCGCAAACTGCTCTTTTTTTTTTGTTCTGATGCTCTAGAGTCTAGAGCCTCCTATTCTTCCTCTTCACTAGTTTGTTCTCCTTGGATCTTTTTTGTTTTTTTAATCTTAAAAATTATAAACTTACAGTATAGTTTATAAATTATATTATCATTTATAAACTTGATTTTGTATATTTAAATTTTGAAATCACTGTAAATCAATTGTCAGAATTATTACGGAAGAATCTTACCAACACGAGCTGAGAAAAACCCCTCTTCTTCCTCTTCGCTCACGTGTTCTCAGATCTATCTTCTTTTTTTTTTAAATCTTACAAGTTACAAGTTATAATATAACTTATAATCTTATAATTTATAAACTTAATTTTGTACACTTAAATTTTGAAATCACAGTATATCAGAATTATCACGGAAGAATCCTATCTACACGAGATGAGAAAACCTTCCATCAAAGCTTCTGCTTTGTGCTGGAACGCTTCTGAGCTTTCTGGGCATCTTTGAAATACGCATATATTTATTTATTTTACCGCGCATGAGTACCTGAGTACCAGTTATGTGAACCACTGCATGTAACAGTATGCGTGTGTCAGTCTCCTCATCTGTATACGGAGACGGTCCCTCCTCATTTAATGACTCTGACCACCGCACCTCTTCTTCATGAGTAACGACCACTTTGCCAGGAAACTTTTCTTTTGTTACTCGTTCACTTATCAGTAGGAAGAGTTGTGTTTTGTTGTCATCTTCTCGCAGAAACTTTGGCCAGTTTTGAGACAGCTTATTTTGTCCTTCAACTCATCTCCGAATGCCCTTGCCTCTCTTTTGTCGAGTTGTGGCCCTTAGGCTGCCAGATCTGTACAGATTAAAGACCATGTCGGTACAGTGGACAGAACTAGTGAACTGCTTACTTATATAGTTCATTAATTCATCAAAAATCTCTCACGTTCCAGGCTTGATCATGTTGACGATAGCTGCCCCGTCGATGACCACCATTTTGGCTTCAGGTTGCAAGTTGTCAGTGTCGTCACTGTGTGGCACCTTATCTTCAAGGCATTGAAGCAAATCTGATTTTGCACCAAGTCTGATGTTACCATTGTCGATAATGACGGGGGAAATGTCTGATTCTCGTGACAGAAAACGTCTTCAAGGTCACCATCCCGTACTTGACTGGCTATGTACAGGGTGTTTCAAAATTCTGCAATTATAGGAAAATATAGGCTTTATTTTCTTAAAGTTAAAGAAACACATTTCTAATGTCAGTTTTACTTATTTCAGAATTAACATACCCTGATGGCTCAAGGTGGACTGGTGGTGTTCCACCAAGAGAAGGTGGACTGGTGTTGTTACATGTTTTCGGAAGAATCCAGAGGAAGTCATGTGAGTTATTTCATGAAAAATACCTCGAGAAGCCAAATCAATGATTCGTTGAGAAAGTGTTGCCACGATTAAAAGATACTGGAAGTGTTGCTGATGGAACTCATAATGGTTGTCCTTGCTCCTCTACAATTGAAACACATAGTGAAAATGTTCTTGACTTCTGCAGTGTGGTTATACAAGTTCTTCCCTCTGAGTCCAGACTTCTAAGACAACCCTGTACAAGGATGAAAACAAACTGTGGTTACATTTCAAGGACGACAGGTGTTCTTTTGTAAGTGACTTCTTATCAGGAGGCTGGCTGAACAGATGCAATTTATTCTTTGTTATTGTCTCACCAAATGCTGTTGGGTGGTCCACCAGTCAGGTCTTGAAGAACTCGTCTCGTTGATTATTCGCCAAGTCATTCCATCTTGCCAACAGAAGCAACTGCTGCATTTGCCACCTCCCATGTGTTGAGGACTAGGATATCACCACTGGTGTCAGCAAAAGTGTTTTCCATGTCATTCATTGCTATTCTCAGAGACTTCACATTTTTGATGAAGGCCACTTGTCAGCCTAAAAAAAAAACACATATGCATGTAAGTAGATCATATTCAAAATTTATAGTTTGACAAAATCAATGCAATATCACTCAAGACACTTATGTACATGGCTTGCACTTGTGATGACGAGGCTGAGGGCCTGCTTCCATTTTGTCCTGTTCACTGAGAAACTTGCTGACAACTCGGGCCATCTCTGGTCCAGCCACCATCCACCTCAGTAGTACTACTGGCTTCTCAGTGAGAGCTATTGCTCCCCCATCACCTTTAACAGAAGCATTGTTTTGTATGTGGCTTTTGTCCATTGACATGCTGGAGAATGGCCTGCGTGTCTTGTTGACGGTAAACTTGCCCTGGTAAAATGCTGCAAATATGCCAGGTTGTTTGTCACGCAGTGTCACCATGTCCTGATGATGAACAGCCACAGCACGTACATAGTTGTGGCGGTCGAGCACATGCAAGAGCCATTGTAAGCGGGTCAGTGAATGTACGTGCAACAGGAAGTTTCCTTCATGGATGGCTATATACCATGTCATCACTTTCAAGTGGGTTTTCAGCACGAGCTATCAGAAATGGAATTGGGGACTTTGCTCTGCTTTCAGTTTGCACCACTCTTCAAATTATATTTTTGTAGTTTCTTATTGAGATGTTTTGTACTTGGCATAAGATTGTTGCTGAAGGTTGTACAATGCACAGGCAGTGACTTGATGAGCACAAGCAGTTCTCTGGACATGAGCCACTTTCAGGAAATGAGGAAGGCAGTTCCTGGTGTGTCTACAAGTTAGCTTGCACAAGTGCCGATGTCCAGCCGCTGCCGGCCAGAAGATCACCGAGTGCTTTGAGCAAAGTCATCTTGATGTGTAACCCATCTTGATCTGACATAATCACAAATGATTCGTCTCCATAGGTTTCCAGCCATGTTCACTGGATTTCTTTCATTAACTTGAACAACGGCTGATGATATGCAATCACAGGGATCTGTCCAGGATTAAGAACTGCCGTATAATTTTTCACCACGTCCATGGAATACCGCGTCATCGTGGTTAATTTTGAATCTTCCGAAAATAGAGGAAGAAGTGCACTGATAGCTGTTGGACTGTGTTCACTGCTCTCTACTGGTTCTGTTCTTGTGGCATGGTTCACTTCCCAAGATGTATGCACTTCCTTGTCTGCACTGTGAACATTATCTGCATCGATGAAGTTGCTGACAGGTTCACACCACCGATACTCTTCTGCCACTGACTCAGCTATCAAACTGCAAGTAGATTGTATAAGACCAGGGATTTCAGGAACAGCCGCTTCCTTATTGATTGCAGCTAAAGTGGGTACAAGTGTGTAGCTGTTTGGTAGCTTCAGTACTTTGTTGCCAGATTTGGAGACAGCTCCACGTGTTTGTTCTGTCCCACGATTCTCGATGTCAGGGTGTTGAAACAAGGAGGTGCCCGTTCTGTGGAATTATCCATGCGCATTTGTTGCTGTTGGGTCATAGTCAATATTGTTTACAGCTGATGTTATGAACACACTGACGTTGAGTGATGCTGGACATACACTGTTGGGTCATGGTCAATCTTGTCTCCAGCAGATGTCGTGAACACACTGATGTTGAGTGATGCTGGTCATATACCAGCAACACAAATTTCTACAAATCAAATGAACCACCATCTATTTATAGTGGAGAGAAAGTGTATATGGATTATCATCAACTCCTCCGAGAGGATTTGAACGAGGACACTAAAACTTTCAGCCCCTCCCCCCTTCACCTTTCATCCCCAGACCAACTCCCCTGCCCCCCCACAATCCCCATCAACCGTCATTCCCACATACACCACCACCATCCCACACACCCCTCCACATTCCCCCACAATTCCCTATGAATTATCACCCTACAATACCCACAAAGACACCATACCCCCTCTCCCTCTAGCACCACCCCCCTTCACTGGGGCAGGACCTCGACATGGCAGGACACAGCACAAACAAGCACGACACCACAGCATGAGCACAACACAGCACAGTACCAAAGCATGAACATGGTACAGCACGGCATGATCACAGACAAATGGTGCCCCGGGAAAATATGAAATGGGATGATTCCGTAACTTACAAAACACCTGGTGAGCCTGCAACGGTAGAACAAAGCATTCGTCTGCGGTGTCCGAGTGTGCCTGGGTGGTGTTAGCTTCATTTTTTATTTATTCGTATGCAGCCTGTGGCTGGTTGACTGCATTATTTTCTGGAAGCACGGCTGTGCCGCTGAAGCAATGCCTCCTGTTACCTGTAAGCTGGTACTCATTTTGCCGACCTTAGCATGACAGGCTGAGTCAACCTGCCTGGTGTTAATTCAATGGTTACCGGGGATTAAACTCAAGAACCTAGAATCTTAAGCCAGCCACACTAAGCATTAAGCCAACAAGGTGTGATGTCACTGGTGAAATCGAAAATCGACTCTCTCGGGCTTTTTTTGTCACTTTATGATTGGCAAAATTTTTTTCTAATTTTGTTTCCCTTCAAATTGGACCGTGATTAATGATTCTCAATGGTTTTCAGAAAATAAAAATTGCGTTTGGGTTCTCCTTTAAGGAAATAACTGAACTACACTAAGTCGTGTTAACCATTCGGACCTATTTCGACAACAATATGCAGGGGAACTTAGATACAAGGAGGTCCATCCTGCCTGTGCCAGATCCACACCACATTTACTTAATAAACTTATATTACTTATTTTCTCCAGTATAAGAGAATCTTGGTTGCTCAGGAAAGAAAATTCAACAACCTGCAAGTGTGATGATTCGTAGCCACTGAAACGGCTTCACGACCTGTCTTTAGCATTGGGATACTCTAGAGTATGAGCCTCCACCACTACCACCACACCACCACCTCCACAAGAGTACATATCATCCCCATTATTACTATTTCCACCTCAAAACGTTGACAAACAACTTGCATCAATTATTTATACTCCAGAAGAGGGACTTATAGCCAGGGCAACAGCACAGAATGGTCTACTTTTCCGAGAGATACTGTGGGAATATTTTTCACAGTAGGCTAGTTACCTTCCTATGTTATGATACGTCCGCTGGCACTGCCTCGGAGCAGCAGTTTTTCGTTAAATCCGACCCCAATGGGGATTGAGCACAGATTCGACAGCTCAATGGCGAGCATGCTGTTTAAAATACGTTGCTGTCCACCATTCACTATTTAATATGTCTCCAATCTTGTAATGACCCTTCACTTCACAAGAGTAATTATATCATGTTTCCTGTCTGTGGGGTATAGGTAATTTGGTCCATGTCATGCTTTGGCTTGGGAACGCCTCATTCACTTTATCAATGAGTTTACTGATGTTGTCTCTGCGAGATAAATAAAATAACTTGTATCTGGACAAAACATTGACGTGAAAAATAGCCAAATTATTTGCATTTGTAAGGAAAACATTTTGGCAATCTCAGGACAAAATATCATAAAAGCGGCCACAACTTACATTTCACATTTCATATAAAACGGGATCCAATCAAGATGGACTTGGCTCATTTTGGGTAAGAGTAAAAAAAAAAATTGTCTTCGTGTTGTTTTCTGAAAGAGAGGGTGGAAGGATTGGTACTTGTTTAATGCAGAAAACACTTGGTACTTGTTGAATTAATTCCTTGTGGGGTTGGGGCTACTCGCAGCCTCCAGGACCTTCGTCCACGGCACGATGGAGTGTTGCTCTCTCCTATGGACTGGGGCCGCAGCATCGCCTCTGTCTCTCCTGTATTGTATGGAATCTAGGGTTGTCACCATTATTGGCATCTCCTGCGATGATGCTGAAGCACAGGGTTTGTTGCTCTCACCTTGCGAACATGTTGGTGGCCTCTGTTTTTTTTTTGTTGTTGTTGTTTTTACCACTTCTTCTCCAGTCTGGCACCCTCTGTTGTCTCAGCCCTCTAACCTTCTCCATCTCCTTCAGGGCACACACGTTCTCCCAGTAACCACCTCCCTGTTAAACTTTATCTCCCACTTGTAGAACCACAACCTTGAGGTGTGAAATCCCACTCTTCCCTCAAGGACTTCAAGGTTGCAGAATACCATAACCTCGTCACTCTGCATCACTATCTGTGATCTCGTCACTTCGCATCTTTACCTGTGATTCTGAAATTTGGAGCTATCTTACACATTACTATGTTCCTCCCCTTTGCTCTGTTCTCTTTTCCATCATCATTCATTGTCTTACTTGTAACCTATTGCTGTTGTCCCACTGTGCATACATTGTTTTTCATCTCTCAGTCACATTATCTTCCTACTCTTCTTTAAGCCTCAGACGTGGTTAAACAGAATTAATACATGTATATATGTACACAAAAAAATACACCTGTGTTTTGCTCTCTCTTCTATGTTTGCAGAGTCTTGTGGTCACTGAAGTCATAATTTCCTCTCTTCATTTATAGCTCACCTGGAACATAGTTCAAGTGAGCTTATGGGATGGCACATCATCCGTCTGTCAGTCAGTCCCTCCATCCGTCCGTAAACACTTACAACTTCTCTGAAACAGCTGATGGTATTGTGACCAAACTTGGCTAAAATTTTCTTCGGTGCGGTAGAACTCGAGTTCTTCATGGCATCCTCCTCCTCCACCTTTAAGTAGGTCATCGTAAGGTTTAAAAGTCCCAAAAGACTTGAATTTCAATCTAGTTTGGCCACCATTTTGGATTACGGGAAAACCTTTAACAAACTTCTTCTCTCAAACCGCTTAACCGATCAATGCAAATCTTTACATATGTAACTGACTACGTGTAGGAAATATAATTTGATAACAATAACATCATTGGTCACATGGTCTGGCAGTCATGTTGAACAAAAGGAAAACCTTTAAAATTCATCTTCTCTGAAACCACCTAACCGATCAATGCGAAACTTAAAATATATGATCGACTACTTGTGGGAACATTTGAGTAAAATAAGCTGATCCGAAACACAATATGGCATTTAATGACGTCATAATGCAGAAACTGGGCAATATCTCGAAAAAATGCATTATAGACACCTTGAAGTTGCACCTTAACAAATAGGGCTAATTTTGACACAGCAGGAAGTGAGATCATCTTGCAGGAAGTGGGCAATATCTTATAAACTAAGGCTCATAGAGAGCAGAGAGTTGCATTACTGTAAACATAATGTCAATACTACCTGGCCTAAAAATGTGTATTCTAAATCTAGCTCTTGTTTTTACCCTGATCCACCTGTCATTCCACTTTTTGGCAACCAGCCAGGTGAGCTACTGGATCATTGGTCCTCTTTTTCTTTCTTTAATCCAACAAGAGTTTCCGTGATATTGTCATTTACCATGCTAACCATCTTTCTCCTTTTTGTTTTGAAAGCCATGGAGAGGAACATCACTGACTTCTCCCTTCCACTAAATACAAGCAACGCTGAGTCTCGGTGCCCACTAAAGGCAGTTAATTGGACACCAGTGCAAATGTCAGGCTATGCGAGTCTCGTTTTGTGACTGCCCTGACAAGGACGACCTTATCAATGGCTAGTGAATATAAAATCAGGTGTGGGCAGAACAACGTAGTGAGAGGTGGTCTGGTGATGGAATGGGTGTGGGGATACATGTTCAATCATTCTTCTCCTTCCAAGTTTATTCATTCGGTTATTTTGATTGAGAGGAATTGGAGGAGGATGACACAAAGGAAGGAGGGAGGCTAATGAGAAAACTAAGATTTTACTGCCATGATCTGGACAGAAAAAAGCATGATTATATATATCACCGGACAAGAAAAAGATGAAAACAAGTGAAAGAACGATGAAGGAGGTCGAGGTTCAGTAAAGCATAGAATAAGGCATAGACTTAAGGATGTGGGGAGAGGGGTAGAAAAGAAAACATGGTTTAAGGAACGGGGAGATTATAGTTTGTGAGAAGGGGCATGGAGGAGGGGGAAAGGGAACGAATGCCAAATAGATGAAAAAAGTTGATCAGTGAACCAAAAAAAGTGAACCAAATGATCAAAAAAAGCATTTGTCATTCTAAATCAGCCAAAGAAACCATTTCTGTTTTGGCTGAAGAAACCTGTACTCTCAAATCAGAGAAAAATGAACCCACCCTTATCCCACTCTCCTACTTTCTGTCCGAAGAAACTGTGGTTTTAATGAGGAGGTGATCTGGCCTTGACATTTCATTGTCCTTCTAAAGAAAAACCTTGAGTGTGCAGTCTTCACCTCCAGGGGTGATCAGTATGTCCTTGGCATGAAAGTCAGTAAATGAAATTAGTGGCATTATTATTTATCTAGTGCTTTCCAGACATTTGATAAAAAATACTGTATTCTTGGAAGTCATTTTATAAAAAAAATTTCCACTTTTCAACTGAACTGAATCCTTGTTTTGTTTTAATAATTCTGTTTGGCCATGGACTTTCTGATCAGCCATGAAAACACATGACTTGTATAAATTTACAAACCTACGTTTTTTTGGTGTTCTGTTTGTGAAACTAAAATGTAATTTAATGCAAATGGGAAATTGTGAAGTGAAAATGTAAATGAATAAACAGATTACGTTGTTGTTTGGAGAGACCACAGGGCTGAAAGGATGGCCTGGAGGTACAAATGCTCACCTTGAAACTGTCTAGCTTGGGTTCAAATCCAGGGCCAGCTATAAACTTCCATCCCAGTGTTTCACAGGCAGGGTGATTCATAAATGTGTCCCCGATCCCTCGGATGGACGTCAAACTGGGCGTCCCATCTGCCTGCATTAGTTAGTGGACGTTAAAGATCCCATGGTGTCCTTCACAAAGAGTAGGCAAGCTATCACCGGCACCATGAACAAATTCTTAATTCCTACCCTAACTACTGCTGGGAGAGGGATGGCAAACTTCCCAGCATGACCCTTGCCAAGAAACTGCTTTGGAGGAACCAATGCTCTGTATCATAGATGATGGTACATCAGTCAGTCATCGATAGACATAAAACATCAGTGAAAATCTCATTGGATGCGGATCTGGTACAGGCATGATGGGCTAAGTCGCCATATCCTGTGTCTGAGTTTCCTTATCCAAGGGTAGTTCAAGGCTGATGTGTTTTTATTTTATTTTATTCCAATTAATCAAAAGGTATAGGGAAGTTTAGGAATCTTCATTGATTACTCGAGGTATTGCCTTGAAACTCATACACACTTGTGTGATTGATGTGGCATTGCCTTCATTCCATCTGCATAGAAATATCAGTGATGTTTCAGGGCACGTGCTTTGATGTCTTCATCATTCATAAACTAAAAAATGTTCATTCATTGGTCCAAAAAGATGAAAATCACAAGGGGTTAACTCCGCATTGTGGCTAATACAGAAGATCATTTAAAACATCCCTACCATCTCCGCTAGAGTAGTAGTGATCACATTTGTCATGCAAGCATTTATCAGGCAGGAAAGTTCACTCGTTTGAAAATGTTTCGATTAAATGATACCGATAACTAGGGGAAAAGGAAAGAAAACATGGCAAGCCCACCGGAAATAAGGCAAAGCTTCTGAAGAGTAAATTATGGAGGACCAAAAGGAACACAACAGAAACGCAGACTGGATTGAAAGCTTGAAAACAAAGTACCAAGAAAGGAAATGCTTTGACATTTAATGACGAAAGAATAAATCAGAAAACGACTACAAATTTTAAAAGTCCTGCTTGGGACTCACTGCATACACTTCTGATTAAGAAAAATTAGACATTCTCCAAAATACTGTCATACCTTTATGTGCCTATGCAAGGAGAGAGCCATCGTATAATGTTATAATTGCAAATGTAGAATGCTACATCCGATCAGTATACAGAAAAATAATTGATGACATCATTGGTCACGTGATTTGCAGCCATATTGTTAAAAAAAAAAAAAAAACTTCAAAAATCTTCTTGTCTGAAATGGCTAATAGATCGAGGCAGAACTTTACACATATGACCGCCTATCCATGAGGAACAAAATGTTCACATATATGATGTCATTTGTCACGTGGTTTGGCAGCCATATTGGAATTACCCTGAAACCTATAAAAAAAAATCTTCTTTTAAAACGCCTGGACAGATCAAGGGAAATTTCACACACATGTTCCCCAAGCCTTGGATACCAGGGTATTCACGAATTAATTGATGTTACATGGTCTGGCAGCCATATTGGATTGAGCGAAAATCTTTTTTTAAATCTTGCTCTTGAACCACTTCATCAATTGACATGAAACTTCACAATTATTATCTCGTAGTGATGGGGAATAATGTTTTAAATTTACACCTGATCGGATACATGGTCTGGCAGCTATAATTATTTCATTTTTCTGATCTGGGTTTTTTTTTTGGTTTTGTTGTTGTTGAATAAGGTTCACTTGGCTGTGCCTGGATGGGTTTGAAGGTAAGGAGTAGCAGCTGAAATGCAAATCCTATCCAGGTTCCTCCTGATGACTTCATCTTTGCTTTTCGCTTGTTTGGGTTCCTTCTGATAATTCGCAGATGCAGGACTGTACCTATTCGGTCTTCCATTTGATTTGAATTTATTTTAATCCCATTCTGAATTCAGTTGAATAATAATAAACGTCATGCGTCAGGGTCAGGTGTCCGATCAAAGCGGGGTTGCATCAAAGCGCGACGTCTTCGTACCCTGTCATCACTACCAGCAGTTATAAAGTGGCAGTTCTCGTTATGTCTGTTATTAATTTTGTAACACACCAGTACACAAACACCACACAAAACAAGTCCTGGCAAGGGTCTGCAATCTCTGATTGCTCTTTTTGGTTCACGAGCGCCAGCCAGAGTGACCACTATTGGTTCACGAGCACCAGCCAGAGTGACCACTATATTCGTTATTTCTGTCTGTCTGTGTGTCTGTCTGTCCAGAGCATAACTCCGTGGACTTTGATCCGATCTTGATGAAACCTGGT
>CM068953.1:89485286-89506939 GCA_035128595.1 Eptatretus atami | reverse complement strand
ATAGGATAATCCTAATCTCCAAAATTTTGAATACAATTTGAAGAAGAAAACAAGTCTGAAGACGACAATGGTTCACGGAGCGGTATTTGACGATGTAGATGTTTCAGAGTCAAAGGATGAGACAATGTGATAATTTTTGACCAAGTTATAAAAATGATCAACATGATGTGTACAGGTGACAGGTTATTAGCTGCAAAATGTCGAACCCGGTTTCGTTCAACAACTTTCTAAATTTGACCTTTGCATAACCTTTAAAGGTCACAAAACAATGTTGTGGACATTAAAATAAGGAAACAGGATATGTGCTATAGCTTATTGGAGTTAGTTCGTCGAAGAAGGTCGAAAACCGGTTCGATTCCCACAACTTTGAAAATTTGACCTTTGGTGGCCTTTAAAGGTCAAAGTTCAAGGATTATGACCTTTGGTGCAAAACTTCCTCTGGAACATTCCAGGAACAATATAACGTCATACAGGCTATATGGCATTTCGCACTCCTCAGATTATTATCCATACTTTGATGAAATCAGCGTAAAAACAAACTTGAAGGGGGCGCCACGGGCAAGGTGTTCGAGATAGAGCAAAATGGTTTCAAGACTTTAGGTGGGAATGACCTCAAGATTATGCATAAAAAATATTGTCATCCTAGCTCTCAAAGTTTGGGCGGTCGTCTGATTTTATGTCAAAATTCGCAATTTCCTAAGTTTTTGACCTTGGGACGAAAATGAAAATCGGACAACGACAAGTTTTAGATCATTCATTTTGCTATTCAAATACCGAAGAACCCATTCCATTCAGTCAATTCCCTAGGAGAAGATAGATTTTTTAATCCGACTACCCCCTAAAAATGGCTATTTTTTGGGCGTGGCTCTGCCCACAATGGGCGTAGCCACGCCCTCATCCAGGAAAACACAACTAGACATTGATATCGAACACCTAACAAGTTTCATCAAGAACGGATCAAAGTCCACGGAGTTATGCTCTGGACAGACAAGACACACAGACACACAGACATAACGAATACAAGTCTGAAGACGACAATGGTTCACGAGCGGTATTTTACGATGTAGATTGTTTAACAAGTCAAGGATGACACAATGTGATAATTTTTGACCAAGTTATAATTAAAAATATTGTCATCCTAATCTGAAAGTTTGGGCGGTCGTATGATTTTTATGTCAAAATTCGCATTTTTCTAAGTTTTGACCTTGTGACCTTGACCTTGGGATGAAAATGAAAAATCGGACAACGACAAGTTTTAGATAATTCATTTGCTATTCAAATACCAAAGAACCCATTCCATTCAGTCAATTCCCTCGAGAAGATATATTTTTAATCCGACTACCCCCTAAAAATGGCTATTTTGGGGGCGTGGCTCCGCCCACAATGGGCGTAGCCACGCCCTCATCCAGGAAAACACAACTAGACATTGATATCGAACACATAACCAGGTTTCATCAAGATCGGATCAAAGTCCACGGAGTTATGCTCTGGACAGACAGACACAGAGACAGACAGAAATAACGAATATAGTGGTCACTCTGGCTGGTGCTCGTGAACCAATAGTGGTCACTCTGGCTGGCGCTCGTGAACCAAAAGAGCAATCAGAGATTGCAGACCCTTGCCAGGACTTGTTTTGTGTGGTGTTTGTGTACTGGTGTGTTACAAATTAATAACAGACATAACGAGAACTGCCTTTATAACTGCTGGTAGTGATGACAGGGTACGAAGACGTCGCGCTTTGATCGGACACCTGACCCTGACGCATGACGTTTATTATTATTCAACTGAATTCAGAATGGGATTAAAATAAATTCAAATCAAATGGAAGACCGAATAGGTACAGTCCTGCATTGGAGTAATCAGAAGGAACCCAAACAAGCGAAAAGCAAAGATGAAGTCATCAGGAGGAACCTGGATAGGATTTGCATTTCAGCTGCTGCTCTCTACCCTCAAACCCATCCAGGCACAGCCAAGTGAACCTTATTCAACAACAACAACAAAAAAACCCAGATCAGAAAAATGAAATAATTATAGCTGCCAGACCATGTATCCGATCAGGTGTAAATTTAAAACATTATTCCCCATCACTACGAGATAATAATTGTGAAGTTTCATGTCAATTGATGAAGTGGTTCAAGAGCAAGATTTAAAAAAAAGATTTTCGCTCAATCCAATATGGCTGCCAGACCATGTAACATCAATTATTCGTGAATACCCTGGTATCCCCAAGGCTTGGAAACATGTGTGTGAAATTTCCCTTGATCTGTCAGGCGTCTAGAGAGAGATTTTTTTTATAGGTTTCAGGTAATTCCATATGCTGCCAGACTGTAACATCAATTATCGTGAATACCCTGGTATCCCAAGGCTTGGGAAACATGTGTGTGAAATTTCCCCTTGATCTGTCCAGGCGTTCTAGAGAAGAAGATTTTTTTTTAATAGGTTTCAGGGTAATTCCAATATGGCTGCCAAACCACGTGACATATGACATCATATATGTGAACATCTTGTTCCTCATGGATAGGCGGTCATATGTGTAAAGTTCTGCCTCGATCTATTCAGCCATTTCAGACAAGAAGTTTTTGAAGGTTTTTTTTTTTTTTTTTAACAATATGGCTGCCAAATCACGTGACCAATGATGTCATCAATTATTTTTCTGTATACTGATCGGATGTAGCATTCTACATTTGCAATTATAACATTATAACGATGGTCTCTTCTGAATAGGCACATAAAGGTATGACAGTATTTTGGAGAATGTCTAATTGCTTAAATCAGAAGTGTATGCAGTGAGTCCCAAGCAGACTTTTAAAATTTGTAGTCGTTTTCTGATTTATTCTTTCGTCATTAAATGTCAAAGCATTTCCTTTCTTGGTACTTTGTTTTCAAGCTTTCAATCCAGTCTGCGTTTCTGTTGTGTTCCTTTTGGTCCTCCATAATTTACTCTTCAGAAGCTTTCCTTATTTCCGGTGGGCTTGCCATGTTTTCTTTCCTTTTCCCCTAGTTATCGTAAATTTAATCGAAACATTTTCAACCAGTGAACTTCCCTGCCTGATAAATGCTTGCATGAAATATGTGATCACAACTACTCTAGCGGAGATGGTAGGGATGTTTTAAATGATCTTCTGTATTAGCCACAATGCGGAGTTAACCCCTTGTGATTTCATCTCTTTGGACCATGAATGAACATTTTTTAGTTTATGAATGATGAAGACATCAAAGCACGTGCCCTGAAACATCACTGATATTTCTATGCAGATGGAATGAGGCAATGCCACATCAATCACACAAGTGTGTATGAGTTTCAAGGCAATACCTCGAGTAATCAATGAAGATTCCTAAACTTCCTATACCTTTTGATTAATTGGAATAAAATAAAATAAAAACACATCAGCCTTAACTACCCTTGTATAAGGAAACTCAGACACAGGATATGGCGACTTGGCCCATCATGCCTGTACCAGATCCGCATCCAATGAGATTTTCACTGATGTTTTATGTCTATCGATGACTGACTGATGTACCATCATCGATTGATACAGAGCATTGGTTCCTCCAAAGCAGTTTCTTGGCAAGGGTCATGCTGGGAAGTTTGCCATCCCTCTCCCAGCAGTAGTTAGGGTAGGAATTAAGAATTTGTTCATGGTGCGGGTGATAGCTTGCCTACTCTTTGTGAAGGACACCATGGGATCTTTAACGTCCACTAACTAATGCAGGCAGATGGGACGCCCAGTTTGACGTCCATCGAGGGATCGGGGACACATTTATGAATCACCCTGCCTGTGAAACACTGGGATGGCAGTTTATAGCTGGCCGTGGATTTGAACCCAAGCTAGACAGTTTTCAAGGTGAGCATTTGTACCTCCAGGCCATCCTTTCAGCCCTGTGGTCTCTCCAAACAACAACGTAATCTGTTTATTCATTTACATTTTCACTTCACAATTTCCCATTTGCATTAAATTACATTTTAGTTTCACAAACAGAACACCAAAAAAACGTAGGTTTGTAAATTTATACAAGTCATGTGTTTTCATGGCTGATCAGAAAGTCCATGGCCAAACAGAATTATTAAAACAAAACAAGGATTCAGTTCAGTTGAAAAGTGGAATTTTTAATAAAATGACTTCCAAGAATACAGTATTTTTTCTCAAATGTCTGGAAAGCACTAGATAAATAATAATGCCACTAATTTCATTTACTGACTTTCATGCCAAGGACATACTGATCACCCTGGAGGTGAAGACTGCACACGCAAGGTTTTTCTTTAGAAGGACAATGAAATGTCAAGGCCAGATCACCTCCTCATTAAAACCACAGTTTCTTCGGACAGAAAGTAGGAGAGTGGGATAAGGGTGGGTTCATTTTTCTCTGATTTGAGAGTACAGGTTTCTTCAGCCAAAACAGAAATGGTTTCTTTGGCTGATTTAGAACGACAAATGCTTTTTTTGATCATTTGGTTCACTTTTTTTGGTTCACTGATCAACTTTTTTCATCTATTTGGCATTCGTTCCCTTTCCCCCTCCTCCATGCCCCTTCTCACAAACTATAATCTCCCCGTTCCTTAACCATGTTTTCTTTTCTACCCCTCTCCCCCACATCCTTAAGTCTATGCCTTATTCTATGCTTTACTGAACCTCGACCTCCTTCATCGTTCTTTCACTTGTTTTCATCTTTTTCTTGTCCGGTGATTATATAATCATGCTTTTTTCTGTCCAGATCATGGCAGTAAAATCTTAGTTTTCTCATTAGCCTCCCTCCTTCCTTTGTGTCATCCTCCTCCAATTCCTCTCAATCAAAATAACCGAATGAATAAACTTGGAAGGAGAAGAATGATTGAACATGTATCCCCACACCCATTCCATCACCAGACCACCTCTCACTACGTTGTTCTGCCCACACCTGATTTTATTTCACTAGCCATTGATAAGGTCGTCCTTGTCAGGGCAGTCACAAAACGAGACTCGCATAGCCTGACATTTGCACTGGTGTCCAATTAATGCCTTTAGTGGGCACCGAGACTCAGCGTTGCTTGTATTTAGTGGAAGGGAGAAGTCAGTGATGTTCCTCTCATGGCTTTCAAAACAAAAAGGAGAAAGATGGTTAGCATGGTAAATGACAATATCACGGAAACTCTTGTTGGATTAAAGAAAGAAGAAGAGGACCAATGATCCAGTAGCTCACCTGGCTGGTTGCCAAAAAGTGGAATGACAGGTGGATCAGGGTAAAAACAAGAGCTAGATTTAGAATACACATTTTTAGGCCAGGTAGTATTGACATTATGTTTACAGTAATGCAACTCTCTGCTGTCTATGAGCCTTAGTTTATAAGATATTGCCCACTTCCTGCAAGATGATCTCACTTCCTGCTGTCAAAATTAGCCCTATTTGTTAAGGTGCAACTTCAAGGTGTCTATAATGCATTTTTTCGAGATATTGCCCACTTTCTGCATTATGACGTCATTAAATGCCATATTGTGTTTCGGATCAGCTTATTTTACTCAAATGTTCCCACAAGTAGTCGATCATATATTTTAAGTTTCGCATTGATCGGTTAGGTGGTTTCAGAGAAGATGAATTTTAAAGGTTTTCCTTTTTCAACATGACTGCCAGACCATGTGACCAATGATGTTATTGTTATCAAATTATATTTCCTACGCGTAGTCATTACATATGTAAAGATTTGCATTGATCGGTTAAGCGGTTTGAGAGAAGATGATTGTTAAAGGTTTTCCCGTAATCCAAAATGGTGGCCAAACTAAGATTGAAATTCCAGTCTTTTGGGACTTTTAAACCTTACGATGACCTACTTAAAGGTGGAGGAGGAGGATGCCATGAAGAACTCGAGTTCTACCGCACCGAAGAAAATTTTAGCCAAGTTTGGTCACAATACCATCAGCTGTTTCAGAGAAGTTGTAAGTGTTTACGGACGGATGGAGGGACTGACTGACAGACGGATGATGTGCCATCCCATAAGCTCACTTGAACTATAAATGAAAGAGAGGAAATTATGACTTCAGTGACCACAAGACTCTGCAAACAAAGAAGAGAGAGAAAAACACAGGTGTATTTTTTTTGTGTACATATATACATGTATTAATTCTGTTTAACCACGTCTGAGACTTAAAGAAGAGTAGGAAGATAATGTGACTGAGAGATGAAAAACAATGTATGCACAGTGGGACAACAGCAATAGGTTACAAGTAAGACAATGAATGATGACGAAAAAGAGAACAGAGCAAAGGGGAGGAACATAGTAATGTGTAAGATAGCTCCAAATTTCAGAATCACAGGTAAAGATGCGAAGTGACGAGATCACAGATAGTGATGCAGAGTGACGAGGTTATGGTATTCTGCAACCTTGAAGTCCTTGAGGGAAGAGTGGGATTTCACACCTCAAGATTGTGGTTCTACAAGTGGGAGATAAAGTTTAACAGGGAGGTGGTTACTGGGAGAACGTGTGTGCCCTGAAGGAGATGGAGAAGGTTAGAGGGCTGAGACAACAGAGGGTGCCAGACTGGAGAAGAAGTGGTAAAAACAACAACAACAACAAAAAAACAGAGGCCACCAACATGTTCGCAAGGTGAGAGCAACAAACCCTGTGCTTCAGCATCATCGCAGGAGATGCCAATAATGGTGACAACCCTAGATTCCATACAATACAGGAGAGACAGAGGCGATGCTGCGGCCCCAGTCCATAGGAGAGAGCAACACTCCATCGTGCCGTGGACGAAGGTCCTGGAGCTGCGAGTAGCCCAACCCCACAAGGAATTAATTCAACAAGTACCAAGTGTTTTTCTGCATTAAACAAGTACCAATCCTTCCACCCTCTCTTCAGAAAACAACACGAAGACAATTTTTTTTTTTTACTCTTACCCAAAATGAGCCAAGTCCATCTTGATTGGATCCCGTTTTATATGAAATGTGAAATGTAAGTTGTGGCCGCTTTTATGATATTTTGTCCTGAGATTGCCAAAAATGTTTTCCTTACAAATGCAAATAATTTGGCTATTTTTCACGTCAATGTTTTGTCCAGATACAAGTTATTTTATTATCTGCAGAGACAACATCAGTAAACTCATTGATAAAGTGAATGAGGCGTTCCCAAGCCAAAGCAATGACATGGACCAAATTACCTATACCCCACAGACAGGAAACATGATATAATTACTCTTGTGAAGTGAAGGGTCATTACAAGATTGGAGACATATTAAATAGTGAATGGTGGACAGCAACGTATTTTAAACAGCATGCTCGCCATTGAGCTGTCGAATCTGTGCTCAATCCCCATTGGGGTCGGATTTAACGAAAAACTGCTGCTCCGAGGCAGTGCCAGCGGACGTATCATAACATAGGAAGGTAACTAGCCTACTGTGAAAAATATTCCCACAGTATCTCTCGGAAAAGTAGACCATTCTGTGCTGTTGCCCTGGCTATAAGTCCCTCTTCTGGAGTATAAATAATTGATGCAAGTTGTTTGTCAACGTTTTGAGGTGGAAATAGTAATAATGGGGATGATATGTACTCTTGTGGAGGTGGTGGTGTGGTGGTAGTGGTGGAGGCTCACACTCTAGAGTATCCCAATGCTAAAGACAGGTCGTGAAGCCGTTTCAGTGGCTACGAATCATCACACTTGCAGGTTGTTGAATTTTCTTTCCTGAGCAACCAAGATTCTCTTATACTGGAAGAAAATAAGTAATATAAGTTTATTAAGTAAATGTGGTGTGGATCTGGCACAGGCAGGATGGACCTCCTTGTATCTAAGTTCCCCTGCATATTGTTGTCGAAATAGGTCCGAATGGTTAACACGACTTAGTGTAGTTCAGTTATTTCCTTAAAGGAGAACCCAAACGCAATTTTTATTTTCTGAAAACCATTGAGAATCATTAATCACGGTCCAATTTGAGGGAAACAAAATTAGAAAAAAATTTGCCAATCATAAAGTGCACAAAAAAGCCCGAGAGAGCGATTTTCGATTTCACATGACATCACACCTTGTTGGCTTAATGCTTAGTGTGGCTGGCTTAAGATTCTAGGTTCTGAGTTATAATCCCCGGTAACCATTGAATTAACACCAGGCAGGTTGACTCAGCCTGTCATGCTAAGGTCAGCAAAATGAGTACCAGCTTACAGGTAACAGGAGGCATTGCTTCAGCGGCACAGCCGTGCTTCCAGAAAATAATGCAGTCAACCAGCCACAGGCTGCATACGAATAAATACAAAATGAAGCTAACACCCACCCAGGCACACTCGGACACCGCAGACGAATGCTTTGTTCTACCGTTGCAGGCTCACCAGGTGTTTTGTAAGTTACGGAATCATCCCATTTCATTTTTCCCGGGGCACCATTTGTCTGTGATCATGCCGTGCTGTACCATGTTCATGCTTTGGTACTGTGCTGTGTTGTGCTCATGCTGTGGTGTCGTGCTCTGTTTGTGCTGTGTCCTGCCATGTCGAGTGTCCTGCCCCAGTGAAGGGGTGGTTGCTAGAGGGGAGAGGGGGTATGGTGTCTTTGTGGGTATTGTAGGGTGATAATTCATAGGGAATTGTGGGGAATGTGGAGGGGTGTGTGGGATGGTGGTGGTATTGTGGGAATGACGGTTGATGGGGATTGTGGGGGGGCAGGGGGAGTTGGTACTGGGGATGAAAGGTGAAGGGGGGAGGGGCTGAAAGTTTTAGTGTCCTCGTTCAAATCCTCTCGAGGAGTTGATGATAATCCATATACACTTTCTCTCCACTATAAAATAGATGGTGGTTCATTTGATTTGTAGAAATTGTGTTTGCTGGTATATGACCAGCATCACTCAAACATCAGTGTGTTCACGACATCTGCTGGAGACAAGATTGACCATGACCCAACAGTGTATGTCCAGCATCACTCATCTAAGTGTGTTCATGACATCAGCTGTAAACAATATTGACTATGACCCAACAGCAACAAATGCGCATGGATAATTCACGGAAACGGGCACTCCTTGTTTCAACACCGACATCGAGAATCGTGGGACAGAACAAACACGTGGAGCTGTCTCCAAATCTGGCAACAAAGTACTGAAGCTACCAAACAGCTACACACTTGTACCCACTTTAGCTGCAATCAATAAGGAAGCGGCTGTTCCTGAAATCCCTGTCTTATACAATCTACTTGCAGTTTGATAGCTGAGTCAGTGGCAGAAGAGTATCGTGGTGTGAACCTGTCAGCAACTTCATCGATGCAGATAATGTTCACAGTGCAGACAAGGAAGTGCATACATCTTGGGAAGTGAACCATGCCACAAGAACAGAACCAGTAGAGAGCAGTGAACACAGTCCAACAGCTATCAGTGCACTTCTTCCTCTATTTTCGGAAGATTCAAAATTAACCACGATGACGCGGTATTCCATGGACGTGGTGAAAAATTATACGGCAGTTCTTAATCCTGGACAGATCCCTGTGATTGCATATCATCAGCCGTTGTTCAAGTTAATGAAAGAAATCCAGTGAACATGGCTGGAAACCTAATGGAGACGAATCATTTGTGATTATGTCAGATCAAGATGGGTTACACATCAAGATGACTTGTCAAAGCACTCGGTGATCTTCTGGCCGGCAGCGGCTGGACATCGGCACTTGTGCAAGCTAACTTGTAGACACACAGGAACTGCTTTTCCTCATTTCCTGAAAGTGGCTCATGTCCAGAGAACTGCTTGTGCTCATCAAGTCACTGCCTGTGCATTGTACAACCTTCAGCAACAATCTTATGCCAAGTACAAAACATCTCAATAAGAAACTACAAAAATATAATTTGAAGAGTGGTGCAAACTGAAAGCAGAGCAAAGTCCCCAATTCCATTTCTGATAGCTCGTGCTGAAAACCGACTTGAAAGTGATGACATGGTATATGCCATCCATGAAGGAAACTTCCTGTTACGTACATTCACTGACCCGCTTAACAATGGCTCTTGCATGTGCTCGACCGCCACAACTATGTACGTGCTGTGGCTGTTCATCATCAGGACATGGTGACACTGCGTGACAAACAACCTGGCATATTTGCAGCATTTTACCAGGGCAAGTTTACCGTCAACAAGACACGCAGGCCATTCTCCAGCATGTCAATGGACAAAAGCCAAATACAAAAACAATGCTTCTGTTAAAGGTGATGGGGGAGCAATAGCTCTCACTGAGAAGCCAGTAGTACTACTGAGGTGGATGGTGGTTGGACCAGAGATGGCCCGAGTTGTCAGCAAGTTTCTCAGTGAACAGGCAAAAATGGAGCAGGCCCTCAGCCTCGTCATCACAAGGACAAGCCATGTACATAAGTGTCTTGAGTGATATTGCATTGATTTTGTCAAACTATAAATTTTGAATATGATCTACTTACATGCATATGTGTTTTTTTTTTAGGCTGACAAGTGGCCTTCATCAAAAATGTGAAGTCTCTGAGAATAGCAATGAATGACATGGAAAACACTTTTGCTGACACAGTGGTGATATCCTAGTCCTCAACACATGGGAGGTGGCAAATGCAGCAGTTGCTTCTGTTGGCAAGATGGAATGACTTGGCGAATAATCAACGAGACGAGTTCTTCAAGACCTGACTGGTGGACCACCCAACAGCATTTGGTGAGACAATAAAAAGAATAAATTGCATCTGTTCAGCCAGCCTCCTGATAAGAAGTCACTTACAAAAGAACACCTGTCGTCCTTGAAAATGTAACCACAGTTTGTTTTCATCCTTGTACAGGGTTGTCTTAGAAGTCTGGACTCAGAGGGAAGAACTTGTATAACCACACTGCAGAAGTCAAGAACATTTTCACTATGTGTTAAATTGTAGAGGAGCAAGGACAACCATTATGAGTTCCATCAGCAACACTTCCAGTATCTTTTAATCGTGGCAACACTTTCTCAACGAATCATTGATTTGGCTTCTCGAGGTATTTTTCATGAAATAACTCACATGACTTCCTCTGGATTCTTCCGAAAACATGTAACAACACCAGTCACCTTCTCTTGGTGGAACACCACCAGTCCACCTTGAGCCATCAGGTTATGTTAATTCCTGAAATAAGTAAAACTGACATTAGAAATGTGTTTCTTTAACTTTAAGAAAATAAAGCCCTATATTTCCCTATAATTGCAGAATTTGAAACACCCTGTACATAGCCAGTCAAGTACGGGATGGTGACCTTGAAGACGTTTTCTGTCACGAGAATCAGACATTTCCCCCGTCATTATCGACAATGGTAACATCAGACTTGGTGCAAAATCAATTTGCTTCAATGCCTTGAAGATAAGGTGCCACACAGTGACGACACTGACAACTTGCAACCTGAAGCCAAAATGGTGGTCATCGACGGGGCGCTATCGTCAACATGATCAAGCTGGAACGTGAGAGATT
The DNA here is from genome assembly GCA_035128595.1 of Eptatretus atami. Classification (NCBI taxonomy): domain Eukaryota; kingdom Metazoa; phylum Chordata; class Myxini; order Myxiniformes; family Myxinidae; genus Eptatretus; species Eptatretus atami. Next base: position 89,495,566 of record CM068953.1, on the reverse strand, counting down.
TTTGATGAATTAATGAACTATATAAGTAAGCAGTTCACTAGTTCTGTCCACTGTACCGACATGGTCTTTAATCTGTAAGATCTGGCAGATTGGCCAATCTTTTGCCACAACTCGACAAAGAGAGGCAAGGGCATTCGAGATGAGTTGAAGGACAAATAAGCCTGTCTCAAAACTGGCCAAAGTTTCTGCGAGAAGATGACAACAAAACACAACTCCTTCCTACTGATAATTAGTGAACGAGTAACAAAAGAAAGTTTCCTGGCAAAGTGGTCGTTACTCATGAAGAAGAGGTGCGGTGGTCAGAGTCATTAAATGAGGAGGGACCGTCTCCGTATACAGATGAGGAGACTGACACACGCATACTGTTACATGCAGTGGTTCAATAACTGGTACTACAGGTACTCATGCGCGGTAAAATAAATAAATATATGCGTATTTCAAAGATGAGCCCAGAAAGCTCAGAAGCGTTCCAGCACAACAGAGGCTTTTGATGGAAGGTTTTCTCATCTCGTGTAGATAGGATTCTTCCGTGATAATTCTGATATACTCGTGATTTCAAAATTATAAGTGTACAAAATTAAGTTTATAAAATTATAAGATTATAAGTTATATTATAACTTGTAACTTGTAAGATTAAAAAAAAAAAGAAGATAGATCTGAGAACACGTGAGCGAAGAGGAAGAAGAGGGGTTTTTCTCAGCTCGTGTTGGTAAGATTCTTCCGTAATAATTCTGACAATTGATTTACAGTGATTTCAAATTTAAATATACAAAATCAAGTTTATAAATGATAATATAATTTATAAACTATAACTGTAAGTTATAATTTTTAAGATTAAAAAAACAAAAAAGATCCCAGAGAAGAAACAAACCTACGGTGAAGAGGGAAGAATAGGAGCGCTCTAGATCTAGAGCATGCAGAACAAAAAAGTAAACAGTTTGCGAGTTGTCATCGGGCTGAGTGAACGTTCTGAGAGACGCACTTACAAAGGAGTAAGATGCATACAAAAGCTGAAAGAGGCGCAATTAAAAATCGTGAGTTGTGAAATTGGGAAGCAGACGAGCCGCGAAGCTGAACAAAATTATTTCGTGCAGTATCAAGCCCCATTTGCTGTTGGTACTCGGAGAACCTAATTTTACTGTCAGCATGATGATGCCTACAGGGGTGACAAAAGGATCTTGACTTTCGAACTGTAGATACGGAAGTCGTGAGCTTGCTTGTAAGTTTAGCTAAGAAAGTTTTGATGTGAAAGTCTACAATTAGGCATCGGAATGGGTAAAATCCTTCCCCTAACCTAATGCAACTGTTATGGCCAGAAGATCTTGGGCGATGAAAAGAGCAGCACCCTGCCCGCTTTCCATGCCCCTCACTGGATGCGGCACCACACCTGCTTCGCAGGGAGAGGCCAACCGCACGGCTTGGTCTCATGGAGTGCATTCAGCGAATGTCACGTCGGCACCGTGTACACTTGCACAGAACCCCGTCAGAACTAGCATAACAACTTCTTTCAACGATCGAGAGATATGTCGTGGTGATGTATGACGCGGAGAAGCTCTGAAAGGACAAAGGTCAATCTGGCAGGCAAAGTCCCTTTTCACAATAAAAAGGCAGAGAGATTGAAAACATCCCACCCCGCAGGATGCCCTTCTCCAACACTTGCTTCGAGTGGGAATATCAGTCTGGCAATGGTTGTGGCAAACGCGTGCTTAAGACACCACATCCTACCCCAGCCCAGCGATTTTGGTGAACAACAAAAGAGGATTCGCCAGAATGTGGAAGTGAAAGTGGATGATCCTACCACCTGCCGGTACAGCCTGTCACGCTGTGATCAGTGTGGGCTGGACCAAAGGCCACAGCGGACCATGTCGATGTGTGGAAAAAAAAAGTTTCCATGCACAACAACCCTGGGCATGTGTTGTGACTGCGAGCAAGATGGATGATGGCGAGAATGGTTAACAATTCTGTCATAAAAGTCTTACAGTTTTGGCTGTAACCTAAAAATGACAAAATCAGTAAAAAAAATTAAAATTCCCAAATTAAGTCCCCGAAGAAAGTGAAACGACAGTCATAAAAACAAATTTCAAAGATGGAAATTTATCAAATAAAGACTCTTGCTCCTATAAGATAATGGCAACACAGTAAATCTTCATGTTCCATTTCTCATGCTTTGGTCTAAATGTTGACCGTCTAAAAGTCGCAGAGTCATCGTTTTAAGCAAATGCTAGGGCCGTTTTTGGTAAATTGGCCAGGGTTGATTATGGGCACCATCGTTGTATGGTAATAAAACACATTTGGAAGATTTATCTTCCATTGCTTCAACGAGAGGGTTGACTGCAATTGGCAGCCATTTTTTTCCCAAAAAAAATTTTTTGTGCCAACTCATTTTTTTTAATGGCTGCAAGACTGCCAAAGGGTGAAACTGGAGTGGCCTCTAATTCCTTTAAAATGTCTAATGTAATTGTTCCAAGTTTCATGCTTTTATTCATAAAATGCACGATGGTCTCACATACCCACTGGATAATGGATGTTGCCATCAGAAGGCATTGGGCAAACACTGTTAGGTGGGCCAGTTGAATATTGTCGGTCCAAGTATCCCTTAAAAATGAAATACTATGAGCCGAAGAACCTTTCATCCGAGTGTGGTCCCAGCGATCTTTTAAGGCACTGCATTAATTTTACTCTACTTTTACAGTTCTCCAAGGTCGTCAAATGAGCCGAAACGAACGGCAACCCACACGGAAAAGCAGATGGCTGAAACATCCCTTACCCTTGAAAAGGATTTAATTTTAATCATAAGCACAAGGAAGAAGGGTTGACAAAGACGCTATAACGGAACAACTCAAATAAATCAAAAAGATACAAAAGGAGAATGGGTATAACGCAAACTTATATACAAAGGAGACATAAACCCCAAAAAAACATAACGCCACTAGGCGCACTATCACACATTAACATAAATGTTTCATTTTCATTGGCAAAAGTTCAATGTAGCTGCCCCACAAATCATGTTTAACCTCTTTTGTCTGTGGTTTCAGTGTCATGTATTACATATTATGGTACAAGTAATGGATATATACTGTATGTTTCTGTTCATTTCGGAGTGAGCAACGATGGATGAACTGCCAGTGTGCATTGTGTCATGAACCAATATCACCAGGGCAAGCAAGTTCTACGCTTACCCAAAAATGAAGTGATGGAATCAAGACAGCGAGTGAGGCCAAAGATGTAGAAATCGGTACAGTGCCTGGCCAACAGGTTCATCAGGACTGTCGGAAAATACAAAGCAACCCAACGTGTATATAAGCATACAACTGCAAGGGAGCTTGTGACTGGTACAGCACACATGTACACATGATGAGAAAAACAATGAATTTAAGTTGGTACCAGTCAGAACATATGACTTCCAGAAGAAAGTAATAGACGCACGCACAAAGAGGAATGACGACTCGGCCCACAGAGTGAAGGCCAGGATATATTGTGCCCATGACCTTCATGCTGCTGATGCTGTCTATCACCAAGCTTGCAGCATCAATTTCTGGACTGGTAAGCAGATTCCTCAAAAATTCCTTCCTCATGATGATACTACTGCAAAGCGTGTTAAACTAGGCAGACCACAGGAAAACAGAAGCATTAATGAAAGTCATTGGGTATTTTGAGCAGAATGACAAAGACCAGACCACCATAAATGACCTCATTGGAAAAAAATGGCTGAGTACCTTGCTGACACAGAAAATAAACCATATTGGCTTCACTTATATGAAAGAGCAGATCCAAAAACAATTTGGCAATAAGATAATCATAACAAAATAAATGGTAAGGCAAATGTAGTCATACCTCCCCTCTCACCTTTCAAAAATTTGATATTTTCTTTCTGCAAGAAAACACATCTCACCTACTTCTCAACCTGACTGGAATAGGCTGATGAAGAAGAATTTTGTTATTCCAGTGAATCAGGCTCTTGCACTGCAGGAGTATTTTTTGCTTAAGTCCTCATTTCCACCCCTCGAAGGTTTCTTCTATACTAATAAATGTGTATGTGTGTGTGTGTGTGTGTGTGTCCTCCATAACTCCAAAACCATGAAACCGAGCAGCCTGAAACTTTGTATGCATTCTAAGGGAACTCCAAGGAAGTGCAAGAGTGAAAATTGGGTGTTTGGGTTAATTAAAACACCCCTTTTGAAATAATTAACAGCCTGATTTAATTATATCCTTTATCAGGCGATCCTCGGCCATCTCCTCTCTGAGGTTTAAAGGCGTGTCCTGGGTGACCTCACTGGGGTCTGAAGCGCCATATTTTTTTTTGGCCTGGTCAACCATGCCTTGACTTGAACAGGCCGAATAATTTCTTCATGATAAAGTCTTTTTTTTATTCAATGCTGGTACATATACAGCTGGGTACATTACAATGCTTATAAACGCCAGGAGGTGCCAGCATTCAAAGCTTTATTTTTTCCGTACTTGCCATAACCTCGAGAACTCTTAAAACTTAGCAGAATTACAAAATTTAAGCTCCAGATGTGAACTTAGCAGCAGTTCAGACACTAAAAAAGTGTTCATTTGTCCAATTCGGACATTGCTTGGGTGTTTCTGGGTGCATGTTTTTATTGATGGCAATTGGTAATCACTTGTTAAGCCAGGTGTTCCGTTCGAGTGCTTGCTTGAGTGCTAAGCCATTTACCGAGTGCCCCACAGTTGATAGCGGTACAGTTCGTGTCCTGATCGGTATGTACAGTCAACAGTTACTACAAGGTAGAGGTACGTATACAACACATACAGACGTGGTACATGTGGGAAGGTTTGGATCTGGAGGGACTCTCCGTGGGTGTGTGGACATGCCGTGTCTGTTACGGGCACCGTGGTGTCAAAGTTATCTTATGGAGGTTTTATAAGGTTTTCCTTTGTCCTCGTGCCTGTTTCTAAAGCATTTGGTTATCGGATTTACTTTACAAAGGTTATACGTTTCTCTTTGTGAGTTTCAAAGCAAAATATAGTTGATAACACCCGATTTCTGAGCTGTTTGCCATATTAATGTGTTTTCTAAATTACCAAGCGAATTTTTTTTTCCACCCTTCACATGCAGGCAGGTGTTCAATGTTTGTGAACATATCCTTGAAACGTCTATATAAATGCAACGTTGTTTTTCGGTGAAAGCTACTCGAGGTTTTTGGGTTGTATACAGCACTTACTTTAGTCGCAATCACACTGACTCTAACCTGTGATTCCCCAAAAATTGCTGATATCGGCCAAGCACAAGTGTGTGTGTGTGTGTGTGTGTGTGTGTGTGTGTGTTGTTCCAAAAGCATAACATGTTCTCTCTGCTAACTCTCCCCTATCCCCACCCCTCTCTCTCTTCCCCTCTCTCTGTCTGTCTGTCTCTGGACGTATCCAGATAGTGGTTATGTCTGGATGGGAGTTTGTCTCCGGACATGCCTGAGCAGTGTTTGTCTCTGGGCGGTATTTATAGTATGACCGGTAGAAAATGGATTTCACATTATTTTGTTTCCATCTTCACTGTTATTCTGTGCAGAATCGTTTTGATGAGACAGTATGAATCGTAATTAACGCTCAACCACACGTCTGTTTTCCCTTACTCTCACCTCACGCTGCCTTCCCTTCCCCCACCCCTCCTCGCTCCCCCTCCCTCCTCACTCTCTCACTCTCCTACTTCTTCTCCCTCCTCGCCCCCACCTCCTCACTCTTCTCCTCCTCGCCCCCCCCAACTCCTCCTCACTCTCCTCCCTCCTCACTCCCCCCCTCTCCTCGTTCCCTCCCTCCTCTCTCCTTCCCCTTCCACCTCCTCATTTCTCCCTCACCTCTCTCTCCCGCCTCTCTCTCTCCCCCACCCCTCTCTCTCTCTCTCCCCCCTTTTTTCTCTCTCCCTCTGAGTATTCCTGTCAGCAAAAGACTTTGTACGATGGAGCATGCCCAGTCGATGGCTGGCTTTGGAGGCCAACTTTGAAATGTAGTTTGTCCAAGAAAGATCATTGTTGATAGTGAGACCCAGGAGTTTGAATGACTGAACTTATTCAAGAGGATTGTTAAGAAAGTGGATAGGAGGGTTTGCGAGATGGTCGTTTCGGAGATTTCAATGTCTTTCCCCAGTTTTTAGTTTTCCTGTTTTCATATATGGCAATGGTGCTGTCCAAGCCTCTAAATGTTAATTTCCTCATTAATTGCTCAAGCCAAATTGGTCGTTTATAAAACTAGACCGTTTAGTTTCTGATATTGATGTTATGTTCAAAGGTCTCATTTTGAGCCGTATCAAACTAAAAATATTTTCTCTCTTACCGGAACACCTTTTCTGGTCAGCTATACTCGTTGGAGAAACTGCTGTTTACACATTGTTCTTTATAGTGTCTTAGGTTTTCTTCGTTTGTACGCAGCGCACAGATGTGGGGTAGCATCATTGGCTGAGGGCATAGCTGTGCCATTGATGCCATGCACCATTCTGGTTAGGGCAGGAATTTGGAATTTGGCCATGGTGCCGGTGATAGCTCGCCGACTATTCGCAAAGGACACCATGGGATCTTTAGCGTCCACCAAGGAATGCTTGCGGAGGAAAGACCTTCGGTGGTGGAGGTAATGAATGAGAAAGGTAGATAAAAGGACATATTCAGGCACATCAAACTTCTGCATCAGGACAGCACGACAAAACTACTATAGTGTCTCACAAATCATGAAAATAATAAAAAAAAATAAAGTGGAGGGAGGGGAGGGAGGGTGTATTTGGTAAGATGTCAAACATTCCATCATTTTTCATAATTAAATTGTGTAGATGTGTTCTAAAAGAAGGTGCAAAAGATTTTGAACTACAGCAATAAGGTTTCCATGATTTTATATTTCTTTAGCATCGATTTTCCTCATTAAAGGAAATGCAGCAACCTTTCAAAAGTGATGAGTTAATGAATTCCCAGCATGGCCTGTTCGGTCCCATGATGTTCGATTGATTAGCTATAAATTCAATGCAGGAATCGATTTCATCCAGTCGTACCAGAGCACTTGCCACAATTTTTGTCCCCCGCCTCTCCGACAAGGTTGGAGACGGGGACATTAAAATGATATCCATCCAACCGACCGTCCAACCGATAATTATCCGTCCCTGTACTTTTGTGTACGTGATATTTCAAAAACCGTTGAACATTCAGCTTTCATCTTGCAGATATCTATTCCACATGACATTATCTCAACCTGATTAGATCAGGGCTGTGATTGGCTGAATTCTGTTGCCATGGCAACCTACTCAGTAACTTGGCTTCTGTATGCGATATTTCAAAAACCGTTCAATATTTAATTTTCATATTACAGATATCTATTCCACATACCACCCCAAAAGGTGGGGGATATGGAGTATCAGCTCCGTGTTTCCATGTTATAATAATAATTATAATATTACTACGAATAAAATCATTACGATGATGTGCAACATTCTTGGGTAAGACTTCAAGGCCATCACAATTGCCTGAGATTTTCCAACTTCAGGTAGGACAAACGGCATCTGCCAGTTCTATTGTTTTTTTTCTTCTCACTTTCTATAAAATACCATAAAGTACATTTCACGTATAGTGCCAGTAGTTACATGTAGTGTTCAGCCTGATGAAGGTATGTGCTCTACCGAGTGCTGTTCTCGTTCTTCTTGCAGTTCATGAGATTTTGAACATTCGTCTCCAACACCATATTTCAAAACTGTCAATGTTCTTCCTTTCTTTCTTTTTCATTGTCCATGACTCAGGAATCCATATATTGCAACTGGAAATACCAGATCATTCACTGCTAGCCTCCTCTTGAATGATCTATATGTAGTTGTATATTAAATATATACAGTATAAAATAAAATGTTTAGTGTGTGTTGGAGTGTTTGTGAGTATCTTGTTTGTAACACGTTTAGAACGCACCGTATAGTGGTGGAGTAAATTCAAGTTTATTGGATATGTGGGTCTACAAGTTATAATAGTTTTTGTCTGAAAATTCATGTAATAGTAAAGATTTTTGTTCCAGCTCGAAATGGTGCATTGTCAAAGCAAACCAAATAGTCATGCGTATCTTCAAAGTCATACCAAACACATTTCGAAAGACACAGACTAAGAATAAAAAGCTCAACCATGTGAGACAAAGTCTGTGCTGCTGGTGTTATAATGACATGGGCAACAATCAAGACACTCATGGGTACAGATGGTGTAGGGGTCTCGTCTCCATGGTGACGTAGATACCGGGTTTGATTGCCCACCCATTCGGACGTTAAATGTAAAAACGAGGTAATATGGAGCATTTTAAATGAGCACACTTTATTGTGCTGTTTACTTCAACAATCATGAACTGTCATGGGTGAGTAAACAGAAAACCTCTTTATATGTAAAACAGAATTTTATATTTTCCAATTGTGTGTGTATATATGTATGTGTATACACACATATGTGTGTGTGTCCATATATATATATATATATAAATAGTATGTTTATATATGTTGATTATATATATATATATATATGTATATATGTATATATATATATATATATATATGTGTGTACATATATATTATATATATGTGTGTATATATACCGGGCGTAGTGGTGTGCGCCTGTAATCCGGCTACTCGGAGGCTTGGGTTGGAGGATCGCTTGAGGACGGGGGCTCTGCGCTGGGCCGCGCTATGAGAGGGTGTAGGGCAGCCTGGAATCATGGCGAAACCCAATCCTTATCCCTGTGTCGTAAGAGGCGACCAGGGTTGCGTCAGGAAGGGCATCCGGCGTAAAACCTGTGCCAAATCAGTTTGCGGATCATAACAGATGATCCGCTGTGGCGACCCCTAACGGGAGCAGCCGAAAGAAGAACAACAACGTGTGTGTATATGTATATATGTATATGTGTATATATATGTATATAGATATACATATATGTATATATGTATATGTATATATATATATATATATATATATATATATATATATATGTATATATGAAAGTCACTGACCAGACAGAGTGAGTCCTCATTTTGCATGAATGTCAATTTCAGATTCTATCGAAGTTGGCATTCATGGATGACCACCTGGAAACACAATAGCTCTACAATCATTCATTAAAATCACACTCTCTCCTTCAAAGAAAGAAGAATGCACTGCATGACAATAACAGTGCATTTTGCAACTTTTCACTTTTGACCTTACCCCATATTCTGATGTACTGCACACTCCATGATTGCATAATAAAAATTGGGTATCATTGTAAAGAGAAATAAACAGGCTTTCTAATGATACCAAACATAGTGATGAAAGCACAATAACAAGAGAGATATAATCGATCAAACTTGAGTTTCCAAACTTTTTTTGAGGAGTTCATATATGTATATGCCTGGTGTTGGCATAATGGTTAGGGTGGCAGGCTTAGGATCCGAGGGTCCTGAGTTCAAACCACCACTCAGCTGTTGAATTAATACCAGGTAGGGTTAACTCGACCTGTCACCCCTCCGAGGTCGGCAAAATGAGTGCCAGCATGCTGGTATACTGTGTCGGAGTGGCGACCCATCCAGATTTGTGCCCCAATAGCCAAGGAGACTGCTTAAGCAGCACAACGCTCTGCACAGAGTATGGTCCCAATGGATGGATGGATGAATATGTATATATATGTGTATGTATATATGTATGTGTGCATATATTTATATAATATGTATACGATATAATTGTATATATATATGTTACGGATCTGGAAACCATGTGCATTCAACATACAGATGTCCAAAAGTCAGTTATGTCGTTAAGTATGTGTGTAGTCAGATCCCTTCCTTTTGTCGAGTGGGAGAATCAAAGGCATGCATTGCGATTTCTTTTAGTTAGGTTATTACATCGAACAAGCCATCTAACAACCATCCATCTGCAGACCCTCGCCCATCACGATCCACCACCAACCAGCTGCCTTCTCGCACCCTGACGTGCCAAGGCAAGATCTCGCGGTTCCGGTTTCTCGGCTTCCACAGACGTTGTAACTCTTTCACGACGACTTTTGCAACGTTGGTACGTTACTCGTCAAGTATGAACCCGCGTGGAAGAGTGGCTGGGGTTTCCCGGCAGGGGCCGTTGCAAGCGTGATACTGTTACTCGTCAAGTATGAACCCGCGTGGAAGAGTGGCTGGGGTTTCCCAGCAGGGGCTGAGGCCCCGCCCCGGACGGGTGGGCCGTAGGACCCTGTCCATTCAAAGGCGGACAGCGAGGTGTGTTTCACCAAGGGCCTCTCCCCGTTGAGGGAGGTCAAAAAAATCCCCGAGCACTCTCTGAGAGCAGAGTTTTGGT
>CM068953.1:89472879-89484336 GCA_035128595.1 Eptatretus atami | reverse complement strand
CTCACGTAGTTATCCGTAAGCGACAGCCTCAATTCGGGGTTGGTGGGAGACGACGTTACTTCCCACCTCGCGGTCTTCTCGCCACCAGTCCCCGCCTATGCAACAACACTTTTAAAAAATCCATTAAATGCAAGAAAGATGTGTGGGCAACTGTGCTGCCAGCAAAAGTCAGTTCCTTTGCGATCGAGGCTGTGATGTCTAAGCCGACTGTGGAGATACCTCTTCGCGAGCTATATATTTCCACCATTGAATGATGAGTGATGACGGAATTGTCATTATAATATTGGTTTTGCCAACTTGAAAAAGGGTTTGGTTAATATGTCTCGACATGTACATATATTTGTCGAACTAAACTTGTCATTACATTACTTTAACTAGAAGCACCGCTCCCTAGGGGACGCCGTCAGGGGGTCATGTTATCATATTTATGCCCTATTTTACTCCAGCAGTCCCAGGATTATTACCCCAAATGGTTACGACTCGGTAGCCGTTTTGCGGGTCCTGAAAGAAGCACGACAGACAGTGAATTATAGTAAGACTAGAAGCACCCGCTCATATGGGACCCCCTTACTGCGCGCAAGGAACGATGCGATGAAATAAAATTGTATGTGTAGAGGTCATTCATTCAATCAGTGAATGACCTGATTAACTTTTATGTTGTGAATAGAAATATCAATGGGCCATGCCCGCTGAAATGGACCAAACTATATTTGAAAATTATATTCACTCCCTAGTGTAACGTTACCCATACGTCATTTAATATGGCCCTGCGCGAATGATAGCTTTGACATTGTGGCACGAGTTAACTTTACTCAGGATTACGCGTTTCAATTGGCATTAACATTGAACTGAGTTCGCCCAGTGCCCCTGGAGACTGAAAGATTAAGGTAAGTAATGTTGTAGAGTTCAGGTAGCTTTTTGAAAGTAGTTTAATAACATTTGGCCTAAAAATTTTTCATGAATGCTTCCAAATCCATCCCCCAACCTCATCTCGACGATCAGTTGGGCTCCCTGTTAATGTAAGATGTTCCTTGGTTTTCCAATATATTCATCAGCAAATTTGTCGATTGTGGCAAGTGACAGAGTGTGTGTGTGTTGTGTTGTGTTGGTGTGTGTGTGTGTGTGGTGTGTGTGTGTGTGTGTGTGTGTTGTTGTTCATAAGATAATATTTCACTACTGGCCTAACTCCCTACCACCAACCCATATCTATATCTATCTGTCTCTGTCTGCTTGTCGTCTGTTCTCTCTCTCTCTCTCGACATATCCCGACCGTGGTTATTTCTGGTGTTGGTTTATGTTTCAGGCGGGTGCTCGGACGTCCGGTGGGGTCTGTCTCCACGTGTCTGCGGGTTTGTCTCAGGACTGTCTGGGCGGGGTTTGTTCCAGACCGTGTCGCGTTGGGTTTGTCTCAGGGACGTGTCGATGAGGTTTGTCTCCTGACGTGTTGGGCGGCGGTTGTCTCAGACTGTCTGGGCAGGGTTTATCTCCGGACATGCCAGATGAATTTATCTCTGACGCGTCCGGCTGTGCTGTGCTCCGGAGGAAGCGTTCCGGGCGCGCTCGTCTCCGACGATGTCCGGGCGGGCTTCGTCTCCAGATGTTCCGGGCGGTGTTATTCTGGATGGGGGTTGTTCAAGATGTGTCGGGCAGTATTTGAATCGATTTCTACCGTCATACTATAAATACTTCCCAAAGACGGGACTTATTTTGTTTCCCATCTCACTGTTCGTCTATGCAGAAGCATTTTGATGAGACCAGTGTGATTGTAATGAAACGCTCCACCGCAGTCCTGCCTTCCCTTCGTCTCACCTCACGCGCCTACCTTCCCCTCACCCTCCTCACTCTTACTCCCCTTCCTCCTCTCTATTTCCCTCTACCTGCTCACGCTCACCCCTCGTCTCTCTCCCCCCACACCCTTAATATTCGTGTCAGCGAAATGCAGGGTGTTATTTGCTTGATCATATATACATTACATATAAATATATACAGTATATACTAAGATATACATATATGTTACATATAATTTATTTATTTCATTATATTAACTGGCAAATGCACCTGTTGCTTCGCTGAGTGAATATAAGATAGGGAGGGGAGAGGAGAGAAGAGAAGGAGGGGATACAAGGAGGAAGGAGTGTCGAAGGGGGGAGCTAGAAGGGGGAAGAGTGAGTAAGGTAAGGGGGGGTGGAGAGCGACACCTCACCAACTTCGCTCCCATTCCGTGAGGGTGGGGGGGGGTGTTGAGTTGGTGAGGAAGGGGGGGAGGAGTAGGGAGGGGAATGGGTTTGAGGAGATAAGTGTAGGGGCAGGGTTCTCACTTACGTTTGTTTAGTGCGCTTGGGAGAAAGGGTAGGTGGGGGGGAGTACGGATTGAACAAAATGGGGTACATTAAAACACTCGTTAAACAGCATGTAGAGACTGCCGAGGATGTCCATGGGGTGAGGTTGGGAGGTGTTGGGAAGTAGTGTGAGGGGAGGTGGAGCGGGAAGGATGGAAGGACGCAATGTTGAGGGCACGGGAAAGGTGTGTGAGGTGAAGGGAAGGCAGCTGGGAGAAGGGAAGGCACACAGGGAAAGGAAGCGTTGGGGCGGTGAAGGGAAGGTGATAAAGTGCCCAAACAGTAACATTTTCTCTTTGACCGCAGGTTCTATATAAAACCATCGGCGAGCATTAACCCCTGTTCTGTCTACCTGGCAAACACCTGCCTGCATGCATGCTGCATGCTCACACAGCCAGCAAACTTTGCAGCCTCTCTGATTGGTCAGTCCAAACTGATTCTACATTGCTGCAGTCCCTCAACAGAGGGCGGGGTGAGAGAGGAGAGGAGGAGGGGGTAAGGATAGAGAGGGAGAGAGGAAGGACCGAAGGGGGAGAGAGAACACGAGAGGACAGGATGGAAGGAGGGGGGGAGGGAGAGAGAGAGAGAGAGGAGAAGAGAGAGAGGAGAGATGAGAGAGCGAGAGGAGAGAGAGAGGAGATGGAGAAGGGGGACAGATGAGGGGGGGGGAGAGAGAGAGGATGGAGAGGGCTGGGGGAGGTGAGAGGGAGAGGGAGGGGAACTGATTGAGGAGGGAGAGGGAGGGAAGAAGGGAGGGAGAGGAGTCAGAAAGAGGATAGGGTGGGAAAATGTATAGGGAGGGGAGGGATTTGGAGAGAGGGATAGGGTGGAGAGGGAGAGGGATAGGTGGGGAGAGGGAGAGGAGAGTGATGGTGGGAGGGAAGAGGAAGGAAAAGGGGAGAGGTGAGAGGGATCAAGAGAGGGATAGGGGTGGAAAGATGGATAGGGAGAGGGAGGGTCGGAGAGAGAGGGTGGGATTGGGTGAGAGAGCAGAGGGTGAGAGAGGCAGGGGTGAAGAGGCAGAGGGTGAGAGAGGCAGAGGGTGAGAGAGCAGAGGGTGAGAGGGCGAGAGGAGAGGCAGAGGGTGAGAGAGGCAGAGAGAGTGCGGAGGGGGAGGAGGGGAGAAGAGAGGAGGGGTTCCGGTAGATGTGACGCCCGTTTAAGTCCATCCAAGAGATGGCACACACATTGATAATCACCCTGCCTGTGAAACACCGGGAAAGTTTATAGCGTGGTCAGGATTCAAACCCAGGCCAGAGCTTGAGGCAAGTGTGCATCCCTCGAGGCTATCCTGTCAGCAAGGTTGTATCTAACACACTGTTGATAAACAAACTGTGATTCCATGTTGCATTTGTACATTTAAAATGTATCTCATTTGGTATCATGCATTTCTTCTGGTTGAATGTGATCTTTGCCTGGCGTGCGGAGCTTTTCACAGTGGCGCCGTAAACGGAGACAGCCGAACATCGCGAACATACAAATGCACAGACGACACCACCTTTGCATTACATTATAACTAGTATAAAACTGTCACAAATGACTGGTTGGAGTTATGTTATTTGAAATAATCATGGATTATGGAGATATATTATGGTTTTGTAGCAAGAAAAGCACTATTTTAAAACACTACATGTACAAATTGACCATATTTCTTTATCTTCTGGGATGTTTCATTTCAACAGTACAGCCTCTTGAGCATGCCAAAGTCTGAAACCTCGACCTAACGTCAGGTGTGTTTCATCTTCTCTTATTATAGACATCCTGACAGACAAAAGGAGACTCTTTTGCTCTGCGCACGTTGCGCATCACGTGTAGCGAATTTCACCTCGCTGCACCTTGTATTTATTGTTATTTTAAATACTTCTGTACACCGCCCTTGAGGCTTGGTTTGAAGTCCACATATACAATTCCAATAGAAGAGACATAATTACTCTTTTATAGAAAATGTTTTTCGAGTTTCTTTTATCCTCAAAAATAACTTTAGTGAATACACCAGTCTTGTTAAAAGATTAGCCTTTAAAACCAAACTCAAGTCATCCTTCTGAAGGGGGACAGCCAAATACACACTGCGTTGTATAAGGTAGAATATAGATTGCAAATTGCATGGGGAGGGAACAAGAAGCAATCACAAATAACAGTCATCACAAAGCGGTTGAAAACCCCTCACACTCTAACCAATCATACGTGCCCATGGTACGAACAGGAACTTAATTATTTAACCTTAAAGGCCTTCACTCATACCACAGGGAGAGAGACTTGGGGAATCATGAGCAAGAAAGAGATATTGGCCCAAAATCAGCAGGACACAGCAGGACCGAGTAGGTTGCGCAGGTGCATCTGCACACGATGCGAAGTTCTCTCTACTCAGATGACTTGTGTGCTCCCCCTTTTATTGCGGGCTCACCCTCGCCATTCGCGGTCCCACCCCTCTCATTGGTGGAATCTTGGCTCGGGGGACTCTCTTCTCCGCTCATGATTGGCACATTTGTTAGCCAATCTAGTGGCAATGTGGGATTGGCTCTCTGTATGGGGTGTGCACACTGCCGGAAAACTCTGCTTACTTCGTATTGGACGGTACCTTTCCTTGTACATATAAACCTGACTTAGTATGTGAGTGAATTCTGTTTGTCCTGACATCTTCATATAGCTGGTGGCTTGATTAAATCTGTTAAAGGTGGATTGATCACTTTCTAAACATAAGCTACATTTATGCAAAATATTAGGTTCCTAATAAATATAGTTTTTAGTGTATGGGAATAATTTAGAGTTCTTAAATAAAAATAAAAAAAAACACCCTGTATATATAAATATTACAGGGTGAACAGAAAGGACTCAATACTTTTATTCAGTTGTACTTTTTTATTTGACATCAGAATGAGATATAACTGGCTTACTAGTGTGTAGAAAACAAGACAACAACTTCTCATTTAAACACAAATTATAGAAAATCTTCAATTAAAAAAACGCTAATTATCAACGTAACAAAGTTATGATGAATTAAAAATAAACTAGTCCTTTTTGTTTAACCCTGTATATGTATATACACCACATGGCCAAAGAGTATGTGGACACCTGCTCGTCCAACATCTCATTTCCAAAATCATGGCATTAATATGGAGTTGGTCCCCCCTGTGCTGCTACAACAGCCTCCACTCTTCTGGGAAGGGTTTCCACGAGATGTTTGAACATTGCTGCGGGATTTGCTTCCATTCAGCCACAAGAGCATTAGTGAGGTCGGGCATATGGCTGAGTGATTTGGTCTGGCTCACAGTCGGCATTCCAATGCATCCCAAGGTGTTTGGGGTTGAGGTCAGGCTCTGCGTAGGCCAGTCAAGTTCTTCCACACCGATCTCGACAAACCATTTCTGTATGGACCTCGCTTTGTGCACAGGAGCATTGTCATGTGAAACAGGAAAGGGCCTTCCCCAAACTGTTGCCACAACATTGGAAGCATATAATCGTCCAGAATGTCATGTATGCTGTAGCGTTAAAATTTCCCTTCACTGGAACTAAGGGCCTAACCCGAACCACGAAAAACAGCCCCAGACCATTATTCCTCTTCCAACAAACTTTACAGTTGGCACTACGCATTCGGGCAGTAGCATTCTCCTGGCATCCACCAAACCCAGATTCATCCGTCGGACTGCCAGATGGTGAAGCGTGATTCATCACTCAAGAGAACTTGTTTCCACTGCTCCAGAGTCCAATGACGGTAAGCTTTACACCACTCCAGTCGATGCTTGGCATTGCGCATGGTGTATTTCGGCTTGTGTGCGGCTGCTCGGCAATGAAAACCCATTACATTAAGCTCTCAACAAACAGTGCTTGTGCTGACATCACTTCCAGGTTCAGTTTGGAACTCTAGGTTGAGTGTTGCAACCGACAACAGACGATTTTTCATGCTACGCGCTTCAGCACTCGGCAATCCTGTTCTGAGAGCTTGTGTGGCCTACTACTTCGCAGCTGAGCTGTTGTTGCTTATAGATGTTTCCACTTCCACAATAACAGCACTTACAGTTGACCGGGGCAGCTCTAGCAGGGCAGAAATTTGATGAATTGACTTGTTAGAAAGGTGGCATCTATGGATGTGCCACGTTGAAAGTCACTGAGCTCTTCAATACGGCCCGTTCTTCTGCCAATGTTTGTCTATGGAGATTGCATGGATGTGTGCTTGATTTTATACACCTGTCAGCAATGGGTTTGGCTCTGAAATAGCCGAATCCACTAATTAGTAGGGTGTCCACGTGTGGTGTGTGTGTGTAATATTATACATATATATATATATATATATATATATATATATATATATTAATTATATATAATAAACATATTGTTGCGGGCTGGGGGTCGGTGGAGACGAGAACGACCACAAGGTGGGGGAGGTTGCGTCGTCTCCCACCCAAACTCCCCGGAATTGTAGGCCGTCGCTCGTATAACTCCGCGAGGCGGCGGGTCATTTAACCGACCGTGGAACGCCAATATCTCGACCGCGTGGCGTAGGGTTATTTTATCTTGATCCAATGTACCTAAGTACCACGCGGTCTCGGCTACAGGGATCCACGCCCTCGGAACGCCTGGCCGAACCGGATTCACTCTACCGCAGCGGTAAAATTACCCTACCGACCACCACTCTGCCACCCACCTTTCCGGCTCGGATGCAGTTGAGCGGCCTGCCCAGGACGTCCCGGCTACAATTGTCCGATTACCGGGATAAAACCGCGCCTAAACTCAGATCCAAACCATGCTGGACCAATGCAAGAAGGGACAGAAACGAACTGGGGACATTTCTACAATTGTTTATTTACAATAAAATACACAGGGAAGACTTAACGCGAGATATGCAAGTAATATTTACAATTATCAAAAACAAACACTTAAACAGTTTCTACTTATAGACGGGCCCACACGCAGACACACACAAATGAAAATAAACCCAGAGTTCTTTATTAGACCCTCACAGCCGAGGAGAGAGAACGAGCTGGGGTTCAGAGTCCAGCTGGGTACCTGACCGTCGGAGGAAGGGGGTGCTCCGTGGTGCGGCACCCGACAATGGGTCGTTGGTTTGGTCCCCAGTCGCACGTGTGGACTCGTGGTTCGTGGCGGACCTCGGGTGGTGAATAGCGGGGTCCACGGGGGGTCAGGGTCGCTCTTTCCTGTCCTTGTAGAGGGCCAGCAGGGACACGTTCGCCGCCTTCACGACCTTCTGCTCAACCCTCCGCTTCAAAAGAACTGCACGCTCAACAACAACCCTCAGAGCCCTATCTAAACCTTGTCAGAAACCCGTGGAGAACTTCTCAAGTCTCCCCTTCTTCCTCACTGACTCTCAACCACCACAACCCTGTCAAAACCTCAGAACAAACTTCGAACAACCCCCTGCCTCGAGAGTCCTCGGGAATTATGACCTCCCTCAACGGGGCGGGGCCGGTGATCTCGCTACAATCAGGACGGTCAACTGCTCCCCCCTCATTGGAGCTCTAGGGTCTCGCCCTGTTTCTGGGTCGGGAAAGACTTGAAGACACGGTTTCCCTGGCTCCGTGGCAATACCTCTCCGCGCATCTTCCTTTGCTCTCAAAGGGTTCCTGGTGGGTCTGTATCATTTTATGCCTAATATCATAAACTCAGATTGCAATGTAATAGCTAGTCTATGGTGATCTCTCTCTCTTCTTCTTAATCAGGGCGGGGAGTGACGTCTGTTTGAGCGAGCCCCGCCCCGTTGAGGGAGGTCCATAAATTCCCGAGGACTCTCTGAGGCAGGGGGTTGTTACGAAGTTTGTTCTGAGGTTTTTGACAGGGTTGTGGTGGTTGAGAGTCGAGTGAGGAAGAAGGGTCTTGGAGGAAGTTCTGCCACGGGTTTCTGACAAGGTTTTAGATAGGGCTCTGAGGGTTGTTGTTGAGCGTGCAGTTCTTTTGAAGCGGAGGGTTGAGCAGAAGGTCGTGAAGGCGGCGAACGTGTCCCTGCTGGCCCTCTACAAGGACAGGAAAGCAGCGACCCTGACCCCCCTCCGTGGACCCCGCTATTCACCACCCGAGGTCCGCCACGAACCACGAGTCCCACACGTGCGACTGGGGACCAAACCAACGACCATTGTCGGGTGCCGCACCACGGAGCACCCCCTTCCTCCGACGGTCAGGTACCCAGCTGGACTCTGAACCCCAGCTCGTCTCTCTCCTCGGCTGTGAGGGTCTAATAAAGAACTCTGGGTTTATTTTCATTTGTGTGTGTCTGCGTGTGGGCCCGTCTTATAAGTAGAAACTGTTAAGTGTTTGTTTTTGATAATTTGTAATATATTGCATACTCGCGTTAAGTCTTCCTGTGTTTGTAAATAAACAATTGTAGAAATGTCCCCAGTTCGTTTCTGTCCCTTCTTGCATTGGTCCAGCATGGTTTGGATCTGAGTTTAGGCGCGGTTTTATCCCCGGTAATCGGACAATTGTAGCCGGGACGTCCTGGGCAGGCCCGCTCGAGATGACGCGAACATTTGCCGAAACAGATGATGAGCGCGTCATCGACATCTTCAAAGGACACACATTTCACGCGTTTCACACTTACACACCGGCTCGCGATCTTCTCCACTTGTCCAATATCTTGCCCTTATTCTTCAAGATATCGTTAATGTCTGCCGTTTGATGTCCAATTTCTCAGCTATGGCTGTTTTCTTCATCAGTGGGTTTGCCTCGCAAACTGGATAATGTCGTTTTTTCTTGGTAGGTTTTAGTTGTAAGCTACGCTTAGTCGCATTGTCCTGCCTGCAGTGCGAACAACGTGTGTACGCAGTTATAAATAGCCTATCATGGCGGTGTAAACCAATGAGCGAGCATCACGATCCCATGAAATCGGGCTTCTCACGCGGCAGCAGTTCCGTGTGACGAGTTAGGTGGTAATCTACTTGAGTTTTCCATTACGCGGGAACGACAAAATCTGACGACTTAGACGAAGTGACGACTTAGAGATGATGACTTCAGAGGGTGACCCTTTATTCAAAGGGATTTAACATGAGATAATTCGGGACTTTTTGACGCTGCCGACTTAGGCGAAGTGATGAGTTACACGCTGCGACTTATGCCTAGTCTAATGTATATATATATATATATATATTTATTATATATATATATATATATATATATATACAGTAATCCCCCCGTTTCTCGCGGGGGTTACGTTCCAAACCACCCGCGCTAAGTGAAATCGCGATGAATGGACGCCTCCCCAAAATCGATTCGACAGTGATTGGGTTTGAGGTGCCGGAGATCGACTGGTCTGGTCTGGTCTGGTCGGTTGGCAGTGAGTGGGTTTGAGGTGCGGAGATCGACTAGTCTGGTCTGGTCGGTTTGGCAGTGAATGGGTTTGAGGTGTCCGGAGATCGACTAGTCTGGTCTGGTCGGTTTGGCAGTGATTGGATTTGAGGTGCCGGAGATCGACTAGTCTGGTCTGGTCGGTTTTGAGGTGCTGGGTATGAGCAATGTTCGTCCAACGGCGGTAAACCTTTTTTCCTTCCCGAAGCATATTCGAGCACCTTTACCTTACACTTTCTCCTGGAGCGTCCCAGGACTTCCTCTGGCGCTTCGGTTCCTTACCAGAAACCTTCGAAGGTGCAGGGCGTTTGGGCGCCATCGGGGGGCTTGGAGAAAAAACGTAGAAAATATTCTAAGTTCACAAGCGGAACTTTGTCTCGTGCGTTGTGTGACTGGTCGAGCACCACGCGTTATAAATTTATTGCTTAATATTTATATTTTATACATTATTACGCGGATGTACCCGGGGGAATCCGCAGAAAAAATTAGTTACGTTCCAAGGAAAACCCGCGATGAACCGGGGGGCGCGATAGGTGAACCGCGATGAAGCGGGGGTTGACTGTATATTGTTACGGATCTGGAAACCATTTTGCATTCAACATACAGATGTCCCAAAAGTCAGTTATGTCGTTAAGTATGTGTGTAGTCAGATCCCGTTCCTTTTGTCGTGGGAGAATCAAAGGTGTGCGTTGCAATTTCTTTTAGTTAGGTTTTAACATCTAACAAGCCAACTAACAACCATCCCATCCCCGTCACGATCACGCCACAACGGCTGCCTTCTCGCACCCTGACGTGCCGAGCGGGATCTCGCGGTTCCAGTTTCTCGGCTTTCCACAAACGTTGTTAACTCTTTCACGACGACCTTTGCAACATATGATACTGTTGCTCGACAAGTATGAACCCGCGTGGAAGAGTGGGTGGGGTTTCCCGGCAGGGGCCGAAACCCGCCCAGAAAGGGCGAACCCATAGGAGCCTGTCCAATCAGGGCGGGGAGTGACGTCCTGTTTGAGCGAGCCCGCCCCGTTGAGGGAGGTCCATAAATTCCGAGGACTCTCTGAGGCAGGGGGTTGTTACGAAGTTTGTTCTGAGGTTTTTGACAGGGTTGGGTGGTTGAGAGTCGAGTGAGGAAGAAGGGTCTTGGAGGAAGTTCTCCACGGGTTTCTGACAAGGTTTTAGATAGGGCTCTGAGGGTTGTTGTTGAGCGTGCAGTTCTTTTGAAGCGGAGGGTTGAGCAGAAGGTCGTGAAGGCGGCGAACGTGTCCCTGCTGGCCCTCTACAAGGACAGGAAAGAGCGACCCTGACCCCTCCGTGGACCCCGCTATTCACCACCCGAGGTCCGCCACGAACCACGAGTCCACACGTGCGACTGGGGACCAAACCAACGAACCATTGTCGGGTGCCGCACCACGGAGCACCCCCTTCCTCCGACGGTCAGGTACCCAGCTGGACTCTGAACCCCAGCTCTTCTCTCCTCGGCTGTGAGGGTCTAATAAAGAACTCTGGGTTTATTTTCATTTTGTGTGTGTCTGCGTGTGGGCCCGTCTTATAAGTAGAAACTGTTTAAGTGTTTGTTTTTGATAATTGTTAAATATACTTGCATATCCGCGTTAAGTCTTCCCTGTGTATTTTATTGTAAATAAACAATTGTAGAAATGTCCCCAGTTCGTTTCTGTCCCTTCTTGCATTGGTCCAGCATGGTTTGGATCTGAGTTTAGGCGCGGTTTTATCCCCGGTAATCGGACAATTGTAGCCGGGACGTCCTGGGCAGGCCGCTCAACTGCATCCGAGCCGGAAAGGTGGGTGGCAGAGTGGTTGGTCGGTAGGG
>CM068953.1:89451659-89472854 GCA_035128595.1 Eptatretus atami | reverse complement strand
TAATTTTACCGCTGCCGGTAGAGTGAATCCGGTTCGGCCAGGCGTTCCGAGGGCGTGGATCCCCTGTAGCCGAGACCGCGTGGTTACTTAGGTACATTGGATCAAGATAAAATAACCCTACGCCACGCGGTCGAGATATTGGCGTTCCACGGTCGGTTAAATGACCCGCCGCCTCGCGGAGTTATACGAGCGACGGCCTACAATTCCGGGGAGTTTGGTGGGAGACGACGCAACCTCCCCCACCTTGTGGTCGTTCTCGTCTCCACCGACCCCCAGCCCGCAACATATATGTTTATATATATATATATTAATATATATATATATATATATATATATATATATATATATGTATAATATTACACACACACACACACGTGGACACCCCTACTAATTAGTGGATTCGGCTATTTCAAGCAAACCGCATTTGCTGACAGGTGTATAAAATCAAGCACACATCCATGCAATCTCCATAGACAAACATTGGCAGAAGAACGGGCCGTATTGAAGAGCTCAGTGACTTTCAACGTGGCACATCATAGGATGCCACCTTTCTAACAAGTCAATTCATCAAATTTCTGCCCTGCTAGAGCTGCCCCGGTCAACTGTAAGTGCTGTTATTGTGAAGTGGAAACATCTATAAGCAACAACAGCTCAGCTGCGAAGTAGTAGGCCACACAAGCTCTCAGAACAGGATTGCCGAGTGCTGAAGCGCGTAGCATGGAAAAATCGTCTGTTGTCGGTTGCAACACTCACTACCGAGTTCCAAACTGACCCTGGAAGTGACGTCAGCACAAGCACTGTTTGTTGAGAGCTTAATGTAATGGGTTTTCATTGCCGAGCAGCCGCACACAAGCCGAAGATCACCATGTGCAATGCCAAGCATCGACTGGAGTGGTGTAAAGCTTACCGTCATTGGACTCTGGAGCAGTGGAAACAAGTTCTCTTGAGTGATGAATCACGCTTCACCATCTGGCAGTCCGACGGATGAATCTGGGTTTGGTGGATGCCAGGAGAATGCTACCTGCCCTAATGCGTAGTGCCAACTGTAAAGTTTGTTGGAAGAGGAATAATGGTCTGGGGCTGTTTTTCGTGGTTCGGGTTAGGCCCTTTAGTTCCAGTGAAGGGAAATTTTAACGCTACAGCATACAATGACATTCTGGACGATTATGTGCTTCCAATGTTGTGGCAACAGTTTGGGGAAGGCCCTTTCCTGTTTCAACATGACAATGCTCCTGTGCACAAAGCGAGGTCCATACAGAAATGGTTTGTCGAGATCGGTGTGGAAGAACTTGACTGGCCTACACAGAGCCCTGACCTCAACCCCAAACACCTTTGGGATGCATTGGAATGCCGACTGCGAGCCAGACCAAATCACTCAGCATCAATGCCCGACCTCACTAATGCTCTTGTGGCTGAATGGAAGCAAATCCCCGCAGCAATGTTCCAACATCTCGTGGAAACCCTTCCCAGAAGAGTGGAGGCTGTTGTAGCAGCACAGGGGGGACCAACTCCATATTAATGCCCATGATTTTGGAAATGAGATGTTGGACGAGCAGGTGTCCACATACTTTTGGCCATGTGGTGTATATACATATACAGGGTTAAACAAAAAGGACTAGTTATTTTTAATTCATCATAACTTTGTTACATTGATAATTAGCGTTTTTTTAATTGAAAATTTTTTCTATAATTTGTGTTTAAATGAGAAGTTGTTGTCTTGTTTTCTACACACTAGTAAGCCAGTTATATCTCATTCTGATGTCAAATAAAAAAGTTACAACTGAATAAAAGTATTGAGTCCTTTCTGTTTCACCCTGTAATATTTATATATACAGGGTGTTTTTTTTATTTTTATTTAAGAACTCTAAATTATTCCCATACACTAAAAACTATATTTATTAGGAACCTAATATTTTGCATAAATGTAGCCTTATGTTTCCAGAAAGGTGATCAATCCACCTTTAACAGGATTTAATCAAGCCACCAGCTATATGAAGATGTCAGGACAAACAGAATTCACTCACATACTAAGTCAGGTTTATAATGTACAAGGAAAGGTACTCGTCTCTAATGACGGGAAAAGTAAGCAGAAGTTTTCCGGCAGTGTTGCACACCCCGATCCACAGAGAGCCAATCCCACATTGCCACTAAGATTGGCTAACAAATGTGCCAATCATGAGCGGAGAAGAGAGTCCCCCCGAGCCAAGATTCCACCAATGAGAGAGGTGGGGACCGCGAATGGCGAGGGTGAGCCCGCAATAAAAGGGGGAGCACACAAGTCATCTGGGTAGAGAGAACTTCGCATCGTGTGCAGATGCACCTGCGCAACCTACTTCGGTCCTGCTGTGTCCTGCTGAGTTTGGGCCAATATCTCTTTCTGGTCTCATGATTTCCCCAAGTCTCTCTCCTGTGGTATGAGTGAAGGCCTTTAAGGTTAAATAATTAATGTTCCTGTTCGTCGTTGACCCATGGGCACGTATGATTGGTTAGAGTGTGAGGGGTTTATCAACGCTTTGTGATGACTGTTATTTGTGATTGCTTCCTTCTGTTCCCTCCCCATGCAATTTGCAATCTATATTCTACCTTTATACAACGCAGTGTGTATTTGGCTGTCCCCCTTCAGAAGGATGACTTGAGTTTGGTTTTAAAGGCTAATCTTTTAACAAGACTGTGTATTCACTAAAGTTTATTTTTGAGGATAAAAGAAACTCGAAAAACATTTTCTATAAAAGAGTAATTATGTCTCTTCTATTGGAATTGTATATGTGGACTTTCAAACCAAGCCTCAAGGGCGGTGTACAGAAGTATTTTAAAATAACAATAAATACAAGGTGCAGCGAGGTGAAATTCGCTACACGTGATGCGCAACGTGCGCAGAGCAAAACGAGTCTTCATTTCTGTCTGTAGGATGTCTAATAAATAAAGAAGATGAAAGCACACCTGACGTTAGGTCGAGGTTTCAGACTTTGGCATGCTCAAGAGGCTGTACTGTTG
Source organism: Eptatretus atami (assembly GCA_035128595.1). Lineage (NCBI taxonomy): Eukaryota > Metazoa > Chordata > Myxini > Myxiniformes > Myxinidae > Eptatretus > Eptatretus atami. The sequence goes on along the minus strand of CM068953.1, from coordinate 89,469,860 downwards.
AAATGAAACATCCCAGAAGATAAAGAAAATATGGTCACATTTGTACATGTAGTGTTTTAAAATAGTGCTTTTTCTTGCTACAAAACATAATATATCTCCAGTATCCATGATTATTTCAAATAACATAAGTCCAACCAGTCATTTGTGACAGGTTTTTATACTAGTTATAATGTAATGCAAAGTGTGGTGTCTGTCTGTGCATTTGTATGTTCGCATGTTCGGCTGTCTCCCGTTTACGGCGGCCACTGTGAAAAGCTCCGAACGCAGGCAAAGATCAACATTCAACCAGAAGAAATGCATGATACCAAATGAGATACATTTTAAATGTACAAATGCAACATGGAATCACAGTTTGTTTATCAACAGTGTGTTTAGATACAACCTTGGCTGACAGGATAGCCTCGAGGGATGCACACTTGCCTCAAAGCTCTGGCCTGGGTTTGAATCCTGACCCAGCTATAAACTGTCATCCCGGTGTTTCACAGGCAGGGTGATTATCAATGTGTGTGCCATCTCTTGGATGGACGTTAAACTGGGCGTCACATCTACCGGAATCCCTCCTCTCTTCTCCCCCTCTCCCCCTCCGCACTCTTCCCTCTGCCTCTCTCACCCCTCTGCCTCTCTCACCCCTCTGCTCCTCTCTCACCCCTCTGCCTCTCTCACCCTCTGCCTCTCTCACTCCTCTGCCTCTCTCACCCAATCCCTCACCCTCTCTCTCCGAACCTCTCCCTCTCCCTATCCATCTTTCCCACCCTATCCCTCTCTCTGATCCCTCTCACCTCTCCCCTTCTTTCCTTCCTCTTCCCTCCCCACCATCATCTCCTCTCCCTCTCCCACCCTATCCCTCTCCCTCTCCCACCTATCCTCTCCTTCCACCCTATCCCTCTCTTCCAAACCCTCCCCTCTCCTATACATCTTTCCCACCCCTATCCCTCTTTCTGCTCCTCTCCCTCTTCCTTCTTTCCTCCTCCTCCCTCCCCTCTACCAGTTCCCCTCCCTCTCCCTCTCCCTCCCCCAGCCCCTTCCATCCTCTCTTCCTCCCCCCTCCCCTCCATCCTGTCCCCCCTTCTCTCCATCCTCTCTCTCTCTCTCTTCTCTCTCTCTCTCTCTCTCTCTCTCTCTCTCTCTCTCTCTCCTCTCTCCTCCCCCCTCCCTTCCATCCTGTCCCCCTCCTCTGTTCTCTCTCCCCCTTCCGTCCTTCCTCTCTCCCTCTTCTATCCTCCTCCCTCCCCTCTCCCTCTCTCACCCCCCCCTCTGTTGAGGGACTGCAGCATGTAGAATCAGATTGGGACTGACAATCAGAGAGGTGCAAAGTTTGCTGCATGTGTGAGCATGCATGCATGCATGCAGGCAGGTGTTTGCCAGGTAGACAGCATGGGTTTAAATGCTCCGCGCATGGTTTTATATAGAACCCTGCGGTCAAAGAGAAAATGTTACTGTTTGGGCACATTTTATCACCCTTCCCTTCCCCGCCCTCCACGCTGCTTCCTTTCCCCTTGTGCTGCCTTCCCTTCTCCTCATGCTGCCTTCCCTTCACCTCACACCACCTTTCCGTGCTCCACCCTCACATTGCCTTCCCTTCCCACTGCCTTCCCTCCACCTCCCTCACACTAACCTCCTCCCAAACCCCTTCCCCAACCCCTCCACCCCCATGGACATCTCCCGCAGTCTCTACATGCTGTATTAACGTGCTGTTTAATGTACCCCATTTTGTTCAATCCTGTACAATCCCCCCCCCCCCACCTCCCCCTTTCTCCACAAGTCGCACTACCAAACGTAAGTTGAGAACCCCTGCCCTCACACTTATCTCCTCCCAAACCCATTCCCCTCCCTACTTTCCTCCCCCCCCTTCTCACCACTCACACCCCCCACCCTCACAGGAATGGGAGCGAAGTTTGGTGAGGTGTCGCTCTCCAACCCCCCTTACTCACTCTTCCCCTTCCTAGCTCCCCCCTTCGACACTCCTTCCTCCTTGCTCCCCCTCCTGTCCTCTCTTCCTCTCCTCTCCCCTCCCCTATCTTAATATTCCATCAAGAAGCAACAGGTTGTATTTGCCAGTATATAATAAATAAATAAATCTATATGTACATATTGTATATCTATATGTATATACTGTATATATTTATGTATGTATATATGATCAGCAAATAACACCCTCATTTCGCTGACACGAATATTAAGAGGTGTGGGGGAGAGAGAGAGGGGTGAGAGTGAGGAGGTAGAGGGGAAATAGAGAGGAGGAGGGGGGTAAGAGTGAGAGGGGTGGGGAAGGGTAGGCGCGTGAGGTGAGACGAAGGGAAGGCAGACGTGCGGTGGAGCGTTCATTACAATTCACACTGTCTCATCAAAATGCTTCTGCATAGACGAACAGTGAAGATGGAAACAAATAATGTCCGTCTTTGGGAAGTATTTATAGTATGACCGGTAGGAAATGGATTTCAAATACTGCCCGGACACATCTTGAGACAACTCCATCCAGGAATTAACACCGCCCGACACATCTGGAGACGAGCACCGCCCGGACATGTCCGGAGACGAGCGCCGCCGGACGCTTCCGGAGCCAAGCACAGCCTGGACGCGTCAGGAGATAAATGTCATCTGGACATGTCCGGAGATAAACCCTGCCCAGACACGTCTGGAGACAAACCCCGCCCAGACACGTCAGGAGACAAACCTCATCCGGACACGTCTGGAGACAACCCAACGCGGACACGTCTGGAGACAAACCCCGCCCAGACAGTCTGGAGACAAACCCCGCCAGCCACGTCTGGGACAAACCACTGGACACGTCCGGAGACAAACCCCGCCTGAACATAACCACCACCAGAAATAACCAACGTCGGGATATGTCGAGAGAGAGAGAGAGACAGACACAGACAGACAGACAGAGACAGATAGATATAGATATGGGTTGTGGTAGGGGAGTTAGCAGAGTGAAATATGTTATCTTTATGAACAACACACACACACACACACACACACACACACACACACACACACACACAAAACACACAAGCACACACACACAGCACACACACACACACACACACACACACACACTTCTGTCACTTGCCACAATCGACAAATTTGTGATGAATATCTTGGAAAACCAATGGAACATCTTCACCATTAACAGGGAGCCCAACTTTGATCGTCGTAGATGAGGTTGATGGGGATGGATATTGGAAGATATGCATGCAAAAATTTTTATGGCTCAAATGTTATTTAAACTACTTCCAAAAAGGCTCACCTGAACCTCTACAACATTACTTACCCTTAATCTTTCAGTCTCAGGGGGCACTGGGGCAACTCAGTCTCAATGTTAATTGCCAATTGCACAGCGTATCCTGAGAAAGTTAACTCGTGCCACCAATGTCAAGCTATATTCGCCGCAGGGCCATATTATGAGCGTATGGGTACGTTAGCACTAGGGAGTGAATATATTTTCAAATAATGGTTTGTCCAATTTTCAGCGGCATGGCCCGCTTGATATTTCTATTCCAAACATAAAAGTGTAATCAGGTCATATACCACTGATTGAATGAATGACCTCTACACCACTACAATTATTTATTTTCATGCTCATGTTCCTTGCAGCAGCAGTAGGCCACTGTTTGAGGGTTTTATGCTCAGAATCAATGTGCACCTTTTTGCCATAGCCCCATTTAATCGTATGTCATACAGTTGAAGATAAACACGTTCAGACATAATGGCGTCCATGTGGGCGTGCGGCATGCTAAGTTCATTGTTAAATTTAGAGTCATTGAGTGCATGTCAGTTCATTACCACGCGTTGCACATTAAGCATGATCCTGTCTATATGGTCATGTTACTGTTTCATGAGAACTGACAATTGCTCTGTGACGCTGTGAAATTGCATGGATGTCACCGAACCCCTCATTATACCATTGTGACACAATGGGTGAAAGTTTAAACATGGCAGAGAAATTATCGACCGAGATGACCCCAGGTCTGGACGACCCTTGGAGGCAACCGGTTGAGAAACAATGTTTGCTGTGGAAAGCATGACGATGTCCGATCACCGAATGTAGGTTGAAGAATTTGCAAAACAGTTTGGCATTTCTGTTGGAAGCATTGAAATCATAATCCATGAACATCTTGGCACGTCAAAGGTTTCTGCCAGACAGATGCTTCAAAACCACAGAGCTCAAGATCGGCAGCAGAGTGGAGTCCAGTAAAGAGTTTCTGGAGCTCTTGAACGCTGATCCAGCTGAGTTTTTGTAATGTCTGATTGCTGGTGATGCGACATATGTTCACCAGTGTGACCCTGAGACTAAGACAAAATCAACACAGTGGCATCTCAACCGCTGAAGAAGTTCTGCAACCAGTCTTTAGCTGGCATGACAATGGCCAGCATCCTCTGGGGATTCAAAATGGGTGCTGCTGATATATTACTTGCTACACAAAACTATGATCACTCTTCAGTATTCGGCTGACTTGCTGGCCTGATGGTGAAGCTATCTGAGAAAAACGCAGGAGGAAGTTAAAGCATGGAAATGCGCCAGTTCACAAGGTCAGAGTTGCACAGGTTGTCAATCACCAGCATGGGCTGCAACAGTTGAATCATCCACTCGACAGTGCAGAGGTGGCCTCAAATGATTATTCTTTTTTGACATCTAAAATTTCGCCCACCCCGGTCAGAAAATGCATGTGCGTCCCCTTGGGTTGTTCATCGGGAACCTCGACTATCTTAGGCGTTCGCCAGAAGCAATTCTGGCATTCACCTATCTAGCCTGCTCCCTTCCAGATGGTGGCCCTGCGGTGGAGGCTAAGGTGCTGTCGGCTCATAAGCTTGCCCTCTTGGGAAGCCATAAGAACCTCACCGACCTTCGCAGGCATTTGCGGAGCGGTGGGCCTGGCGTAATGCCGGTCCTGCTGGACCGCACCTGTTTTCCTTGATCAGTGGATCTTGTCTGGAGAAATCCAGGGGCAATAATGGGCTCGCTGCCTACTCTGTGGATGTAGCGAAAGGGCTAGTGCCACATTCTGCTGCCTCCATTCTGCGAACTGCCAGGCTCTGCCTCCCAGGAGCTGAGCATATCTCAGCACATAAAAATGCCGTCTTGCGTGAAAAACTCCTGGCCCGTCTAGACTTTACCAAGCCCCCTGAGTGCGAAGTGGTTTCCCTCACCGAGTGCGGCTGAAAGGTTCGTGTTGTTATGTTGTCCCCTGGCATGCTCATAGCACAACTGCATGCTTACCGGCACCGAGTCCTCTCTGCAATGAGGAAGGACTCGGCGCTGGTGCAGGTGCCTCGGGGTGATCATGATGGGGCAGTGAAGTCTATGTTCCCATTTCCCCTCTCCGGCCCGAGATCAATGTTGTTGGCCAACCTGACTGCGGCAATGAACCTCCTCCTGCTCCACCTTTCAATGGACATGTGGGAGGGGCTTGTGCGCAGTCTTTGCCTCCCGGTTTGGATGGCTAAGGTTGGCCATATCGGGCTGGGTGCACAGAGGGTGAAGTGGCCTGACAGAGAGGTTGCAACCAGCAAAAGAGGTGCCCAAATGGGCCGACCCCATCCTGGTGCATCCTCTGCGTGGTCCACCTATGGTGTGTGACGAAGGCTATCTTAAAAGGCCAAGCCAACCACGGAGTGCCCTGATGTTTACCACACCGTGATGTTCCCAGTCCCATGAATGTTCGGGACTCCCAGGGTCTGTTTGGTCCCCAACCCTTCCAGATCTGCACAATGATTTGATTGCCACATGGCACCCGAGTGTGGTGTCTGCCGATGAGACCCTGGTCACCGCATGCGGCGGAAGGTTCTCAAAGGGCAAGCACCTAATCTTGGCCCACCATGGGATCTTTCTTGAGGAGATCTTCGTTGTGAACCGGGTGCAGCAGACCCACCATTGGGGGGTTACAGCAAGAATCCGAAATCCCCGCTTTTTGTCCCAGCTCGACTGATCATCTGTCGAGGCGTTGGCGGAGCTTGCCACTACATGGTAAACAGTTTCAAGATGATGATTCCTTGAAGTCCACCATTTATGGGCGGTTAAAGGAGCCGAAAGAAGAATTATATTATCAGGACGTTGCTTGCTTCAAGAACAAATAGCCTAAGTGCGTTGCGATGAAGGGTAATTACATTGAGAAACTAGAAGGGCACTTGGTAGAGCGCATACCTCCCCCACATAATGCCTGATCCACGAGAACATTTCGGGCCCAATACATTTTTGAAATATCATGCTATACAGTACTATATCGTTTTGGGCCCGATCTCTCAATGGTGAAGAATCACTTTAAAAATAAATAATTCTCTTATCCAGATCCGGATTCGGATCTTCACCAAAATCGAATCAATAAAAGTCACACATGTCATCCTTGTCATACACCAACTTGTCCACCAAGTTTCGTCTGAATCCGTCCAAAACTTTTTGAGAATATCGTGCTATATATTGTTTTTGGCCCTATCTCTCAATGGTGAAGAATCACTTTAAAATTCTAGTTGTCGGATCCGGATCCGGATCTTCACCAAAATCGAAACAATTCTTCCTTGTCACACACCAACCTGTCCACCAAGTTTTATCCGAATCCGTCCACAACTTTTTGAGATATTGTGCTATATATTGTTTTTGGCACGATCTCTCAATGGTGAAGATTCACTTCAAAAAAATAAGATCCGGATCCGGATCCAGATCTTCACCAAAATTGAATCACTTCTTCCTTGTCAAATACCCAACGTATCCACCAAGTTTCATCCGAATCCGTCTTCAACTTTTTGAGATATTGTGCTTTATATTGTTTTTGGCCCGATCTCTCAATGGTGACGAATCACTTAAAAAATTCTAGTAGTCGGATCCGGATCCGGATCTTCACCAAAATGTAATCAGTTCGTCACACGCCGAAATTGTCCACAAAATTTCATCCGGATCCATCCACAACTTTTTGAGATATCCTGGACACACACACAGACAGAAAGGGGTGAAAACATCACCTCCTTCACCTTCGGTGGCGGAAATAATGACGTCAAAAATTTCTTGTTATCTCATTGCTATAAACCTGCGTTGCAAAACATTTTGAACGCCCTTCATACTTCTCCACATCAACTAGCTAGCTATCATGTGCAGCCTGTGGCTGCTGGTTGCATCATTTTCTGGGGGTACAGCTGATGCAGTGCCCTCTATTACCAGTACACTGGTACTCATTTTGCCGACCTCAGAAGGATGACAGGCTGAGTCAACCCACCTGGTGTTATGTCAACAGCCGACATGGGCTCAAACTCAAGACACAAAGATCTTAGCCAGCCACCTCAACCATTAAGCCAACACCAGGCTTTCCATATTAACTACCTACTGTTAATTAAACTCTTGAAGAGCATCACAATGCACTTCTGCCGTTGATAATAAAATTACATTTTGCACCATCTGGACAGTGACCTCCAAGTGATCCAAGCTCTTCAGAGGCAGGATCTACGAGTAAGCATGAGTATGGTGTTACTATTTTGATGACCGTCCATCCAAATGATGAATGCACGTTTATTCTTATTTTAGTTTTATCAGTTTATGTTGATTTCCAACTATTTTGTTTTCTCTTACATTTGCAACAGTTGGTCCACTCTGTGATGCAGAGGAGAGCTGCGTGCTCAATGAATCGTATATTAGGTAACTTGTGTCCTCCACCGAGTTCTGCAATCGTTTAGGCCAGATTTGTAGTGTCTTCATTCACCAGCATTGCACACAAGCTGATTTGAAACAATCAACACCACCACTCTAAACCGACGGTATCATTCTGGTTCAGGCCTGTACTAATGAGAAATATGGAGTTTGGTTCTCGCTCGTACTAGCTCCAGCTTGAACTAGTTCAGAATGTTCTGGTGGAGACAAGACAACAGAAGAATCTGTGGGGAAAACTCCCTTGTCGAGAATGGTGGGACAAGATTACCCCCTCCTGATACCTACACACAATCCTGGGTCCTTTTTTTCAGTCCATTGAGCATTTTAATTTGAAATTGCCGTTATACTGTCAACCAGAGGGGCGCTTCTTCAGGATAGTACTTCTTTAAGATTTTCAGAATAGTGAATGTGTAACTAGTTTATTACATATTCACAAAGCATGGTGTTGGCTTCGCGGTGAGGGTGGCTGGCTTGGGATCCTAGGGTCCTGAGTTCGAGCCCCGTTGGCTGCTGAATTAACACCAGGGGGTTGACTCAGCCTGTCATCCTCCTGAGGTCGGCGAAATGAGTACCAGTGTATTGGTAATGGGGCACAGCACCAGTGGCACAGTTGTGTTCAAAGAAATGGTCGGAGTGTTGACCCGTCCAAGATTGTGCCAACTAGCCAAGGAAAAACTGCGTTGGCAGTTCCAATGCTCTGTTCAAGAGTATGGGTCCACGTAAACATATTCATATAGCAGGTTTTTAAATTGAAAATAAATAAATTGAGAAACAGATGAGAAGAGGGAAGAATAAAAGAGGATTTGGGGAGTTTCGGAAGAGAAAGGAGGTTTGAGTGAGCTTGGAGTAAAAGAGCTTGTGCAGTATGAAGAATTGAGGAGGGCTTAAAATTCCATCATATTTTCCAAAGTAATAATAGATGGTTTATAGGTGGGGAATTCTTTAGATAATGATATGCACTGAGAGCACTGTTTATGATTTCCTCACATCGTTACTCTTATGTGGTGGAGGGGAGGGGATTTGAATTTGTTGTGTCAAGGTTGGTGGAGTTAAAAGCATTTGTGCTTGTGTAGTAAGTGAATACACTAAGTTGTACTTTGGTGTTTCCACGTGAAGAGGTTCCCTGTCAATGCGAGAGAGAGTTCGGTTAAGGCTTATTGTGTACGTGCTCTTCTGTCCGCCAGCAGGAGGCCGAGCAAATAAATCAAAAATTGTGTCGAGACTCGGCCGGAAGAGCACTCATTGGCCTGCCGCTCGGCCAAACAAGGACCGCAGGATTTGCGTAGAGTGGGTGCGGTGATTAGGCCACTGGCAGTGCATGTCCATGTGCGAATGGCGAATGGCGAGGGCACCTAGTAACAGCCAAGCTACTGTATCTGTCATTAGCCGGCTAAAGAAAAGCACCATCTTTGGCCATTTTGGGGCCATTTTACTGACTAGTTGGTCCGATGGACTAAATTTTAATTGGTCTTCACAGTCTTGTTGCATACCCACCTGCTGTACTGCTTGAGCATTAGCTTGCCTTTCGCCAAGCCCACGTGTGCTTGGGGCCAGTGCGGAGATTATATGTTCGTCATTATTATTATTGCCATATGATACTACGATTCTTATTATTGTTGTAAATGTTATTAGTGTTAATTAATATATGCTTTGTTGCAATGTTGTCATTGTTTTTGTTTTATATTTTGTAATTAGAATGCCATGCCGTGGTCGAAGGACATATTAAGCTGCTTATATACCTTAACATGACGTGTGTTTAAAACAGGAATTCTAACGGATTTTTTTGTTTCGCAGTCGAGTCTTAAAGGGTCTACAGGACCTACAGAGTCTTAGGGGGTCTTTTGGATCCTCAGGGACTTTCAAGTCCTGGGTGACTTTTGGGTGCTCAGGGTCTTGGGGGGTCTTAAAGGGTCTTCAAATTTCGAAGGGGTCTCGGCAGTCTAAAGGGTCAAAAGGTAACGCATGCATGCACACACACCTCATCCATTTATAGGAGATAATTGTTATTTATTAAATTATTGCTGTGTTCTTTGTCTGTCTCGATTTCCGCTTGTGTCTGTCCCTTCCGGTATGTAGTTATTTAGTAATATTTATTTTGTAAATAAGCGTGGGTCTGCGTGTTGGTTTTTCACCGTCTTTTTGTGCCACGTTTGGCCTCTTTAGGAATCCCTGGGAGGAATCTAGCGGAGGGCCAATAATATGGTGACATCTTCAGGCGAAGAATAAATTCATGCCTCGCCCCCAAAGGGGGTTAGCAAAATATTAGAATGACCAGCTCTCTCGTCTGACTGTGTGTATCTGCCTTTCCGCACCATCATGGGTATATGTCGGCGATGCCTGGATCGATTATTACCAAACTTGGTAGGAGAGTAGCATGGGTCAACCAAAGTGTGATATGTGGCCAACAATGACCAATGTCAAGGTCAAGGTCATCAAAGGGTGAAAAATTGTGTTTCTAACTAAAACTCTGGAATGAATCATCAGAGAAAGAAGTGTTTTTGGTTGTTTTTTTCCATTAGATTCAATGAATTAAGGCACATCAAAAGTATCCTTTACATTATTCTTTCTCTGTGATGTCACGTTTTCAGGAAAATGACGTCAAAAGTGACGTTTTCACATAAATTGAAATAATTATATGATGGAATTGGTTAATATAACAAAAAAAAACATACAACAAAATACAAACACTCATGAGGTAAACAAATAGACACCGTTCTCATGGAACACCCACTACAGACGAATCTGCCAGTGAGAAAGGGCGGATAGAAAACACTTCATAACGATCGAAAATTAAAATCACAAACAGAGTACCCACCCTTAGGGCGATCTTGTTCCAAGCATGCAACACGTTCATCTGAGGCATACCTTTATTTGGGGAGTGTATCGGCAAGTATCAGCTCTGTATAGGAAAAATAAATAACCCGGGTTACATGCATGAAACAAAAACATCCCGACTGCTTATAATTCAAAACACCTCACTGTACTGGAAAACGTGGGTACAGGAATACTGTACTGTAAATGGTGGAGACTTGTAATACCCTCAACCACCTGGAGGGGGCGCTACACGATACACATTTACATGGAGAATTTGCGTCCCTCCCTCACTCCCCCAAGACCACCGGCAAAGATAAAAACAACCCGAAACATTAATTGGGGTTATGCTGATTCTATGTGGCAAGTCTAGTTGTAATTGGGACTGAACTGTAGGAGGAGTAGCCCAACAAACAAACCCACAAACAAACACACAAACACCGGTCCGTGAATTATAATAAGGAAAATTATATTGAGAAATTTATGAAACTCCCACCACCTTAGAATGGACAACACAACAACAACAACTTCCACGACAAAAAAACAAGCAGTCATAGACTGGTACTTACGAAATCGTCAACTTGACCTCTGACCTTGTCCAATAAAGCTGTTTCTAGAGAAGGTAGCGACACAAACCAGAAGTTTATACGATGATTCTGTACCAAACCATCAAAAATCGAATGTTTGACCTCACTGTGACCTTGACCTTTGACCGATTTTGAGAAAATCTAATCAGCACTAGCCATCACCCTCCTGAATCACGTGGTGTAATTTTACATTGGTAGCTTCTTCCGTTCTCGAGTTACCGCGGATTAACGTAACGTAAAGGTCACACTCGACGGCCCCCCCCTCCAACTCGAAAGGACGCCGGGCGAGCGCGATGACGTCAGCGCGCACACGCAAAACCTTTACGTGACTCAACGACGCGTCTGCTCGAGCGCGCTGCACCACGTGACGAGCCGTGACGCGGCAGGTGAAATATTTTTATACAATCCAAAAACGTCTCCAAAACATCCGATTTTTTCCAGAATTTCACAACCGAGTGTTAAGCGTCCTAAGCGATCGCAAAAAACCGAAAACAAAATTAAAATCGAAGTTAAAACGAACTCGTAACGTCGACCGAAGCAAAAATACTCCATTCTCCACAGGAATTTACGGAATTATTTAATATTATTTTATAACACTGAAATTTTTAAAACAAGTCGTAACTCGACGAATTGACACACAAATTCCGCCGAACTTACCTCGATCTTCCAAATTCACGCTCCGTCAACAATACCTGTGGTAACTTTTCTCGAGTTATCATGTTTTAGATGTTTGACCTCACTGTGACCTTGACCTTTGATCGATTTTGACCAAAATCTAATGAGCGCTAGCCATCACCCTCCTGAATCACGTGGTGTAATTTGACATTGGTATCTTCTTCCGTTCTCGAGTTATCGTGCCTACAAACAAACACACAAACCCACAAACACACAAACGGAGGACGGAAGTCATCAATATACTTACGAAATCTTTAGATTTCGTAAGTAACAAAACTGCGATGAAAGGCCGGTTTTTCGTAGTTGCTTCACCGTATTTTTCATCATTGAGATTTACAGATAGATGTGCAATATATTTGTGAAGTGCAACATGATGTCTTTTGATTAAACCCGTCAGTGAAGCGATTGGCAGCCGGTAGGAATGCATAGCTCGTGATATTGGAAACATCTATGTTGCACAACTGGACTTTCAAGATGCTTTGAAAGTCTTGCAAGCCGATGTAGGAGGTCCCTCTTTGTGGGTGGACCCCTGCGGTTGCAGGCTCCATGGGCGCCTCTCGGAGACCCTGCATACACACGACAATGTGTTCTAACTCAGACCATATAATCTACAAATGCTGTGACAGAGCTTTTGCCCAAATTGTATGTTAAAATTGTTTGTTTGTTTTTCAAAAATAGTTTTCAGTTTTGGGCATTTTACTTTTGTTTCACTTTTACAGAACTGTCCTTTCCCACATTTTTTTTTTACACCAATTTTATCGAATCCGGATCCAACAACTTTTTGAGATATTTGTGCTATATATTGTTTTTGGCCCGATCTCTCAATGGTGAAGATTCACTTCAAAAAAATCAGATCCGGATCCGCGATCCAGATCTTCACCAAAATTGAATCACTTTTCCTTGTCAAATCCCAACGTATCCACCAAGTTCATCCGAATCCGTCTCTTAACTTTTGAGATATTGTGCTTTATATTGGTTTTTGGCCCGATCTCTCAATGGTGACGATCACTTAAAAAATCTAGTAGTCGGATCCGGATCCGGATCTTCACCAAAATGTAATCAGTTCGTCACACGCCGAAATTGTCCACAAAATTTCATCCGGATCCATCCACAAGTTTTTGAGATATCCTGGACAACACAACAGACAGAAAGGGTGAAAACATCACCATCCTTCACCTTCGGTGGCGGAAATAATGACGTCAAAATTTCTTGTATCCCATTGCTATAAACCTGCGTTGCAAAAACATTTTGAACGCCCTTAATACTTCTCCACATCACACTAGTAGCTATCATGTTGCAGCCTGCTGGCTGCGTTGCATCATTTTCTGGGGTACAGCTGATGCAGTGCCCCTCTATATACCAGTACACTGGTACTCATTTTGCCGACCTCAGAAGGATGACAGGCTGAGTCAACCCACCTGGGTTATGTCAACAGCCGACATGGGCTCAAACTCAAGACACAAAGATCTTAGCCAGCCACCTCAACCATTAAGCAACACAGGCTTCCATATTAACTACCTACTGTTAATTAAACTCTGTAGAGCATCACAATGCACTTCTGCCGTTGATAATAAAATTACATTTTGCACCATCTGGACAGTGACCTCCAAGTGATCCAAGCTCTCAGAGGCAGGATCTACGAGTAAGCATGAGCTATTGCTTACTATTTTGATGGACCGCTCCACCCAATGATGAATTGCACGTTTATTCTTATTTATTTAGTTTTATCAGTTTATGTTGATTTCCAACTATATTTGTTTTCTCTTACATTTGCAACAGTTGGTCCACTCTGTGATGCAGAGGAGAGCTGCGTGCTCAATGAATCGTATATTAGGTAACTTGTGTCCTCCACCGAGTTCTGCAATCGTTTAGGCCAGATTTGTAGTGTCTTTCATCACCAGCATTGCACACAAGCGATTGAAACAATCAACACCACCACTCTAAACCGACGGTATCAATTCTGCGTTCAGGCCTGTACTAATGAGAAATAGGAGTTTGTTCTCGCTCGTACAGCTCTCAGCTTGAACTAGTTCAGAATTTCTGGTGGATGGAGACAAGACAACAGAAGAATCTGTGGGGGGAAAACTCCCTTGTCGAGAATGGTGGGACAAGATTACCCCCTCCTGATACCTACACACAATCCTGGGTCCTTTTTTTCAGTCCATTGAGCATTTTAATTTGAAATTGCCGTTATACTTCAACCAGAGGGGCGCTTCTTCAGGATAGTACCTTCCTTAAGATTTTCAGAATAGTGAATGTGTAAACTAGTTTATTACATATTCACAAAGCATGGTGTTGGCTTCGCCGGTGAGGGGCTGCTTGGGATCCTAGGGTCCTGAGTTCGAGCCCGTTGGCTGCTGAATTAACACCAGGGGGTTGACTCAGCCTGTCATCCTCCTTAGGTCGGCGAAATGAGTACCAGTGTATTGGTAATGGCGCACAGCACCAGTGGCACAGTTGTGTCAAAGAAATGGATCGGAGTGTTGAACCCGTCCAAGATTGTGCCAACTAGCCAAGGAAAAACTGCGTGTGCAGTTCCAATGCTCTGTTTCAAGAGTATGGCGCCACCGTAGAACATATTCATATAGCAGGTTTTTAAATTGAAAAAAATAAATTGAAAACAGAAGAGGAAGAGGGAAGAAATAAAGAGGATTTTGGGAGTTTCGGAAGAGAAAGGAGGTTTGAGTGAGCTTGGAGTAAAAGAGCTTGTGCAGTATGAAGAATTGAGGAGGGCTTAAATTCCATCATATTTTCCAAAGTAATAATGATAGTTGATAGGTGGGGAATTCTTAGATAATGATATGCACTGAGAGCACTTTTATGAATTTTCCTCACATCGTGTACTTTTATGTGGTGGAGGGGAGGATTTGAATTTGTTGTGGTCAAGGTTGGCTGCGAGTTTAAAGCATTTGTGCTTGATAGTAAGTGAATAACACTAAGTTGTACTTTGGTTTCACGTTGAAGAGGTTCCCTGTCAATGCTAGAGAGAGTTCGGTTTAAGGCTTATTGTGTACGTGCTCTTCTGTCCGCCAGCAGGAGGCCGAGAATAAATCAAAAATGTGTCGAGACTCGGCCGGAAGAGCACTCATTGGCCTGCCGCTCGGCCAAACAAGCGACCGCAGGATTTGTAGAGTGGGTCGGGTTGATAGGCCACTGGCAAGTGCATGTCCATGTGCTCTGCGCAATGGCGAGGGCACCTAGTAACAGCCAAGCTACTGTATCTGTCATTAGCCGGCTAAGAAAAGCACCATCTTTGGCCACTTTATGTGGGCCATTTACTGACTGTTGGTCCGATGGAAATAATTTAATTGGTCTTCACAGTCTTGTGCATACCCCACCTGCTGTACTGCTGAGCATTAGCTTGCCTTTCGCCAAGCCACGTGTGCTTGGCGGCCAGTGCGGAGATTATGATGTTCGTCATTATATATATTGCATATGATACTACGATTCTTATTATTGTTGTAAATGTTATTAGTGTTAATTAATATATGCTTTGTTGCAATGTTTCATTATTTTTGTTTTATTTTTGTAATTAGAATGCCATGCCGTGGTCGAAGGACATATTAAGCTGCTTATATACCTTAACATGACGTTGTTTAAAACAGGAAATCTAACGGATTTTTTTGTTTCGCAGTCGAGTCTTAAAGGTCACAGGACCTACAGAGTCTTTAGGGGGTCTTCTCTTGGTTTGGATCCTCAGGACTTTCAAGTCCTTGGCTGACTTTTGGGTCTGCGGTCTTGGGGGGTCTTAAAGGGTCTTCAAATTTCGAAGGGGTCTCGGCAGTTAAAGGGTCAAAAGGTAACGCATGCATGCACACACACCTCATCCATTTATAGGAGTAATTGTTATTTATTAAATTATTGCTGTGTTCTTTGTCTGCTCTCGATTTCCGCCTTGTGTCTGTCCTTCCCGTATGTAGTTATTTAGTAATATTTATTTTGTAAATAAGCGTGGTCTGCGTGTTGGTTTTTCACCCTCTTTTTGTGCCACGTTTGGCCTCTTAGAATCCCTGGGAGGAATCTAGCGGGGAGGGCCAATAATATGGTGACATCTTCAGGCGAAGAATAAATTCATGCCTCGCCCCCAAAGGGGTTATGCAAAAATTTAGTATGACCAGCTCTCTCGTCTGAACTGTGTGTATCTGCCTTTCCGCACCATCATGGGTAATGTCAGCGATTGCCTGGATCGATATTACCAAACTTGGTAGGAGAGTAGCATGGGTCAACCAAAGTGTGATTAGCTTGTGGCCAACAAAAAAAAATGAACCGGAGTCAAGGTCAACTCGATCAAAGTGAAAAATGTTTTTCTAACTAAAATCTGCGAGATGAATCATCAGAGAAAGAGTGTTTTTGGTTGTTTTTTCCATTAGATTCAATGAATTAAGGCACATCAAAAGTTCACCTTTACATATCTTTCCTCTGTGATGTCACGTTTTCAGCGAAAATGACGTCAAGTACGTTTCACATAAATTCAAATAATTATATGATGGAATTGGTTAATATAACAAAAAAAACATACAACAAAATACACAACACTCATGAGGTAAACAAATAGACACCGCTTCTCATGCGAACACCCACTCAGACGAATCTGCCAGCCAAAATGAGAAAGGGCGAAGAAAACACTTCACATAGACGATCGAAAAATTAAAATCACAAAGAGAGTACCCACCCTTAGTGCGATCTATGTTCCAAGCAATGCAACACCGTTCATCTGAGGCATACCTTTATATGGGAGTGTATCTGCGCAAGTATCAGTCTGTATAGGAAAAATAAATAACCCGGGTACATCATGAAACAAAAACATCCGACTGCTTATAATTCAAAACACCTCACTGTACTGGAAACGTGGTACAGCGATACTGTACTGTAAATGGTGGAACTTGTAATACCTCAACACCTGGAGGGGCGCTACACGATACACATTTACATGGAGAATTGCGTCCCTCCCTCACTCCCCAAGCACCGGAAAAATTAAACAACCGAACATTAATTGGGGTATTGCTGATTCTAGTGGCAAGTTCTAGTTGTAATTGGGACTGAACTGTAGGAGGAGTAGCCCAACAAACAAACCACAAACAAAACAAAACACCGGTCCGTGAATTATCAATAAGAGGAAAATTAAATTGAGAAATTTATGAAACTCCACCACCTCTAGAATGGACCAACAAACAACAACAACTTCCACGACAACAAAAACAAGCAGTCATAGACTGGTACGTAATTACGAATCGTCAACTGACCTCTGACTTGTCTATAAAAGCTGTTTTAGAGAATGGTAGCGACACAAACCAGAAGTTTCTTACGATATTCTGTACACAACCATCAAAAATCGAATGTTTGACCTCACTGTGACCTTGACCTTTGACCGATTTTGACCAAAATCTAATCAGCACTAGCCATCACCTCCTGAATCACGTGGTTAATGTAATGACATGGTAGCTTCTTCCGTTCTCGAGTTATCGTGCCTACAAACAAACACACAAACAGAGACGGAAGTCATCAATATACTAGATTTCGTAAGTAACAAAACTGCGATGAAAGGCCGGTTTTCGTGTGTTTCACCGTATTTTTCATCATTGAGATTTCAGATAGATGCTGCAATATATTTGTGAAGTGCAACATGATGTCTTTTGATTAAACCGTCAAGTGCAAGCGCATTGGCCAAGGCGGTAGGAATGCATAGCTCATGATATTGGAAACATCTATGTTGCACAACTGGAACTTTCAAGATGCTTTGAAAGCTCTTGCAAGCCGATGTAGGAGGCCCTCTTTGTGGGTGACCCCTGCGGTTGCAGGCCTCATGGGCGCTCTCGGAGACCCTGCATACACACGACAATGTGTTCTAACTCAGACATATAATCTACAAATGCTTTTGACAGAGCTTTTGCCCAAATTGTATGTTTAAATTGTTTGTTTGTTTTTCAAAAATAGTTTTCAGTTTGGGATTTTACTTTTGTTTCAACTTTACAGAACTGTCTCTTTCCCACATTTTTTTTTTTACAATGATTTCACTGAATTTTTAAAATCTTAAAACAGCCTATTGTAACCTTTTTTTTAACTTAAACCACAATTTTAACCTTTTTAACATAAACCACAATTTTAACCTTTTTAACCTAAACCACAATTTTAACCTGTTAAACTAAACACACAATTTTAACCTTTTTAACTAAACCCAAACCTTTATAAATACCACAATTTTAACTTTTTTAAATAAACCACAATTTAAACCTTTATAATAAACCACAATTTTAACCTTTATAAAAAACCAAATTTTAACCTTTTATAAATAAAACCAAATTTTAACCTCCTTTTAAATCGTAAACCACAATTTTAACCTTTTTAAATGAAATCACATTTTAACCTTTTTAACTTAAAACACATTTTAACCTTTTTAAATAAACCACAATTTTAACCTTTTTAAATACATAAGCTTTAACTACAAATTTTAACCTTTCTATAAATTAAACACATTTTAACCTTTAAACTAAA
>CM068953.1:89426717-89448877 GCA_035128595.1 Eptatretus atami | reverse complement strand
TGATATATGACACACAAACACATACACACACACACCATACACACACCACACATACACACACACATACACACACACCCACCATACACACACACACACACGACAGCAACACACAACATAACACACACACACACACACATACACACCAATACAACACACACAACACAAACATACACACACATACACACACACACACACACACTACACATCACATACGACATACACATTACACACATACACACACACACACACACACATTACACAAAAAACACACACCCCACACCACACATACACACACACATAACACACACCACATACACACCACACAATACCATACACACACACACACACACACATACACACACATATACAAACCACACACACATACACCCCTCACATACACACACCACATACACACACACTACACATACAGCACATAACACACACACACAAAAAACACAAACACATCATACCAACCATACACACACACACAACACAACACACACGTCATGAATCGTAATTTACATACAGACAAATCGTGCACGGATTGTAATTTATACACATATTATACATATTGTTAAATACAACACATTATAGTGATGTGTTGCACTTAATATACACATGTTATAAACACAATTAATTATTACACGACGTTTATATATGGACATATTGTGCACGTTTATAGCACACGCTATCGATGCATATTGCAGGTTATAATAACAGCGTTGACAATGAACATTGCAGGTTAATATACACACGTTATACATTGACATATTGCAGTTTTATAATAAACAACATTATACATGACAACATTGCAGGTTATATAACAAACTTATAAATGCATATTGCACAGTTATATACCACGTTATACATGAATATGGCAATCTTGTTATATACACACGTTATACATGACATATTGGCACGATAATATACACACGTTAGTACATATGACATTGGCAATTGTTATAAATACAGAAACACAATGATATAGTGATGTGTTTGCAGACTTAATAATACCAAACACGTTACATGGATTGGCACTTGTTATAATACACACGTGATACATGACACATTGGCAGGTTATATACAAGCACGCTATACATACATATTGCAACGTTATATACACACATTATACATGAACAAAATTGCAGGTTAATATACACACGTTATAACATAGACATATGGCACTTGTTATATACCACATTATAGTGATGTGGTTTGCACGCTTATATACAAAGACACGTTATAAGAAACATGACAATATGGCAACTTGGTTATATACACAGGACGTTATCCACCTGGCATATTGCAACGTTATAAATACACACGTTATATCTACATGACATGGGATGGACTTGTATATGCACCATTATAGTGATCTGTTTGCAACTTATATAGGCACACGTTATAACATGACATATGGACTTGTTTTTATACACACGTTTATATGGCATATTGGCACTTGTTATATTACAACACGTTATACATGGCATATGGCAGCGTTATAATAACACGACGTTATACATGAATATGGCACTTGTTATATCCACAAACACATTTATAGTTGTGTGTTGCACTTTATAACACACGTTTACATTGACATATGGCACATTGTTATATACACACGTTATAAACATGGCATATGGCAAGGCACGTTAATAATACACACGTTATAAACATGACATATGGCATTGTTATATACACAAAACACCATATGTGATGTGTTTGCACTTATATAACATCCAGACGTTATAACATGACATAAAATGGCACTTGTTTTTATATACACACGTTTATACATGGCATATTGCAACGTTATAATACAAACGAACGTTATACATCGACAATAATGGCACTTGTTATTATGCAACACATTATAAGTGATCTGGTTGCACTTATATACACACGTTGAGTAACCATGACATATATGCACTTGTTATATACACCGTTAATACTGGCATATGGAACTTGTTATAATACACAACGTTAACATGGCATATGGCACGGTTATATACACACGTTATACAATGACCATATGGCATTGTTATATCACACATTATAGTGATGTGTTGCACTCTTATATACACAACGTTTTATACATGACATATTGTACAGGTTATATACACCACGTGATACATGACTACATTGCAGGTTTATATACACACGCTATACAAATGCATATGGCTACCTGTTATATACACACGTTTACATGACATATTGCACGTTATTACACACGTTATACATGACCATATGGCACATGTTATATACAACAACATTATAGTGCATGTGTTGGCGACTTATATACACACGTTATACATGACATATTGCAGGTTATAATACACACGTGATACATGACACATTGCAGGTTATATACACACGCTATATGACATATTGCACGTTATAATACACACATTATACATGACACATTGCAAGGTTATATACACACGTTAATACATGAACATATTTGGCACTTATATACACACGTTATACATGACATATGGGCAGCTTGTTATATACACACGTTATACATGGCATATTGCACGTTATATACACACGTTATACTGACATATGGCACTTTGTTTATATACACACGTTATACATGGCCATATGGCACTTGTTATATACCACGTTAATACTGGCATATGGCACGTATAATCACACGTTATACTGACAAATATGGCTACTTGTTATATCCCACTTATAGTGATGTGTTGCACTTATATACACACGTTATAACATGACATCATTGCAGGTTATATACACACGTGAATACATGACACATTGCAGGTTATATACACACGCTATACATAGACATATTGGGACTTGTTTATATACACACGTTATACATGACATATGGCACGTTTATATACCACGTTTATACATGACATATGGCACTTGTTATATACACACGTTTATACATGGCATATGGCACGTTATAGTACACACGTTTATACACTGACATATGGCACTTGTTAGTATACCACGTATACATGGCATTGGCAACGTTATATACAACACGTTATACATGACATATGGCCTTGTTATATCCACACATTTAGTAGTGATGTGTTGGCACTTATATACACACGTTTATACATGACAATATTGCAGTTATATCAACACGTGATACATGACACATTGGCAGGTTATATACACACGCTATACATGACTACTGCAAACCTTGTTTATATACACACGTTATAACATGACATATTGCACGTTATATACACACGTTATACATGAACATATGGCACTTGTTTATAATACACACATTATAGTGATGTGTTGCACTTATAACACCGTTATAACAATGACATATTGCAGGTTAATATACACCGTGATACATGACACAATTGCAGGTTATATACACACGCTATACATGAATATTGCACGTTATTACACACATTATACCATGAACATTGCAGGTTATCGTACACATCGTTATACATGACATATTGCACGTGATAAATACACACGTTATACATGACATATGGCACTTGTTATATACACACGTTATACATGGCATAATTGCACGTTATATACACACGTTATACATGACATATGGCACTTGTTATATACAAAACACGTTATAACATGGCATATGGCACTTGTTATATACACACGTTATACCAATGGCATATATGGCACGTTATATACACAACGTTATACATGACATATGGCATATGTTATATCCACACAATTATAGTGATGTGTTGCACTTATATACACCGTTATAACATGACATATTGCTAGGTTATATAACACACGTGATACATGACACATCTTGCAGGTTATTACACACGCTATACATGACATTGCACTTGTTATATAAACACACTTATACATGAATATGGCACGTTATATACACCACGTTATACATGACATATGGGCACTGTTATATACACACGTTATTACATGGCATATTGCACGTTATATACACACGTTATACAGACATATGCACGTTATTATACCACACGTTTTATACATGAATTAATGGCATTGTTATATCACACGTTTATACATGGCATATTGCACGTTATAATACACACGTTAATACATGACATATGGGCACTTGTTATATGCACACATTATAGTTGATCTGTTGCACTATATAACAACGTTATAACATGACATATGGCACTTGTTATATACAACACGTTATCTGGGCATATTGGCACATTATAATACACAGTTTATACATGGCATATTGCAATTATATACACACGTTATAACACACACGTTATACAAATGGATAATGCCGTTATATACACACGTTTATACACAACGTTATACATGGCATATTGCACGTTATATAATACACACGTTATCACACACGTCTTATACATTGCATATTGGCACGTTTATACTACACACGTTATAACACCACGTTAATACATGGCATATTGGCCACATTTATAATACACACGTTTTATACTTGCATATTGCACGTTATATACACAGTTATAACACTCCCACGTTATATATTCGCATATTGCACGTTATATGCACACGTTATACATTGCATATTGTCACGTTATTACAACACGGTTTACATTAGATATTGCAACGTTATATGCACAACGTTTATACACTGGCATTTGCACATTATATACACACGTTAAGTACATTGCATATTTGCACGTTATATACACACGTTTAATAACATATGGCATATTGCACGTTTTATACAACACAATTATACAATGCATATTGCACATTATACACACATGTTATACATTGCATATTGCAAACGTTATAATGCACACGTTATACATAGGCATATTGCGCATTATAATACACACGTAATACATTGTATATTGCAATTATATACACATGTTATACATTGGCATATTGCACTTATATACACACGTTATACATTGCATATTGCACGTTATATACACACGTTATACATGACATATCGCACGTTATATACACCGTTATAACATGGCATATTGCACGTTATATTACACATGTTCTACAATGGCATTCGCACGTTTTATACCATGTTATACATGCATATTGCACGTTATATACACACGTTATACTGACATATTTGCACATTATATACACATCGTTATACATGGCATATTGCACATTATATAGCACGACGTTATACATGGCATATTGCATGTTACATACACACCGTTAACATTGCATATTGCTGTTTATATACACATGTTATGCGTGACATATGGCACTTGTTTAAGAACACCGATATAGTGACGTGTTGCACTTGTTATAATAACACACCTTAATGCATGACATGTGCATACGTTATATACACAAATGTTATATGTGACCCTTACGATACATATTACAAATTACATACATACACACACACCACATACACACATACACACACACACACACACACACATACACACATACCACACACACAACAACCACAATACAACACATCCCACACACACACACACACACACACACAAATGGAGGTGGATACTTTTAGACCTGATAGGTCTCCTGTTCCATCTCCTGAAACATGGAGGGAAACAGTCAATAACGCACTTTCACACACACACACATGCAATATATATATATTATACTATTATATATATATATGTTACAACAAGCCGGAAGGCGGCGATGGTCGCCCGAGCATGAAACTAATAAGATATAGGAGCAAAATGGATGTCATATAGCGGATAGGGAATCACTTAAGATTACGCATACAAATCTCATCCAGTTCATCTACTGATAACTACTGCTGAATCCATTTGAATGACAAGTACCGAAAATGCGGTTTGAAATTGGAAATCCCAAAGTTCGAAGGGGCCGTGGGTGAACAAAGATCTAAATCGAAATCCGGCTCAATCGTTTGTGTACAATTATTCCAGACGATTAGTGTGAATTTTCATGACCCCGCGACCCTAACCCTAGGAGGAGTAGCATTTGGCGCGAAGGCATCTCCAGCTCTCGCATATTATCGATTTTTGCACTAAATTGACCTTTGACCCTGACCTAAGCGCGAAATCGGTCAATATGTCCTGGGGCAAAGTTGTACGTACTCATTGATACCATGAACCTGCAAAGTTTCATTCGTATCGATGCACTCACCTGGTCGCTAGGGGGCCCTTCAATTTTCGGGCCAATTTTTCGCGCATACCCTATTTGTAGGGGAGTTTCTACTGCGGTAAAGTATTCCATATATCACAAAAACCGGAATGATAATTTGATAGAGCATCACCTGTATATCATTCTGCAAATTTCATAACCCTACGTGGGATAATGGCTTTCGGATTGGATTTCGCGTTTTGAAGTGATACCGATTCTTGAAGGTTTTTTCGGTTGTTGCTCAGGGAACCAAAGAGTCCTAGACCATCACAATTTCCAAAGCATAGGTCATAAGATGTACCACACCCGAGTTTGGTCAAAATCCGCCCCACGTTTACTCAATTATGCTTGAGACCAACGAACAAACATCAAACAAACTCCAACAAACAGACAGAAATAATGACAATAGGGTCACCTATTTCGGGCGACCCAATATATGTATATAAATATTTTATATATCAATATATCATATATATATATATATTATATATTACCCAGTATATACATATATACATATATATTGTTTTGCCAGGCCGGAGTCGGGTGAGAAGACACCAGTGGGGGGGGGGGGGGGGGGGGGGGGGGGGGGGGGGGGGGGGGGGGGGGGGGGGGGGGGGGGGGGAAGCTATTCTCGTTTCCCACCAGACTCCCGGAATTGCCAAGGGCATGAGCACGGATATTCATGAACGCGGCGGGTTTGCTAACCGACCATGAACGCCAATAACTCACCCAGTGATTCGGGTCGGTCCGTCTAGTTTAACAGGTACAAAAAATAACCAACGTGATCTAATTACGGGGACAACGCCTCAAGTAGCTTGTCCGACACGCGGAATCACTTCACCGGAACCAGATGCAGCCGAGCGACACTGCCAAGGCACTACCGGCTAAAAGCAGGAACATTGAGAAATGAAGTCCCGCTAAGTTAGAATACAGACCATGCTGGTCAATGAAAAGAACAGACAAAAGGAGCTGGGAACATTTCGCAAAGGATTTTTACAGGCAGGCGAGGAAAGGTAGTGGGCACAGTGAATGTATGTTTATTGTTGTGGTGTGAAAGCAGAGATCGGACAGACATGTGAAAGGTGCAGGCAATATACAAGCAATTAACAAAATCAGACACAGAGGAGAGTCATCCCGATATAATTATTGTTACAATCTTAACTTAAATTGAGGAAGGGGCCAGAACACACACCACACACAACACACACCCACATACACAACAACACACACGACACACACCGGATGAGGAGGAGTTTATGAAGAGAAAAATAGAGGCAAATGAGGCTAACGGTCTCTCAATACCCATGCACGATTGGGGCCCGACCGTGGCCACAAATACGTTTTGGGGGGATGCTCCGCTGGGCGAACCTCCCTGACAGCTCTCTTGTTTTGTGACAGCTCTCTCTTTGGCTCTCTTGCTGACAGTCGTCTTTCTTGTGGCACTTCGTGCAGCT
The DNA here is from genome assembly GCA_035128595.1 of Eptatretus atami. Taxonomy (NCBI): domain Eukaryota; kingdom Metazoa; phylum Chordata; class Myxini; order Myxiniformes; family Myxinidae; genus Eptatretus; species Eptatretus atami. Next base: position 89,441,354 of record CM068953.1, on the reverse strand, counting down.
GGCGTCAGTCCAGAGAATGCACAAGACGTGGGGCGTGAAAGGAGGGAATTGAATGGATGTCAGAAGCGCAATGGGTGCGAGAGAGGCGGAGTCCGAACGCAAGTGGGCGGAGAAAGGGCAACGAGGTGGTGAAGAAGGCGAGTCAGCAGGCGCATTCGAAGAAGGGTGAGCCAGCAGGTGGAAAATGGGTAGGTTGTCGATCCCAAGCCAGACAGAATGGCCAACAGGAATGGGCAGGAAACGACTCAGGAACGATGACGACCTCACTGCCCCCGCGACCCATCCTTTTTCTTGATCTGGTGGTGGCGGGGCTGGGCGATGACCCGAAGCAATTTGTTGTCACCCGAATCGGGTTGGGCCCGGCCAGACACAGGCTGGCCCGCCCTGAAACCGGACAGCGGCTTCCAACTTCACTTCGAGCAAGATGGTTCGCAAGCTGCGGAATCGTCTCGCTCCGAGCACCGTGACATGAAATACTGGTTAGCCTTGCACTGAACCCAGTTCATATGAATGGCCTTGCACCGAACTCAGTAATATGAATCGCCTTGCACCGAACCCCATGCGTGCCCTGGCGACCCGTGGTTGGCACTGGTTAACTTGCCTGCTCCATGGTGCGCCACGCGGCCTGAGCGATCCCGGCCCACAAGCGCGCCACGCGGCCTGAGCGATCCGGCTGCACAGACGCGCCACGTGGCCTGACGATCCGGCCGCAAGCAAATTCCTCTGCTGGTAGCAGCTGCGTCGAGGCGGAGGTGCGGGAGGAATGTCTGCTGTAACCGGGAACATTTGTGGCTGTCGTGGTGAGCAAAGACCGACGGTAAGAACGTTATTGTAACCCATACACAGACACGCTAAGAATGTGTGTTTAATTCGTGCCCCGTTTCTGTACGATGATAAAGTATCAACGGGCTGCGCGTGAGTCACCATTTTACTACGTGGTCAGCGCACAGGTCCGCCCGCCCATTGAGGCATGCCCTATAATACAGTGGCGCAGTCCGCATTGTACCGTGGTGTTGCGTGGGTCCGCCCGCATGAGCATGCCCTGTACAGTGCCGGCGCGGGTCCGCCCACCATTGAACATGCCCCCGTACAGTGGCGCGCGTGGTCTGCCATTGTAACGTGGTCCAGCGCGCGGGTCCGCACGCATCCTGAGCATGCCTGTACAGTGCCGGCAGTTATCAGAGGCGGGGGATGCCGGTGCTCGCCTGATCTGTGGTCAGGGAATTGAAGGGAAAGGGTTGGATATAATTATTAGAGTGTGAGATTTGTAAAATGGGTTGGAAGGGCGCGGCTTGCGTGCGCTTTGGGCAAGTTGCCAGCATTTAGGGTGCCATCTTCTTCCTTCCTCGTACGTGTTTGGAATTTTTTTTGACAAGGCTTGTGATTTTTGCAGAGGGGCGTCGTGTTGTGTGTGCTTTCTGTCCAGTGGGTGGAAATTACTGCCGCAACGTGCGTTTGGTGGGCTGTGATTTCTGCAGAGGGGTGTCTGGCCTTCGCTGAGGACCCATCTCACAGCGAGGGCAAGACGTGGCTGGATTTACCTCAGGAATAAGAGTAGAAGAGTAGGAATACAGAATAGGATGAGTCAGAGATTTAATCAAGAACCTAGCTTATGAAGTTTACACACGCACTGTCCCGTTGTCCCGCTAGACAAGAGGGAGGGACTATCTTGAACTACATTAATGAAAATAACTGTGACTAGGGACCACTGTATGTTGGCTGCTATTGGGTTGGCAGGGATGTGGTTTCCAGAACCGCAACTAATATATTATCATATATTATATATATTTAAAACGCACTTTTCCAATGACTGATTGACTCACTCACCTCACTCAGTGATATTAAACAATCGGTACTTCCAAGAGACCGTAGAAAGCTGAAATTTTGCGGGCCAAATGGACAATAAAGCCAGTATATACTGGGGACAAAATCACAAACATCGGGAAAGCATCGTAAAATTCAAATACAAATAAAATTGAAAAAAATTAATGAAAAATAATAGATGAAAAAAGCAATTGCAGGTGAGCGACTCGAGCCAATGGGGAAGCAACGTTTCATATGATTACAAAAATGTATAAGCACCTACCCTGCTAGTAACACACACACACACACAGGGCACACACTCTGTGTATTTTCTTTCCATATTTTCGTTATTTGAGCCAATCATCTGAAGCTTTACCTTTGGTGGTTTGTGGGGCAGGTAGCACCTCTACAGCTTTGAGGCATCCTCCAATTGGTGAGAAGGTATTTTGTCCCATTTGAAGGAAGTGCCAGCGGTTGGGTTGTTTTTTATCAGCGCACATTCGGATGTATGGTGTGGCCGCACAGACACAGGGCTTTGCCAAGAAGGGGACTGGCGTCTCTCTGAGATTTTTTTTCTTTCGCTCTCACTCACTATTCAATCTCCCCCAGGCTTTCTTCTTCTCCATGGCTCAGCTCGCAGGTTACCTGACAATTGACGGAAGGCCACGCTCCTTTCGGGATTACCCCGCTCTTCCCTCCACGGACCACAAAGGCCGGCGCGTCCGCCGTTAGCATCTCGGCACGAGAATCATTCAGGTCCTCAGAATGTCGCTCGACATCACTGCACAGCCGTGCAGCCGCTGCAAGCTGTAGGCCTCAACGCCATGCGCACCCGACAATGACCACCTCTTCCAATGGCTTATCGAACCTTCTCTCTCGAGCCCCACTGCTTTCCACTCTGCAAACTACTCCCCGACGTGTATGTATTTGGCAAATTACAAATTTACGAACCAGAGTTGTTTGTTCACGATGTAAATAATTTCTGCGCATAAGTTTACATAAATTTTACCTTATTTTTTTTTTCCCCCCATTAACTCTGTTCAGAGAAAGAAAAGAAAAAAATCCTTTTTTCCTGATAGTTTGTAAAATTCAGTCAAGCTCATGTGAACAGCACCAGCCGACCTTAATGTGGTGTGTGGTGGCCATGGCATCAAGCAATCTCTCCATTTCCTCGATTTTGTCCTCACGCCCACCACTTGAAAAAAAAAAAAAATGGTTTCATGCTATATCGTCCCCTGTTGTCGTGTTGTTTGCGTTTATTTTGCTCGTTTCTAAACTTGTAATTTTCCTGGAATGCTTCTCAAATCCCGATTTTTTGCTGTTAAAACCAAAAGCACCACACCGGCACGCTTGCTCGATCGACGCCACGCGTACGTCAGAACCTTTCAGTTGACTGCAATCGAAGAGATCATTGGGAACACAAATTGTCCTGCACATCTCATCACGAGTGTTTTTCTCCGCTATGGAACCCTCTGCGATCGGGGAATCGTCATTGAACGTCATCTAACAAGAGCGGCAAACGTGCCGTTGCAGCCTCGACCTCTGTAATCGTTTTTCGGCAGGAAAATGTGACGGATGTGCTTGTGAGCATTATTTTTGACATGGCCCATAAAGAAAAATTCGCGCCTCGCTCGATTCTAGGTTAAGACACAAGGTGAGGCAGGGAAAGGCTCACGCGGGCCTTTTCCCCGCCCTCCTACCCTCTGCTTGGCCCGGTAATCTGCACGTTTTGCTGTTGGGCGGACACGTTCAAACGTTTCGAACAGCCCGTCACTCCGATGTCAAACAGCATAATATGTGGGAATACGTGAATTGTCATGGCAAAATCTTTCACGGGCATGAACGATTGGCGAATTGTAAATGAAACTAATTGTTTTGCTGACTGAATGTAGATGCCACAAAGATGCGGCAACTCCAAATGTGTGCGGCAACTGAGGTCAGAAGATTGCTGAAAACGAAGGCATGTTTTTAGATGCTTTTTGTCTTTTATGAAATATCTAGCAGCACGCAATGAGGTTTCGAAGAAGGTTGAGTTGCGAGAAAGTGAATGACCTCGGTTCACCTGAAGGGCCTCATGTTTCAACTCTATCCAATATTTCTGTCGTGGATTGTCCTCATTCCTTGTTACTCCGTCTCCGAAGGTCCGGGGTGGATGCAGGTTATGTTTTCACCCTGTCTGTCTGTGAGAATGAATATCTCTCAAAGTATGGTTGGATTGCAGACGAAACCTTGGTGGACAGTTTTTGGTGTCCGACAAGGACTATTGGTTTGAATTTTGAGATCTGAATCCGGGAGAATAGGATAATGAAAAAAATTTTTTTAGCGATTCTTCAAACCATTGAGAGGATGAGGCCCAAAAACTAAGAGCCTGCAATATTTTCAAAAAAGATTGTGGTCCATTTATGAAAACTGGGGGTGGATAGGTTTGGGAATGTGACAGAATAAGCCCGATTTGATTTAGGTTTAAGTCCAAATCCAGATCCGGCCTTGGTCGTGGATACAAAAGGTGAACTATTCAAGTCGAGCGGTGGTATGCTTCTCTCTACCGAGTGCCGTTTCTATTTTTTCTTGTAAGTCATGGTAGAGGTTGGCATGGAGTTTGTTTTGTCAATATAAATTTTCTGCATTTAAACCCGCACAAATTATTCAGGAAATGATATCAATGCTGTCCAATAACTTCCTGGGTAAAAAAGGTGTACATCAAATCAAGTGAGATCTCACTGGAGACAGTTTGCACTCTTTGGTGATGCAATATCATTCAGTTGTTCATTGTGTTTAAATGAATGCAGACCATTTCAAAAATGGCCGTGGTATGGGGTGAGCACTCTTCAGCGATTATGAAATATAACAAAGACTTTCACTCATGCAAAAATGGAAACTGTGTTGAACAGTTAATCTTGTCCGAAAAATTAGATGTTCTGGCAGTGATAGAACTGTGAGAATAAATATTTTGTTTCTCACTTGAATTCAATAATGTTATTGCAAAAAGGAATCATGTTTGATCAAAAATGCAACCGATGAAGGCCAATGCAACAGAGCTTGTTGGAGACACTACCAGAGGGAGGAGGATGAATTTCTTGAGAAACTTTGACGTGTGTGAGAACCTGGGTCCATCATTTCACGTCGGAGGTTATAAGTGAGCACGCATGGATCACGTGTAGGACTTCTTGTACTCACGGCAAAAAAAAATTCATTGCTCAGCTATCACCTGTAAACTTCATGGCAAGTGTTTAATACAGGAAGTGAATGGTTTAATTATCTTTGGAAATTTAATTGACTGGGAAACTATCGCATGCGCAAGGCCACAGTGACCTGTTATACACAAAAGAGAAGACAAGCAATATCTAAGGACCAGGTAAGCTGTCTCAAGGGCAATGATTTACGACACGACAATGGTTTGCTTCACAAGGCAAATGTTATCAGACTACTTTAGAATTAGACCTATCCATCCATACCATCAGCACCATCTCTGGTCAGACAGATAGCAGCATCCAAGATGGTCATTGAAAGCCTGGATCTTAGTTTTGAACACTGGAAAACCCGTAATCCAGCGGCTCGCGACTTCCTCATTTCAGCAATTTGAGGGCGCAAAAAGGGATAATCTAGAGTCCCTCCGCAAAGATGACTGCATCATCTGCGAAATCATGGTCAGAGATGTTGACATTCCAAACGATGCACCGCGCTTGATCTCTCCGGCATGCCTCCCAGAATCCAGTCATACAAGGCTGAAAAGTGAGGGGGCCAGTACACACCCACTGACGAACACGCAGTCACAACCTGGAAAATATGTCGGGATGGTATCACCACATCTCAAGCAACTCTTAGTAGCAGAGTAGATTTCAGACATCAGATTGATCAAGTTTGGTGGCCACACATGAAAAGACCAAGAATCCTCCCAGAGGGCATCCCTGATTCACTGAATCGAAATGCTTTGCAGAGATCAACAGAGGCAAACAACAGCCCTTGCAAAACTCTCCGCCTGCGTTTCGGTGAGGACCCGAAGAGCAGGATACGGTCTATCATTGACCTCTTTGATGTAAAGCTGATGACTCTGGGTGCTGGTGCTGTTGTGCTCAATGCAGATGGTGGAAAACCCTATCAAATAATTATTCGAGCAAAGACCTTGCCCGCACTGACGAGGAATGTCACCCCTCACTAGTTGTTTTGCAGTCCTGGTGATCACCCTTCCTTTTCCAGAAAGGGACAACAAGGCCCCTAATTCCAGTCAGTTGGGATGATGCTGTTTTCGCAGGCAGAGCACAGACTGCAATGCAATGGATATGAGCCAGCATTTCCACCAGCATTGAGAAGTTCAGCATGGAGCCACAAATCCAGGCAGATTTACTTCATTCAACTGGTTCACCGCAGCCTGTGTTTCCACAAACGTAAGGGTGGATTCAGAGTTGATCGGAGGGTCAGCAATAGGGATAAGTAACTACACCCTGACATCCAACTTCAAACCAGCTTGGTGAATCAGCATGTTACAATCCTCTCAAAGTAACCAGCCCAGCGGTCTTCACTTTGGACCTCCTCTGTCAAAGCCCACCACCTCTGCTCTATTGCAATACAACTGAGGGATGGGCTTGGAGATGCAATGTGTGAATTCCCCTGTACGCGCAGGATGAGAACACTTGACCACAGGTGCATCTCTACCACCTCACACGATTCCTTTCACATGGGGCCTCCCTTTATCCACCACTGAGTGCACGTACAGTTTTACGCCTGAACTTCCTGAGCAACTCAGGCTCTTGCCCATTATGCCTGGCCCTGCGACTCTGGGTCAATGGTAATCCAGTGTTCCCGAGAAGACAAAATTCTTCTTCGCCTGACAGTGGGTTTCCAAAATATCTGCCTGGCAACTTCAAGGACGGTGGTCTTTGAAGCACTCCACAACTCTTCAGGATTTCCCTAAACACAACAGACCCCCAAAATCCAACTCACCCTGGTTCACAAAACTCCTCAGCTACCCTATCATCCTTGAGCTTGCCAACATCCGCCTCGCTTGGGATCGGTACCATTCTCCTGTGATTTAAACTGCAACTTCAGATTTGCTACAACAGCATGTGGTCTGTAAATTGAGGAACAGAGCACTCCAGTAGAACCGTAAAGATCCTGAAATTATCCTCCCATCACCCTCAGCGAGTACATAGTCCAATCTCCTTTACCACAACCCCAGGATTGGGATATCAAGTCCAGCGATGAGCACTGGTGGATGCTGAAACCATGACCAGCCTATCCTAAGTCCACGACTTCTTGCAAAGTCAAAGTACTTAGGGATGGTTTAATTAGACATGTTGGTCCCATGGGTCTGGAACTGGTGAACACAGAAGAGGCACTATCAAGTTGCAGTCGTGCATTGAAATCCCCCAAGATTAGACGAGCAATATAAATGACGTCTGGGGTCCGGCCTGGGGAGTCCATGGATTCAGCTGGATCATGGGGTGTGGCGCTTGCGCTACTGCTAAGATGGGTACCTGTGCGGGGAGGATGAAGTCCGAGTTGTTGGTCCTGGTGTTCACAGTCTTGGCTCTACGGATGTGGAGACTTGGCTTTGACCAGGGATCGAGACAGAGACTTAATTCCTTTGTACCAGGTCTCTTTCGGAGCATCCTTGGTATCGTTGTTCGACTTTGAGTCCAATGAGCGGTTGCCTGAGAGAAGTCAAATGATACGTGTTACCTGCATAGTCCTGAGAGTATCAGCCTGCAGCTGTATGGGACATGTGGCTCGTTTTCTGATGCTGATCCTGCTCACCAGATTTCTCTCAGTGAGGGAGCCTACGTGAGTGGAGGAAGGCAAATGGGGTTGACCACGTGCTTGTGGTTGCAGAGTTGATCACATCTCAAGAGATGGGAGATGGGGCCAGGCCATCTGCCTGGGGATGGGTCAGCGGAGGCCCCTGGAGTACTGGTGGAAAGTGGGATGCAGCCGACGCGCTGCTCGGCGCAATGTTCGCCATACTGACCTGACTGACATTGTAATACATACTCCGTGATACTATCGTAAATATCTTTCATTGCTGATTTGAATAATCCTTGTTTGCTGTGAATAAATGGTATTGGTTGAACTGCTAAATGTTTTCCGAACCTTGCTCGCTTTTTGTCCCTTTCTCCATTGGTCGACATTGTGTGTAGGTTTAGTTAGATTGGCGGAAGTTTTGCCCCACTGATTGGCTCCGGGGATTGGCCAACAGCCATCCACGTCGCTCAGCAACATAAGAAATAAATGGGTGGCTGTTGATCATAATTAAGGGCTGCCATGCAATGTAAGTAAATGGCCGAACAAGGTGAATACCCTGCTCGCTTCGGTCTTATAATCACGGCCACATTTGCCCTTGTAACTCACGGACTGCGCCAGAGTATCTGTGGCCGGTTACAATGGTATCGAGGACTCCCTCTGATAACACCCAGACCCTGCATCTATAATGATTATACTTCAGGAAGCAATATATAGTTTTGGCTCGTTATTGTCACGTACTTTTCCGCATATCTTCAGATCTGTGAGTTGGAACAGACTGACCATGACAGAGAGGCGGAGCATTGAATCTCTCAAGCAGTGCTTAAACCCATTCATTATAAAAGGTCTTTTGCTGTAGGTCATTTTTACTTTAACTGTGTGGCATATGCATCAGGGAAGAAAGATAAAGGTTTTTGATCGTTTATTTTCCAACTATCTTTTCCATATAGCTCTGCAGATTTCTGAAGTTTGGGAGCAACCATGACCGCTCATGATCCGCTTAGTCACATATCCTTTCCGCATATATTGCTTATTTTGAAATTTTTTTATTGACTTACAGGGAGCCTATCGACGGATGTGGAGGGGATCTGAGTTGTGAGGGAGGTTGATACTTGGCGTTGTTGAATCCGGTCTTGAGGATTTGGGGTTCGGATGCAGGGTTGACGAACTTTGGGTTTGAAGCTGGTGGGTAGCGTTGGGGCTGAAGTCACATTTTACATTTCACGTGGAATTTCTACCGGGTTCCTTGCTACTTCATAATAATCAATATCCTCATCTGAATACGATGATCATTTAGACTGACATTAAAATCAATTTAACATACAGCATTGGCATTCTTATATTCGCTCTTCCGTGGAAATGGCAATTTACTTTGAAAAAAATTACCCCGTCTGGGGGCAGTGACTTTCACTCTGCTGCGAGAAAATATATAGCCTCCTGAATCGGTAGGGCAGTTTTTGCAAACTTTGAAGTAACGTGACACAAGATTCAAACCGTCTGACAATTTAGATATGTCAAATTCATATCAACATTAGAGCTTTAAAATGGAAAAGTTGATCGTTTCGATTTGCCATTGGTCCGTACAACGAAGCGAATATAAATCGGCGACAATTTTCATTTCCCATTAGATTCATATGCCACAATCAATTCAAGATTGCTTGAGACAATGTAGGAGAAGAAGATTTTGAAAATCGTTCATTTTCGCATCTTTTTGCCCAATTTTGAAGTCACGTACATCGACAAACGAACAGGCAAAATATCGAAATACGGCCCGACCAAAATTTAATATTCTCCATATGATCATATGCCACAATTCATAAATTCAAGATGCTTGAGAAGTGTAGAGGAGATAGATTGAAAATCGTCATTTTTCGCATTTTTGCCAAATTTGACAGTCACGTGACACGGAAACGAAGACATATCGAAATCCGCGCCCCGACCACATTAGATATTGTCCCATAATTCATATGCCTACAATCAAAATTCAAATTGCTTGAGAAATGTAGGAGAATTAGATTTTTAAATCTCATTTTCGCCTTTTTTGCCAACTTGAAGTCACGTAACATGAAAACGAAAGCGAATATCGAAAATCCGGCCCGACAAAATTTAGATATTGTCCCATAGATTCATTTGCTACAATCAAATTCAAGATCCTTGAGAAATGGCGAGGACATAGAATTTGAAAATCAGTCATTTCGCAACTTCAAAGGCCCGTGACCTTGACCATTGACCTTCGCGTGACCTTGAAAGTCATACCATCGTTACATCTCATCGACCTCTATCAGGATCACTATATGACCAGATCTCCCGTTCAACTTCATTGTGAACGGACGGACGGACCGACGGACGGACCATATTACCCTTTCTCTCACCAATATTATTAGGTCATTGGAAAATGACCTAAAAAGTGAGAAGAGCGAGCCACAGCATGTTGTGATGTCATTCCCATAAAATACTCAAAACTATTAAACTCTAGACATCATCCTTTCTTCCCTTAATCATGACAAAATAGCTTGAATGAACTCTAAAAATCAGTCAAAGACACAATTTCACTAGTACAAGATTAAACTAGAATGGCACTCGGAAGAACGCGTACCTCTCCAGACTGATCAATTTACATTTTGTATCCCACTGATAGTCAGATCTGGTCCCAGACGTGAACCAAAATCGATTGGCTTGTTTCTTGTCACCTAACCAACTCATTCACCAAATTATCATAATCCATCCACAACTTTTTGAAACATCATGGCATATTTAGGTGGTGACCATCGTGATAAGTCGAAGCAGCGGGCCCCTTACAGACCATGAATCGCCAATACATTCGACCGCGTGGGGTAGGGTTAATTGCCACACTTCCAATAACCTAATTACCCATGCGGCAAAAGATACCGGGGAATTCACACCCTTGACAGACCTCGAGTGGGACGAGCCGTTACCGTGCCCGAACCGTGTGTAACCCGAGCGGAGGTCACCAAGGCTCGTCGGTCCAAATGAACAATTTACTGCTCGCTATTCTCCACACACCGTGCCAACCAAGAAAAAAACGAGACAAGAACACGAAGCTGAACCATTTAACAAAAAGGGATATATTACAATGGGACAGTAAATTGTTCATTTGGACCGACGAGCCTTGGTGACCTCCGCTCGGGTTACACACGGTTCGGGCACGGTAACGGCTCGTCCCACTCGAGGTCTGTCAAGGGTGTGAATTCCCCGGTATCTTTGCCGCATGGGTAATTAGGTATATTGAAGTTTGGCAATTAACCCTACCCCACGCGGTCGAATTATTGGCGATTCATGGTCCTGTAAGGGGCCCGTGCCTTTCGCACTTATCCGAGGGTCACCACCTAAATATGCCATGATGTTTCAAAAAGTTGTGGATGGATTATGATAATTTGGTGAATGAGTTGGTTAGGTGACAAGAACAAGCCAAATCGATTTGGTTCAGGTCTGGGACCAGATCTGACCTATCAGTGGGATACAAAATGTAAATTGATCAGTCTGGCAGAGGTACGCGTTCTTCCGAGTGCCATTCTAGTTTATATCTGTAGTACTAGTGAAATGTGTCTTTGACTGATTTTAGAGTTCATTCAAGCTATTTTGTCATGATTTAGGGAAGAAAGGATGATGTCTAGAGTTTAATAGTTTTGAGTATTTTATGGGAATGACATCACAACATGCTGTGGCTCTGCTCTTCTCACTTTTTAGGTCATTTCCAATGACCTAATAATATTGGTGAGAGAAAGGGTAATATGGGTCCGTCCGTCGGTCCGTCCGTCCGTCCGCCGTTCACAATGAAGTTGAAGCGGGAGATCTGGTCATTAGTGATCCTGATAGAGGTCGATGAGACGTACACGATGGTTTGACTTTCAAGGTCACCGAAGGTCAAGGTCAAGGTCACGAGGCCTTTGAAGTTGCGAAAATGACGATTTTCAAATTCTATCTCCTCGCCATTTCTCAAGTGATCTTGAATTTGATTGTAGCAAATGAATCTATGGGACAATATCTAAATTTTGGTCGGGCCGGATTTTCGATATTCGCTTTCGTTTTCGTGTTACGTGACTTCAAAGTTGGCAAAAAATGCGAAAATGATGATTTTAAAAATCTATCTCCTCCTACATTTCTCAAGCATCTTGAATTTGATTGTAGCATATGAATCTATGGGACAATATCTAAATTTGTTCGGGCCGGATTTTCGATATTCGCTTTCGTTTCGTGTCACGTGACTTCAAAGTTGGCAAAAAATGCGAAAATGACGATTTTCAAAATCTATCTCCTCCTACACTTCTCAAGCAATCTTGAATTTGATTGTGGCATATGAATCTATGGGACAATATCTAAATTTTGTCGGGCCAGATTTTCGATATTCTCTTTCGTTTTCGTGTCACGTGACTTCAAATTGGCAAAAAATGCGAAAATGACGATTTTCAAAATCTATCTCCTCCTACATTTCTCAAGCGATCTTGAATTTGATTGTGGCATATGAATCTATGGGACAATATCTAAATTTGGTCGGGCCGGATTTTCGATATTCGCTTTCGTTTTCATGTCACGTGACTTCAAAGTTGGCAAAAAATGCGAAAATGACGATTTTCAAAATCTATCTTCTACATTTCTCAAGCAATCTTGAATTTGATTGTGGCATATGAATCTATGGGACAATATCTAAATTTGGTCAGGACGGTTTCGAATTTTGCTTTCGTTTCGCGTCACGTGACTTCAAAGTTTGCAAAAACTGCCCTACCTTCAGGAGGCTATATATTTTCTCGCAGAGATACCGTCACTCCCGCATGGGGGTAATTTTTTTCAAAGTAACTTGCCATTACACGAAGAGCGAAATAAGAATGCCAATCTGTATTTAAAACTGATTTTATGTGCTCATCAAATGATTCCGCTATCAGGTATGGATATTATTATTATGAACTAGCAGGAACCCGTAGAAATTCCACGTAATGTAAAATGTGACTTCAAGCCCCCAACCTCCCCACCCACCTTACAAACCCAAAGTCGTCAACCTCCGCCTCCGAACCCCAAGTCCTCAAACTCGGATTCACAACCCCAAGTACTCAACCTCCCCCTCACAACCTCAATCCCCCTCCCCACCTGTCATGGTCACCTGTCAAACTCAAAATCCAGCAATATATGCGGAAAGGATATGTGACTAAGCAGATCATCAGCGTCATGGTTGCCTCCCCAACTCACAATCCTGCGAGATATATGGAAAAGATATGTGACAATAAACGATCCAAAACCTTTTATCTTCTTCCTGATGCATATGTCCACACAGTTAAAAGTAAAAATGACCTCAGACAAAGACCTTTTATAATGACATGGGTTTAAGCCTGCTTGAGAGAATGCCAATCTTCTCCCCTCCTGTCATGGTCATCTGTCCAACTCACAATCCTGCAAGATATGCGGAAAAGTTACGTGACAATAAACGAGCCAAAACTAATTATATTCTTCCTGAAGTATATCATTATAGATGCGGGGTCTGGGGTTATCACGAGGGAGCTCCTCATACCTTTAACCGGCCACAGATAACTCTGCAGTCCGATGAGTTACAAGGCAAATGTGGCCGCTGATTATAACCCCGAGCCGAGCAGGGTATTCACTCCTTGGTTGCGCATTACCTTACCATTGGCATGGCAGCCCTAATTATGAGTCACAACAGCCACCCATTTATTTCTTATGTATGCCTGAGCCGACCGTGGATGGCTGTTGGCCAATCCCGGAGCCAATCAGTGGGGCAAAACTTCCCATCTAACTAAACCTACACACAATGTCGGACCAATGGAGGAAAGGACAAAAGCGAGCAGGTCGGAAACATTTAGCAGTTCAACCAATACATTTATTCAACAAGCACAACAAGGATTATTCAATCAGCAATGAAAGATATTTACGATAGTAATCACGAGTATGTATTTACAATGTCAGGTCAGGTCAGGTATGGGAACATGCACCGGAGCAGCGCGTCGCTGCATCCACTTTCCACCAGTACTCCAGGGGCCTCCGTCTGGCCATCCCCAGGCAGATGCCTGGCCCATCCCCATCTCCTTGGGATGCTGATCAACCTGCTGCAACCACAAGGCACGTGGTCACCCCATTGGCCTCCTCCACTCACGAGGCTCCCTCACTGAGAGAATCTGGTGAGCAGGATCAGCATCAGGAAAACGAGCCACATGTCCATACAGCTGCAGCTGATACTCTCAGACTATGCAGGTAACACGTATCATTTGAGCTTCTCTCAGCAACCGCTCATTGGACTCAAAGTCCGAACAGCGATAGCCAAGGATTCTCCGAAGAGACCTGGTACCAAAGGAATTAAGTCTCTGTCTCAGATCCCTGGTCAAAGTCCAAGTCTCACATCCGTAGAGCAAGACTGGAAGCACCAGGACCTAACAACTCGGACTTTCATCCTCCCGCACAGGTACCAGCAGCGCCACACCCCATGATCCACTGAATCCATGACTCCCCAGGCCGGACCCAGACGTCCATTTATATGCTCTTCTAATCTTGGGGGATTTCAATGCATCGACTGCAACTGATAGTGCTCTTCTGGTTCACAGTTCCAGACCCATGGGGACCAACATGTCTAATAACCATCCCTAAGTACTTTGACTTTGCAAGAAGTCGTGGACTTAGGATGGCTGGTTCATGGTTTCAGCATCCACAGGCTCATCGCTGGACTTGATATCCCAATCCTGGTGGTGTGGTAAAGGAGATTGACTATGTACTCGTTGATGGGTGATGGAGGATAATTCAGAACTTTACGGTCTACTGGAGTGCTCTGTTCCTCAATACAGACCACATGCTTGTTGTAGCAAATCTGAAGTTGCAGTTTAAATCCAGGAGAATGGTACCATCCCAGCCTAGGCTGGATGTTGGCAAGCTCAAGGATGAGAGGGCAGCTGAGGAGTTTGTGAACAGGGTGAGTTGGGATTTGGGGGGTCTGTGTGTTTAGGGGAATCCTGAAGAGTTGTGGAGTGCCTTCAAGACCACCGTCCTTGAAGTTGCCAGCAGATATTTTGGAACCCACTGTCAGGCGAAGAAGAATTTTGTCTCTCGGGGAACACTGGATACCATTGACCAGAGTCGCAG
>CM068953.1:89416154-89426707 GCA_035128595.1 Eptatretus atami | reverse complement strand
GGGGAATTCACACATTGCATTCCTCCAAGCCCATCCCTCAGTGTATTGCAATCAGAGCAGAGGGTGGTGGGCTCTTGACAGAGGAGTCCAAAGTGAAGACCCGCTGGGCTGGTTACTTTGAGAGGATGTAACATGCTGATTCACCAGCTGTTGAGTTGGATGTCAGGGGTGTTACTATCCCTATTGCTGACCCTCCAATCAACTCTGATCCACCTTCGTTTGTGGAAACACAGGCTGCGGTGAACCAGTTGAATTGAAGTAAATCTCCTGGATTTGTGGCTCCATGCTGAACTTCTCAATGCTGGTGGAAATGCTGTGCTCATGTCATTGCATGCAGTTCTGTGCTCTGCCTGGAAAACAGGCATCATCCCAACTGACTGGAAGAGGGGCCTTGTTGTCCCTTTCTGGAAAAGGAAGGGTGATCACCAGGACTGCAACAACTAGAGAGGGGTGACATTCCTCTCAGTGCGGGCAAGGTCTTTGCTCGAATAATTATTGATAGGGTTTTCCACCATCTGCTTGAGCACCAGCACCAGCACCCAGAGTCATCAGGCTTTACATCAAAGAGGTCAATGATAGACCGTATCCTTGCTCTTCGGGTCCTCACCGAACGCAGGCGAGAGTTTTGGCAGGGGCTGCTTGTTGCCTCTGTTGATCTCTGCAAAGCATTCGATTCAGTGAATCAGGATGCCCTCTGGAGGATTCTTGGTCTTCATGTGGTGCCACCAAAACTGATCAATCTGATGTCTGAACTCTACTCTGGTACTAAGAGTGCTGTGAGATGTGGTGATACCATCCCTGACATATTTCCAGTTGTGACTGGTGTTCGTCAGGGGTGTGTACTGGCCCCCTCACTTTTCAGCACTTGTATTGACTGGATTCTGGGGAGGATGCCGGAGAGATCAAGCTGCGGTGCATCGTTTGGGAATGTCAACATCTCTGACCATGATTTCGCAGATGATGCAGTCATCTTTGCGGAGACTCTAGATATCCTTTTGGCGGCCCTCAAATTGCTGAATGAGGAGTCGGAGCCGCTGGGATTACGGGTTTCCAGTGTCAAAACTAAGATCCAGGCTTTCAATGACATCTTGGATGCTGCTATCCTGTCTGCACAGAGTATGGTGCTGATGGATGGATGGATAGGTCTAATCTAAAGTAGTCATGATAACATTTGCCTTGTGAAGGCAAACATTGTCGTGTCGTGAAGTCATGCCCTGAGACAGCTTACCTGGCCCTTAGATATTGCTTGTCTTACTCTTTGTGTATAACAGGTCACTGTGGCCTGCGCATCGATAGTTTTCCCACAGTCAATAATTTCCAAGTTAATTAAACCATTCACTTCCTGTATTAACACTTGCCATGAAGTTTACAGGTGATAGCTGAGCAATGAATTTTTTTTGCCGGTGAGTACCAAGAATGTCTACACTGATCCATGCTGGCTCACTTTACCTCCGACGTGAAATGATGGACCCAGGTCTCATCACACGTCAAAGTCTTCTTCAAGAAATCATCCTCCTCCCTCTGGTAGTGTTCCACAAGCTCTGTTGCATTGGCCTCATCGAGTTGCATTTTGATCAAACATGAGTTCCTTTTTTGCAATAACATTATTGAATTTCAAGTGAGAAACAAATGATTATTCTCACAGTTCTATCACTGCAGACATCTAATTTTTCGACAAGATTAACTGTTCAACACATTCCATGTTTGCATGAGTGAAAGTCTTTTGTTATATTTCATAATGCTGAAGATTGCTCACCCATACACGGCCATTTTTGAAATGGTTGCATCATTTAAACACATGACAACTGAAATGATATGCATCACCAAAGAGTGCAAACTGTCTCCAGTGAATCTCACTTGATTTGATGTTCACCTTTTTTTACCCAGGAAGTTTTGACCAGCATTGATATCATTTCCTGAATAATTTGTGCAGGGTAAATTGCAGAAAATTTATATTGACAAAACAAACTCCATGCCAACCTCTACCATGACTTACAAGAAAAAATAGAACGGCACTCGGTAGAGAGCATACCACCGCTCGACTGAATAGTTCACCTTTTGTATCCCACCGACAGGCCGGATCTGGATTTGGACTTAAACCTAAATCAAATCGGCTTATTCTTGTCACATTCCCAACCTATCCACCCAGTTTTGTCATAAATGGACCACAACTTTTTGAAATATCAGGCTCTCTAGTTTTTGGCCTCATCTCTCAATGGTGAAGAATCGCTTAAAAAAAATTTTTTTTCATTATCCTATCCGGATTCAGATCTCAAAATTCGAACCAATTAGTCCTTGTCGGACACCAAAACTGTCCACCAAGTTTCGTCTGAATCCATCCATAACTTTGAGAGATATCATTCTCACAGACAGACAGGGGTGAAAACATAACCTGCATCCACCTCCGGACCTTCGGAGACGGAGGTAACAAGGATATGAGGACACACCGACAGAAAATATTGGACTAGAAGTTGAAACATGAGGCCCTTCAGGTGACCTAGGTCATTCACTTTCTCGCAACTCAACACTTCTTCGAAACCTCATTGCGTGCTGCTAGTATGATGTTCATAAAAGAAACATGCCTTCGTTTCAGCAATCTTCTGACCTCAGTTGCCGCACACATTTGGAGTTGCCGCATCTTTGTTGGCATCTACATTCAGTCAGCAAAACAATTATTTCATTTACAATTCGCCAATCGGTTCATGCCGTGAAAGATTTTGCCATGACAATCACGTATTGCCCACATTATTATGCTGTTGACAATACGGAGTGGGTGGCTGTTCGAAACGTTTGACTGTCCGCCCAACTAGCAACGTGCAATTACCGGGCCAAGCAGAGGGTAGGAGGGCGGGAAAGGCCCGGCGTGAAGCCTTCCTGCCTCATCCTGGTGTCTTAACCTAGAATCGAGCGAGCGCAATTTTCCTTTATGGTGCATGTCAAAAATAATGCTCCACCAAGCACATCCGTCACATTCCTGCCGAAAAACGATTACAGAGGTCGAGGCTGCAACGGCACGTGTTGCCGCTCTTGTGAGATGACGTTCAATGACGATTCGATGCAGAGGGTTCCATAGCAGGAGAAAAGCACTCGTGATGAGATGTGCAGGACAATTTGTGTTCCCAATGATCTCTTGATTGCAGTCAACTGAAAGGTCTGACGTACGCGTGGCGTCGATCGAGCAAGCGTGCCGGTGGGGTGCTTTTGGTTTTAACAGCAAAATCGGTATTTGAGAAGCATCCAGGAAAATTACAAGTTTAGAAACGAGCAAATAACGCAAACAACACGACAACAGACGATATAGCATGAAACCATTTTTTTTTTTTTCAAGTTGTTGGCGTGAGGACAAATCGAGGAGATGGAGAGATTGCTTGATGCCAATGGCCACACACACACACACATAAGGTCGGCTGGTGCTGTTCACATGAGCTTGACTGATTTTACAACTATCAGGAAAGGATTTTTTTCTTTCTTTCTCTGGAACAGAGTTAATGGGGGGAAAAAAAAATAAGGTAAAATTATGGTAAACTTATTGCGCAGAAATTATACATCGTGAACAAACAACTCTGTTTCGTAAATTTTGTTAATTTGCACAAATACATACACGTCGGGGGAGTAGGTTTGCAGAGTGGGAAAAGCAGTGGGGCTCGAGAGAGAAGGTTCGATAAGCCATGGAGAGGTGGGTCATTGTCGGGTGCGCATGGCGTTGAGGCCTACAGCTTGCAGCGCTGCACGGCTGTGCAGTATGTCGAGCGGACATTCTGAGGACCTGAATGATTCTCGTGCCGAGATGCTAACGGCGGACGCGCCGGCTTTGTGGGCCGTGGAGGGAAGAGCGGGGTAATCCCGAAAGGAGGCTGCTCCGTCCAGATGTCAGGTAACCTGCGAGCTGAGCCATGGAGGAAGAAAGCCTGGGGGAGATGAATAGTGAGTTGAGAGCGAAAGAAAAAAAATCTCAGAGAGACGCAGTCCCCTTCTTGGCAAAGCCCTGTGTCTGTGCGGCCACACCATACATCCGAATGTGCGCTGATAAAAACAACCAACCGCTGCACTTCCTCAAATGGGACAAAATACCTTCTCACAATGAGGATGCCTCAAGCTGTAGAGGTGCTACCTGCCCCACAACCACCAAAGGTAAAGCTTCAGATGATTGGCTCAAATAACGAAATATGGAAAGAAAATACACAGAGTGTGTGCCTGTGTGTGTGTGTGTGTATACTAGCAGGGGTGTGCTTATACATTGTGTAATCATATGAACCGTGCTTCCCCATTGCCTCGAGTCGCTCACCTGCAATTGCTTTTTCATCTATTTATTTTCATTAATTTTTTTCAATTTATTTGTATTTGAATTTACGGATGCTTCCCGATGGTTCTGTGATTTTGTCCCAGTATACTGGCTTTAATGTCCATTGGCCCGCAAAATTTCAGCTTTCTACGTCTCTTGGAAGGTACCGATGTTTAATATCACTGAGTGAGTGAGTGAGTCAATCAGTCATTGGAAAGTGCTTTTAAATATATATATATATATATATAGTTGCGGTTCTGGAAACCACATCCCTCCAACACCAATAGCAGCCAACATACAGTGGTCCCTAGTCAGTTATTTCATTAATGTACGTTCAGATAGTCCCTTCCCTCTTGTCTAGCGGGACAACGGGACAGTGCGTTGTGTAAACTTCATAGCTAGGTCTGATTAAATCTCTGCACTCATTCCTATTCTGTTATTCCTACTCTTCTACTCTTATTCCTGAGGTAAATCCCAGCCACGTCTGCCCTTCGCTGTGAGATGGGTCCTCAGCGAAGGCCAGACACCCCTCTGCAGAAATCACAGCCCACCAAACGCACGTGCGGCAGTAATTTCCACCCACTGGACAGAAAGCACACACAACACGACGCCCCTCTGCAAAAATCACAGCCTGTCAAAAAATTTCCAAACACGTACCGAGGAGATGGAAGAAATGGCACCCTAAATGCTGGCAACTTGCAAAGCGCACGCAGCCGCGCCCTTTCCAACCCATTTACAAATCTCCATCTAATAATTATATCCAACCCTTTCCCTCAATTCCCTGACACAGATCAGGGCGAGCACCGTGCATCCCACCGCCTCTGATAACTGCCGCGCACTGTACAGGGCATGCTCGATGGCGGGCGGACCCGCGCGCTGACCACGTGTACAATGGCAGACCCGCGCGCACTGTACGGGGCATGTTCGATGGTGGGCGGACCCGCGCGCACTGTACAGGGCATGCTCGATGGCGGGCGGACCCACGCACTGACCACGGTACAATGGCGGACTGCGCGCACTGTATATAGGGCATGCTCAATGGGCGGGCGGACCTGTGCGCTGACCACGTGTAAATGGTGACTCACGCGCAGCCCGTGATACTTTATCATCGTACAGAACGGGGCACGAATAACACACATCTTTAGTCGGTCTGTGCATGGGGTTACAATAACGTCTTACCGTCGGTCTTTGCTCACCACGACAGCCACAAATGTCTCCCGCGTACAGCAGACATCCTCCCGCACCTCCGCCTCGACGCAGCTGCTACCAGGCAGAGGAATGCTGTGCGGCCGGATCGCTCAGGCCACGTGGCGCGCTGTGCAGCCGGATCGCTCAGGCCGCGTGGCGCGCTGTGCGGCCGGATCGCTCAGGCCGCGTGGCGCACCATGGAGCAGGCAAGTTAACCAGTGCCAACCACGGGTCGCCAGGGCACGGCATGGGGTTCGGTGCAAGGCGATTCATATTACTGAGTTCGGTGCAAGGCCATTCATATGACTGGGTTCAGTGCAAGGCTTAACCAGTATTCATGTCACGGTGCTCGGAGCGAGACGATTCCGCAGCTTGGAACCATCTGCTCGGAAGTGAAGTGGAGCCGCTTCCGGTCAGGCGGCCAGCCTGTGTGCTGGCCGGGGCCCAACCCGATTCGGGTGACAACAAATTGCTTCGGGTCATCGCCCCAGCCCCGCACCACCAGATCAATAAAAGGATGGGTCGCGGGGCAGTGAGGTCGTCATCGTTCCTGAGTCGTTCCTGCCCATTCCTGTTGGCTCATTCTGTCTGGCTTGGGATCGACAACCTACCCATTCACCTGCTGGCTCCACCCTTCTTTACGAATTCGCCTGCTGACTCCGCCTTCTTCACCACCTCGTTGCCCTTCTCCGCCCACTTGGTTCGGACTCCGCCTCTCTCCACCCATTGGCTTCTGACTCCATCCAAGTCCCTCCTTTCACGCCCCACGGTCTTGTGTCATTCTCTGGACTGACGCCAGCTGCACGAAGTGCCACAAAGCAAGAGACGACTGTCAGCAAGAGAGCAAGAGAGAGCTGTCACAAAACAAGAGAGCTGTCAGGGAGGTATCGCCCAGCGGAGCATCCCCCCAAAACGTATTTGTGGCACGGTCGGGCAATCGTGCATGGTATTGAGAGACCGTTAGCCTCATTTCCTCTTATTTTTCTCTTCATTAACTCCTCCTCATCGGTGTGTGTGTGTGTGTGTGTGTGTGTATGTGTGTGTGTGTGTGTGTGTGTGTGTGTGTCCTGGCGCCCTTCCTCATTTAAGTTAAGATTGTACAATAATTATATCGGGATGACTCTCCTCTGTGTCTGATTTTGTAATTTGCTTGTATATTGCTGCACCTTTCACATTTCTTCCGATCTCTGCTTTCACACCACAACAATAAACAACATTCACTGTGCCACATACCTTTCCTCGCCTGCCTGTAAAAATCCTTTGCGGAAATGTTCCCAGCTCCTTTTTGTCTGTTCTTTCATTGATCCAGCATGGTCTGTATTCTAACTTAGCCGGGACTTCATTCTCAATGTTCCGTTCCTTTTAGCCGTCAGCGCTCCTTGGCAGTGTCGCTCGGCTGCATCTGGTCCGGTGAAGTGATCCGGTTCGGACAAGGCGTACTGAGGGCGTTCTCCCGGTAATTAGATCACGTGGTTATTTTTTGTAACCTGATTAACTAGACGACGACCCGAAGTCACGTGGTTGAAGTTATTGGCGTTTCATGGTCGGTTAGCAACCCGCCGCGTCATGGAATTATCCGTGTGCGATGCCCTCTGCAATTCCGGGAGTCTGGTGGGAAACCGAGATAGCTTTCCCCCCCCCCCCCCCCACTGGTGGTCTTCTCACCCGACTCCCGGCCTGCAACAAATATATATATGTATATACTGTGTATATATATATATATATATATATATATATATATTAATATAAAAATATATATATACATATATTGGGTCGCCGAAATAGGTGACCCTTATTGTCATTATATTCTGTCTGTTTGTTTGGATGTTTGTTTGGATGTTGTTCGTTTGCATCAGCATAATTGGGAGTAAACGTGGGCGGATTTTGACCAAACTCGGGTGGTAGGTACATCTTATGACCTAGTGCTTTGGAAATTGTGATGGTTTGCTAGGGCTCTTTGGTTCCCTAGCAACAACCGAAAAACCTTCAAGATCGGTAACCGTTCACGACGAAATCATCCGAAAGCCATTATCCCACGTAGGTTATGAAATTTGGCAAGAATGATATACAGGTGATGCTCTATCAAAATATATTCCGGTTTTGTGATATATGGAATACTTTACCCCGCAGTGTCCCCTACAATAGGGTATGCGCGAAAAATTGGCGAAAATTGAAGGCCCCCTAGCGACCAGGTGAGTGCATCGATACGAATGAAACTTTGCAGGTTCATGGTACTCAATGAGTACTACAACTTTGCCCCAGGACATATTGACCGATTTCGCTTAGGTCAGGGTCAAAGGTCAATTAGTGCAAAATCGATAATATGCGAGGCTGGAGATGCCTTCGCGCCAAATGCTACTTCCCCTAGGGTTATGGTCGGAGGGTCATGAAAATTCACACTAATCGTCTGGAATACTTGTACACAAACGATTGAGCCGGATTTTCGATTTAGATCTTTGTTCACCCAACGGCACCCCCTCGAACTTTGGGATTTCCAATTTCAAACCGCATTTTCGGTACTTGTTCATTCAAATGGATACAGAGTAGTTATCAGTAGATGCAACTGGATGGATTTGTTATGCGTAATCTTAAGGTGATTCCCTATCCGCTATATGACATCCATTTTGCTCTATATCTTATAGTTTCATGCTCGGCGACCCATCGCCGCCTTCCGGCTTGTGTGTATACATTATATATATATATATATATATATATATATATATGGCATGTGTGTGTGTGTGAAAGTTGCTGTTATTGACTGTTTCCCTCCATGTTTCAGGAGATGGAACAGAACCTATCAGGTTTCTAAAAGTATCCACCTCCATTTGTGTGTGTGTGTGTGTGTGTGTGTGTTGTATGTGTTGTATGTGTTTTGTGGTGTGTGTTGTGTATGTGTGTGTGTGTGTGTGTGTGTATGTGTGTATGTGTGTGTGTGTGTATGTATGTATTTGTAATATGTATCGTAGAGTCACATATAACATTTGTGTATATAACGTATGCACTAATGTCATGCATAAGGTGTGTATATTATAACAAGTGCAACACGTCACTATACGTGTTCTAAACAAGTGCCATATGTCACGCATAACATGTGTATATAACATGCAATATGCAATGTATAACGTGTGTATGTAACATGCAATATGCCATGTATAACGTGTGTATATAATGTGCAATATGCCATTATAACGTGTGTATTAATGTGCATATGTCATGTATAACGTGTGTATAAACGTGCAATATGCCATGTATAACATGGTAATATTACGTGCGATATGCCATGTATAACATGGTATAATAACGTGCAATATGCCATTGTATACGGTGTGTATATAACGTGCGATATGTCATGTATACGTGTGTAATAACGTGCAATATGCAATGTATAACGTGTGTATAATGTGCAATATGCCATGTATAACATGTGTATATAACGTGCAATTATCAATGTATTACGTGTTGTATATAATGCGCAATAATGCCATGTATAACGTGTGCATATAACGTGCAATATGCAATGTATAACATGTGTGTATAATGTGCAATATGCCATGTATAATGTGTGTATATACGTGCAATATGCCATGTATAACGTGTGTATATAACGTGCAATATGCAATGTATAACGTGTGTATATAATGTGCAATATGCCATGTATAACGTTGCATATAACGTGCAATATGTAATGTATAACGTGTGTATATAACGTGCAATGATGCAATGTATAACGTGTGCATATAACGTGCAATATGCAATATATAACGTGTGTATAACGTGGTATATAAGTGCAATATGCAATGTATAACGTGTGTATATAACTGTGCAATATGCCATTATAACGTGTGTTATAACGTGTGTATATAACGTGCAATATGCATGTATAACGTGTGTGTATAACGTGGTTATATAACGTGCAATATGCCAGTATAACGTGTGTGTAATAACGGTGTAATAAGCGTGCATATGCCATGTATAACGTGTGTGTATAACGTGTGTATATAATGCAATATGCCATGTATAACGTGTGTATATAATGTGCAATTATGCCATGTATAACGTGTGTAATATAAAAGTGTATAATGTCATGTATCAGATACGTGTGTATATAGTGCAATCAGATCACTATAGATGTGTGCAATATAACAAGTGCCATATGTCATGTATAACTGTGTATATAACGTGCAATATCCATGTATAAACGTGTATAACAAGTGCCATTGCAGTATACGTGTGTATATAACGTGCAATATGTCATGTATACGTGTGTATATAACGTGCAATATGCCATGTATAACGTGTGGTATATAACAAGTGCCAATTCATGTATAACGTGGTGTATATAACGTGCCATATTCATGTATACGTGTGTATATAACAAGTGCCATATGTCATGTATAGCGTGTGTATATAACCTGGCAAATGTGTCATGTATCACGTGTGTTATATAACCTGCCAATATGTCATGTTATAACGTGTGTATATAAGTGCAACACATTCACTATAAATCGTGTGGATATAACAAGTGCATATGTCATGTATAACGTGTGTATTATACGTGCCATATGATGTAAACGTGTGTATATAACAAGTGCCATATGCCATGTATAACGTGTGTATATAACAAGTGCCATATGTATGTATACACGTGTGTATATAACGTCAATATGCCAGTATAACGTGTGTATAAACAAGTGCCATATGTCATGTATAACGTGTGTATATACGTGCATATGTCAATGTATAACGTGTGTGAATATACCTGAATGTCATGTATATGTGGTGTATATAACGTGCAAATTATTATAGCGTGTGTAATAACTGCAATTGTGTCATGTATCACGTGTATATAACCTGCAATATGTCATGTATAACGGTGTGTTATATAGTGCAACACATCACTATAATGTGTGTATATAACAAGTGCCATAGTTCATGTAAACGGTGTATATAACGTGCATATGTCATGTATAACGTGTGTATATAACAAGTGCCATAGTATGTATAGCGTGTGTATATAACCTGCAATGTGTCATGTATCACGTGTGTATATAACCTGCAATATGTCATGTATAACGTGTGTTAT
>CM068953.1:89401154-89411154 GCA_035128595.1 Eptatretus atami | reverse complement strand
CGAATTAATTCGATTTTCGGTGAAGATCTGAATCCGGATCTGGATACGAGAATTATTTGATATTTTAAACATTGATTCTTCACCAGATATCAGGCCAAAAACGATATAGTATTGCTTAACATGATATTTCAAAAATGTATTGGGACCGATATGTTCTCGTGGATCAGGCATTACATGGCGGAGGTATGCGCTCCACCGAGTGCCCTTCTAGTTTATAATGTCTTTATTACTTGTTTCTTCACTTTTTTTAGGGAATGCGTTTACAAGCTGTAGAATTTCATTGTTATTGCATGGATTTTTTTTAATTGCTCGGATTTGTGTTGTGTTTAAGTGTATCTCGATTACTAAATCAATGTAAATGAAACTGGTCATCAAGACATCAATACCAGAACTACATTATTTTTTTTGCATAACTGTAAGTCATTTACGGTTCTTTGCACACAAAATTCAAATCGTAAAACACCTTTTTGCAAAACACGAAATACAAGTCTCAACATATATGACACGAAATTCAATTGAACGAGTCTTGTTAATCAAAATCAAAGTTTTTTTGTTTGCGGCAGAAAGCAATCCATTGCAATATCGCATTCATCTATACCTCACATGTACAAATGCAAATTGCTCAATTGTTCAATCAACGATCAGACCTTAATCATGAGTAAAAGAGACCAAAGGTGAATTCACAGTTGTTGGTGAGAAATGGAGTAGGTCAGAGGGGGGAGGACGTGAAAGACAAGGACGACAACCTGGAGCCCTAAGAGGAAGGGGTGTCCGTATGCGTGGCAGTCGAATGAGATGCAAAAGGGGAAGGCACACTTGTAATCTCTCAAACGAGATACGGGCAACATTAGTTGACCATGTGATAAATCATGGACTTACGATGAGAGAAGCTGGGCAGAGGGGACAACCTAATCTTAGCAGATCCACAGTGGCATCAGTCATTCAAATCTTCTAGGATGAAAATAGATAACTTAGTGACCATACATCTAATTTCTGTATTCGATTACAGTAAATTTGTAAGTGACGTTTTGCTGTCATTCAATTCCTGCATTCTTATCTGTCAACATTAAATTCATTTATAGATTTGTAAAAACAAAAACAACCCTCCTTGTGGCTGAGGACAAATCTTTGCAGCTCAACAGGAGGCTTCTATCGTGCAGTGGTTCTTAACCTTTTTCTCAACAGGGACCGGCAAAGGTCAGCGATAAATGGCCACGGACCACCAATTGGGAACCCCGTAATTATGGTAATGGTCTTTACTGTCTGTACCTCAGCACATCATACATCTATAATAACTTCTTACAGTAATATTTTGTTTGTTTTCTTTTTTTATAATTGCCTTGTTTAATGTTAAGGAAATTGCCTAGTTTAGCTGCCTCCGATGCCACCCACCTTCGAGTACGCATGAAGTGCCTGATGGAATGACTTGAAAACTCGTCATTGTACTCCTTGCCAGTAAAAACAATATTTAACGAGAGTAACTCGACTGCGCGCAGTCGACGGGTATGCCTCCGCTCTCCTGCACAAACACTTGAGTATTGACATATTTGACCCTTGACCTTTATCATATCTGGCCCAAAATCTAATCAGTTAATTGCCCTGTCTAACTTTACCTTTGTACCAAGTTTGATGAAATTCTGTCTAATATTTCTTGAGTTAGGGCGTAAACAGTAAAATTTCAGAGTTTGACCTTGACCTTTGACCCTTGACCTTTATCACATCTGGCTCAAAATCTAATCATTTAATTGCCCTGTCTTACTTTACCTTTTTACCAAGTTTGATGAAATTCTACAATTTGCTTCTTGAGTTATCGCGTAAACGAAAATCCGCACGGACAGACGGACGGACAACCCGGAAACATAATGCCTACAGCATCCTCGGTGCGGAGGCATAAAAATCCTGCCCCTTGCACTGCTACCCTCTATGCCGTCATTGCGACTAGAAACAGATAAAGCCTTAGGCTTGGTCAGAGGCTCGGAGCGGTTTCTTCACCATTGTGTAAAAATCTATACATGGAAAGTGTAACTCGAACCACGCGCCATATAATAACGAACATAAACAGTATGAAGGGAAACTGTTTCCGACTGCTGCATAAGTTCTACTACTCATGAATATTCATGAACAATCCAACCTTCGAATTCCTGAAATAATTCAGATACTACGATTGAATGACTACAATAAACATGATTTGTTTCGGAGTAAATTACAAAATGATTCTTGAGTAAGTGGTGTCACTTGAAGTCGACAAAGCTACAGGTTCCATCTCAATCACGTCATAATAAATAATGAAAAGACAAAGAAAATGTGTTTTTACAATTGAAACAAAGGTTTCCCCCGCCGATCGCAACATGTAGCCAATGTGGTCAGCAGATGCTCAGAGTGCACCTGAGAGCACCTAAAGTCCAACAGCTTCCGGGCCCCTCGAGTGAGCCCTGGACTCCACGGCTTGATGGCTCCGTGCCCGAAGCATTTCGGTGAGTATATACCCTCACCCTGTTCCCTTAATTTCTGGGCCGCACCTTGTTGTGTATAAGCAAAGACAGCCCACACGAAGGATCTTTCGCTCATCTCCTTTTAATCACGTCTCGTGGCTCCACACTCGACAAGCTAACCCAAACCCTAACCCTAACCCTAACCCAAACCCTAACGTCACTCTCGGTTCCTGCTCGTCAGTTCCGGCTCATCAGGCATTCGTTAATATTCACGCAACTCCCAATACCACATATTCCTTTTTTTGTGAAAATAACAACTGGTGATGAAACCCCCTCCCCCCCCCCCCAAAAAAAAACATTAGTAAACATGTATGCAAGATAACATGTCACTGAAAAGTCCTTGGTCCATTCAGGGGCTCGACGATATCTCGTCCCACGACGAACACCTCGGGTAAAAAACTTGTGGAGGCATTTGTTGGATAGAGCTATGTGCCCTAGAGTCCTCAGAACCTATCGTACTTCCAGCAGAAAGTCCATTTGAGGTCTGAATTGCAGGTGCTTGATGAATTGCATTCCACACTTTCCCATCAGAGAGTCTGTAGGTAGCAGGACCTCTCTGTTCACTGATCTTGAGGGGTTTGGTAAACTTGTTTTGTCCTTTCTGGTGAAGTCCAGGTTTGCGAACTTGCATGAAAGAACCACATTGGAAGGTGGAAGGTTTCGCCCCCCGACGCTTGTCTGTGTATCGTTTAGACTTCTCTTGTTTCTGTTGAACACAGCGTCTCACATCCTCGAGTCTTGCAGCAAGTACGCCGATTTGACGATCCACAATGTGAAACTTGGTGTGCAATGTACGTCCACGTAGAAGTTCAGCAGAGGTCTGATTAGTTATTGCATGTCTTGTAGCTCGATACGTTTGCAAGAAGTCAGTTACGAATGATTTACAGGGCTTCCCTTTAAGATTTGCCCAATGTAAACAGTCCTTAAACACTCTGTTGAAGCATTCTATCTCCCTGTTGGCTTGGGGGTAATAGATAGAACTACGGCAGTGTTTGATGTTTCCTTCCTGCAGGAATGTTTCAAACTCAGTTGAAACAAACTGAGATCCATTGTCAGAGTTAAGTTTCCGTGGTTTCCTTCACGACAATACTGTAGTCAGGAACTTGATAACTGTAGCAGATATTACATGGGAGGTAAAGGCTACTTCTGGCCATTTGCTGAAGTAATCAATTAAGGTAATGGCATGGTGACTGTTCTGCCTCTCCGTGTGGACCGGATAGCATACAGCTAACCCCAACCGCCAATGAACTTAACGTCTAACAACCATGCTGAGCTTAGAGTTCTTTATTTCTGACGTTGGGTATGAGATATGTGGTAATCGCTGTACAAAAACAAAAATAAAATGTTATCGTAAGTTGACACAGATATTACGGTGATCGTTATACATGTACAAGATCACTGATCAGAGTAACGGTTCAATAACAATTAGAGTCACTAGAAAGACGCAGAGCTTACATTTGTCTACACATCAAAGTTGCTAGTTCTTTCTATAGGTTGTTGTTGTAACACAATTGTCGAAGTTCGTCGGTAAAAACGAGAGCATCGAACTGTTTCATGTCGACATAAAGTCACAGTACAAAATTCTGGTGTTGAACGATAAACAAATGCATCACTCACACTGTTGTTGGCCACAGTCTGGCATAAAACGCATTTTTCATGCAGCGGGCAAAAAAGCACAAAGCAAGGCGACATTTTTCTTTCTCAACAAGCGTGGTCATGGCTCACCGCCGTTTTCAACAAACGTAGTCATGGCTCACGGTAGGCGGAGCCACAGGGAAGCAACAACAATTCTCACAAGCATGACTAGTCACCCGCACAGTGTGGCGGCACACTCCCGCCTGACGTCTTTAGAGACGTCACACACAACACAAATATATAGAAAAACAAGCAATCAAAAAAATGGCATCACTGATCCGTTGGAACATATCACAAATGAACACGGCACATATTCATTTAACACCACAGGGAAGCAACACGACCAATTCACTAATGGTCGTGTGAATGAACAACTTCCCTTCCTTGGCAACGCGGATGACGGCTTTGCGAATCCTGCCGTCTGAGCCGGGCAAGACTTGAGTGATGACTCGACAGGCCAGTCATTGCGGACAGAATCCTTTTCCTTGAGGATTATAACGTCCCGTCCTTCACTTCTTGTTTGTCTTGCATCCACTTCCGTCGAACTTGGAGTGAGTGGACGTACTCGTGGCGCCATCTGCGCCAGAACTCTTCTGCGAGGAGTTGAACTCTTTTCCACTGGATACCGTATATGTCTTTGATGTCCGCGTCGTAGAAAGGTTCAACAGGCGACCCCGTTTTCTGTGTTAATAGCATGTTGGGAGATAACACGAAAGGAGAATCTGGATCGGTAGACACGGGAACACAATGGTCGGTTGTTCACAATGGCCATTACTTCCATCATGAATGTTGTCAGCACTTCGTGGGTTAATCACTTCGAAGCAAACTGTGCACATAGATTCAAGAACACGTCTAACGACACCGATTAGCCGTTCCCAACTTCCCCCATGTGTGAAGAATGGGTGGATAAAACAGCCATTTCACACCACTGTTGTACAGGAATTCTTTACCGGGCCTTCCTCCACGTTAATGGCGTCAATCTGTAGAGGGTCTGTTGCGCCGAGAAAATTTGTGCCACGATCTGACCTGTACTGTACCACTTTTCCGCGTATGGCTTGGAATCTCCTGAGAGCATTTATGAAAGAAGAGAAGGACATCCCTTCCACAATTTCAATATGTATGGCTCTGCTGGTTAAGCACGTAAACAGTATAGCCCAGCGCTTGCTACTGGCTGAACCACCTCTTGTTTTCTGGTCAGGACATTCCACGGGCCGAAGGCATCAGTAGCTACATACGTGAAGGGCGGCGCGGGCGTCACGCGATCGCGGGGAGGTCTGACATCTTCTGCTGGAGTGGGCGTCCACGCAGCTTGCGGCATGTGACGCAGTGGTGAATGAGGGAAGTTAACAACCTTTTACAGCCTGTGATCCAAAACCTGCTGCGCGGACAGCTCCCTCTGTCAGTAGTCGGCCTTGGTGTTTAACAAGTTGGTGGTGGTGACGTATCAGCAAGACAGCGACGTGATGTTTTCCAGGGACTTGACGGGGTTTGGCCTTGAGCCGGTAAGTCACTGCGCTTAGTCTTCCCCGACAACCAACAGCCTGTCTGCATTCAACGTCGGATCTAGCGGAAGTATGGGGCTGTCTTTTGGCAGAGGTTTGTTTGATTCAAACACTGTAACTCCGTTGCGTAGGCTTCTGATTGTACTTGTTGAAGTACAAATTGTTTCTGCTTGTTTCTGTTGTTCTACACTTTTACCTTCCACGCAGGCGTGCCACCCTTTGCATTCGTTTTGGCCTTATACGAATGGAGGATATGTCGTAAACGGACAACAGCGCCGACAAGTCTCTTCCAGTCGGAAAACCGTTTAAAACGTTCTGTACAAGGCTTGTGGATGAAGAAATGTTCGTCGATTTGACATTGGCAGACGGCCGAATTTCTTTATCTTTGTCGGTTTTGACAGCGGGAACTGTTCCGTGTCGTTGACGTCTGTGTCGTGTTCGCTGTGACGGCCCCTGAAGCCAGCTACTAGAGGTGAGGTCTGACGCTGCAATGAGTCTTGAGCAACGTCTGCTGGGTTTTTAATGAGGCTTGTGGTGCAAAGAACTAGCTCTTTTGATGGCTTCCGGTTATTGTTAGGTAGCCGCTGTCTGTCTGCCTTAAACGGCAGAGGTGCCACCCAATTACCTTCAGGTGACCGATGCATCTCATCTTCCATTACTTGAAATGAATTGTCTGTCTTCAGTGACAGGCCAGATTTGTTGTCATATTTATTCACTTGGAAAATGTCTGAAAAATTGTCGTTTTTGCAGGTAACGATTTCTTCAACAAACAGCTTATTGTCACATGGTGGAAAATGACGGACGACCGTCGGCAAAAAGTTAATTTTATTCACCACAAGGAACACCTGTTTTATGAACTTTGCCGATACAAGTTTCACCGATTATCGCCCAGCCAAGAGTTGTTTTCTGGGCGAATGGAGATCCTCTCGGGCCCGTCCGTTGTTCCAAAATATGATGCGCTTCTGGAATGTCACGGCCGATCAAATTAATATCTCGGCGTCGCTGTCATCTCGGGGATTTCTGCAGCAATATCAGACAGGTGGGCATGATGAATGGCGACATCGGGCGTGGCTATTTCGTGACGGGCATTTGGAATCTCATCGCACTCGATTAACGTAGGAACTTGTATTTGTGGTTACCGTCTATGGACTCTATTGTGTAGCCATGTGCACGTTCCCAACCATTTGCGCTGACCCGGAGCATGACGTAAGGTTGTGGGGAATATTTCCCCGGATTCATCAAACGATTTGAAAAATCTTGATTTGGCGAGCGTGACGTTTGCTCTGGTCGTCGAGGATTACGTAGGCATGGATATACTTGTTTGGATTGTCACTGTGGTAAACTTTGGTCAGAATTGTTTTACTGCATGATTTACCCGGGGACACATCACCACAAATTTGTGTGCATTTGAGTTCGGACGTTGACGGGTAGCTCCCCGCCGTTATCGGCGAACGCCTTATTGGCTGGCGTGGCGGCTCTGTTGGATCACCGTGGCTTTTTAGGGCTGCCGCTTGTCGTAATGCATTGCTGTAACATGCTTGTTGCCTTTACACACAGAACAGGATAAATTTACATTACATGTCTTTGCAACGTGGTCAGTTGAATCACAGCACCGGAAACATACTTATTTTCCCGCAGAAAGTCCCTTTTTTCGACAAGTGACTTCAATTTGAACGCACGACAGTCATTGAGTTATGTGCTGTATTGTGCAAAGGACAATTTGGCTGAATGTCTGTCTTCTGGAGAAGAGGGTGCGATGTGCAGGAAGTTTGTTTACCTGTGACTGTCTATATCCGCTCTGACTGCTGCTCGTGCGGCATTACTTTCGTACGCAAAACTAGGATCATTGCGTACCTGACTGAGGTTCTTGATAAACTCAGCAAACACATAGAAAGGAGGAACACCACATTATTTTCTTTTTTGTACCTGGACGCATGCATTGTCCATTCTCTCCTGTATGTGTAAGGCAGTTTATTGAGTATGGGAGTACTCCTGATGAAGATCAAAATAGCTTAGAAGAGTGCGTACTTTTGATCTTCTTTGAGGAAAGCACTTCATACAATGTATCTGACAGTTCATACAGTTGCTTGTTGTCTTTGTTTGACAGCCGCGGAAAGGAAGCAAGTTTATGCTTGATTGAGGCTTCCCCATTTCCGGACTGCCAAATCGCTCCTCTAAGCGCTCCCATATTCGTTGAAGCGCGAGAAATGGATTGTTGGCATTTGACATTTTTAAGCTGACGGCGTGTTTCTTTGATTGTGGACCTAACCACTTAATCAGGAGGTCAATCTCTTCATTAACACTGGCACCAACATCGTTCACAACGCTGCGAAAATCTGCCTTCCACACTGTGTATGCTTCTGGGTGTCGTTGAATGTACACAAGCGTGTTAACAGCAAATCTCTTTTCAGCAGATATTGTGAAAAGTCAGTGATCATAGCATTGTATTATTTGCTGTGTGTACCGGCACAAATGAAGGCAAATTCGGGTCTAATGTCACACGAGGGTTTGAACTGTGATTTAAATGTCTGTTATCGTGGGAACAGATGTAGCGTTAATGGCTCGGTTATTTAAATCAGGAAGAATGGGTGATCAGGGTGTCTGGTTGTTGCTTGGTATAAATTACTGGCGATATTGGGCGTAAGAGCCGGTGGTTGCAAATTTTGCATATTGTCAGTAGCGATAAAGTCAGCAGTTGGTAACACTGGCGGATAACTGTGATCTTCCACATACTGTACTGTGCGCTTTGCTGATGTCTCCTGAGGTAGGTTGTTATCGGGCGGGCCACTTCCACCCTCAAGTTCGCTAATACATTGTTCAATGGCTTGTAACTCCGCTCAGTCTCGGCGACTTGTTTTTCAGATTGTAGTAGGGTTAAATCAGCCTCCATTGTTGCTTGAATTCGTGCTGATTCTGCTTGAATTCGTGCTGATTCTGCGCGGCCAAGCTTGCTTTTTGCGTAGTTCAGCCGCTTTCTCTCGAACTGCAGGCCAGCTTTAGCAGCAACGGCTTTAGCACGTTTTTTGTGCTAACATAGAACTTATGTTAGACAGTTCTGAAGATTTTGAACCAGCCTGAAATGATCGTACTGATCGGTTACTTCTGGGTGACTTCTCTGACAGTTTGATTGTCTGGACGATGGCGTCGAGTGATACGCGGACACTGTGTTGGTTATGGACTGGATTCCCTGAGCCGGGCGGACCGACGTTTCTCGCTTGCTGTGCTGTGCTTGCCTAGTCGATTACTGGTGCTTGGCCTAGTCGATTACTGGTTTGGCCTAGTCGATTACTGGTGCTTGGCCTAGTCGATTCTGTTCTGCCCTCTCCGGTGTGGACCGGATAGCATACAGCTAACCCCCAACCGCCAATGAACTTAACGTTAACAACCATGCTGAGGCTTAGAGTTCTTTATTCTTGACGTTGGGTATGAGATATGTGGTAATCGCTGTAACAAAACAAAAATAAAAGTTATCGTAATTGACACAGATATTACGGTGATCGTTATACATGTACAAGATCACTGATCAGAGTAACGGTTCAATAACAAATTAGAGTCACTAGAATAGACCGCAGAGCTTACATTTGTCTACACATCAAAGTTGCTAGTTCTTTCCTATAGGTTGTTGTTGTAACACAATTGTCGAAGTTCGTCGGAAAACGAGAGCATCGAACCGTTTCATGTCGACATAAAGTCACAGTACAAAATTCTGGCTGTTGAACGATAAACAAAATGCATCACTCACACTGTTGTTGGCCACAGTCTGGCAATAAAACGCATTTTCATCGCAGCGGGCAAAAGCACAAAAGCAAGGCGACATTTTTCTTTCTAACAAGCGTGGTCATGGCTCACCGCCGTTTTTCACACAAACGTAGTCATGGCTCACGGTAGGCGGAGCCACAGGGAAGCAACAACAATTCTCAACAAGCATGACTAGTCAAACGGCACACGTTGTGCGGCACAGTGACAGTCCATTTGGCCATTATCAAGTGGTCCCACTATATCGATGGCAAGCTCTTCCCAAGCCAGTATTGGAAGCGAAACTGGTTGCAAAGGTGGAACCCGAGTGATGGCTTTTATCATGCATTTGGCAAGCAACACACGACTTGATGGCAACTTCCACTTGGGAGTCCCATCCTGGCCACCAGTAGAGGTCACGCAGCCTTTGTTTAGTCCTTACAATACCTTGATGCGCATCAGGGGCAAGCTGGATTAACTTGGTTGAAGTTTCCTGTGGCAACTATGACACGGTGAGTGCCCTGAATCAAGTAATCCTCCTGCACAGACAGTTCATTCCGAATGCGAAAGTAGGGAAGTAGGGAAGTACATTTGGATCAATGCCCTTCGCATTGCAAGGCCATCCTCTGGAGACAT
>CM068953.1:89364792-89375814 GCA_035128595.1 Eptatretus atami | reverse complement strand
TCAATCGACGTGAAACTTCACATTTATGATCTAGTAATGGCTGTGAATACATGTTTTAAATTCCAACTTGATCTGACACGTGGTCTGGCAGCCAGAAATATTTAATTTTTTGACTATGGGTTCCTTGTTTTTTTTTGACATTATATATATATATATATACATATATAATATATAATATTTTTTTTTTGAATAAGGCTCACTTGGCTGTGCTTGGTTGGGTTTGAGGGTGAGGAGTAGCAGTTGAAATGCGAATCGTATCCAGGTTCCTCCTGATGACTTCATCTTTTTCTTTCCCTTGTTTGGGTTCCTTCTGATTATCCAATGCAGGATTGTACCTATTTGGTCTTCCATTTGATTTGAATTGAATTTATTTTAATCCATTTTGATTTCAATTGAATAATGAATAATAATAAAAAAAAAACGTCATGGGTCAGGGTCAGGTGTCCAATCAAAGCGGGGTTGCATGAAAGCAGGACGTCTTGGTACCTGGTCATCACTGCCAGCAGTTATAAAGTGGCAGTTCTAATGATGTCTCTTATTAATTACGTAACACACCAGTTCACAAAAGCAGTCCTGGTGAGGGTCTGCAATCTCTGATTGCTCTTTTTCTTGTTTAAAATGTTTTTATTACTTGTGTGTAAGAGCAAAAGTTATACACAAGCTCAAGAGACATGTTCTTTTTGACATGTTTTCCAATGTGTCGCACCTTTACAATGAGCGATGTCAGCTACAGTACATGTGCATGTTGTGAAGTACAATGCACAAGGCAGATTAAACGTGACAACTGAAAATTTTTGCAGAAGCACAATGGTTAGTTGCACTGTCATTATTAGTCACCAACAACTGAATGATGGTGAACCTATTTTACGCACAATTTCAATGCCAAATTTCTTCTTTGAAAAAATGGCTTTAATGTGGTCACATTTTGAGAAATATGGTTCCTTCGGTCACATTTTTGGCTGTCGTTAAAAGCTGCTTGCACGAAAGCAAACTGCCATCCTTTCCAACAACAAAATAAATTTGTTTTTTTTAAATCAAAATGTAGGGTTTCTGTTTCTGGGTCTTGCCTGTGAAGCCAAGTTTTAATGATCAGATGATTTATCATCCATTCATTTTTTAACTCATTATTACATTTGCCAAATGTCCCTGCGTCTTCTGCTGTCCTTCAGTGTTAACTGCTGTAAATATGTCTTTGTGCATCTGTTTTGTTGGTGGTTTCTGTTCTTACTCGGCCTCAGTGGGACGAATTCGTTCGTTATTTTGGGGATTTTTTTTTTCTGTGTCCTCCACTACCTTCCACTCTTTCCTTCATTCACAAAACTGTCCATTTAAATATCGGAAACGTTTATCGCATCTATCCACCCACATGTTGTATCCCTTTACCTCTTTGTGTATTTCTGTTGTGTAAATAGTTAATCATTTGTGTTCATAATTTTTGTCCCATGTGATTGGTTCATCCCCCCCCAATCTTATTTTTCTGCTATTCTTTCTTCCTTTATTTATTTTCTTCCACCTACTATATCTCTTTGAAAAAAAAGTTTTCGATAAAGAAGTCTTCTCGTGCTATCTTCCCTTCTTCCTCTCTTCACCTTTCATTCTTACTTCTCTCTCCATCGTCCCCATCCCTTCTCATTAAGATTTTCTTTTCTTTTTGTTTCTCAGCATTTCATTGCTTTCATCTTTTGCATCTCTCCTCTTTCATTATCTCAAACAGATGACTGTGGCTTTGTTGTCTCCTCAAACGAGTTTTGGTAAATTGAAGTGACTTTATTCATCCCTTCACCTCTCCCACCCCTGCCTCAGACCCTTCCCATCCTCCCACCATGCTTTCTCTCTTTTCCCTTTCATCTTACCTGGGTAATAAATAGGTCCATTCATATCAATCAATCATGCAGGAACAACGTAGCCTTCCTGAAAGCATTGGATAACCCTATTCTTAACTCCAACAGTGATGTGTGTGTGGCTGCATTGGAAATTTAGGCATCCTGTGATGGAAATCGTCTTGCGGTAAATACAGACACACTGGTCCATCCTGTTGCAAGGAACCAATATTTATATGTGTATATATATATATATATGTACACACATATATATTTAATGAACAAGTTTAGGAATATTTGTTGAAGAATATAGGGGTCTCGAATGTTGTTTGTAGGAATGACAAGCTTTGGGATGTGGTTTGTTGTAATGGGATGTGCCTTAGGAATTTGGGTTTTGAACTTCCAAACCAAACATGCAGGCTAGAGTCTGGCTTTATTGTGTTTTTGTTCCTATGTGGAATTAATTAGCCTGGTTAAGTTTTGAACAGTCAGGGGTCCTTTCTAGGCTTTATCACCAGACTGGCCATGTGGTTTAGAAAGCAGGAATGGATTAGCTTGGACTCTTCCCAAAGGCTGCTCTGATTG
Organism: Eptatretus atami; assembly: GCA_035128595.1. Taxonomy (NCBI): domain Eukaryota; kingdom Metazoa; phylum Chordata; class Myxini; order Myxiniformes; family Myxinidae; genus Eptatretus; species Eptatretus atami. Next base: position 89,373,409 of record CM068953.1, on the reverse strand, counting down.
TTAATCACTCTTAACCTGATGATGTGGCTATAATCACATTCTGCCAACAGTCATGTTTTATACCTTGTGTCTGCCTATAATGGTGTCGCTGAGGCTCTAAGAGGATGTCTTTACAGGCGGGTTGTTTGCTAGTCAACTGCAATACAAAGATGAACTGATTCAGTTTTGGGTTGAAAAGGACAAAGGTCGAAGGGTCATGTGCCTTTTGAATGAAAATTTTGTTACCGTGATAATTTCTGAACCACTGAAGAGATTTCAACCAAAGTTGGCACAAGCATAGACTGTGGCACAAACATGAACCGATCCCACTCACCATCTAGACCAGTCGGCCTTTTCCCCATAATAAGCAATGTAATGCAATCGACAACTGCAGTATATTTCAAAACATATTTTCTCTAACTCTCTGACCATCAGTTTGGCTTCTGCAAAGGTCATTTCATTTAGGACATGCTGCTTCTTCTTTGTCAGCAATGTATGGATGCCCTCAATCTCAAACAAAAGGTCAAGAGCTACCTCACTGGATGTTTCCTGGGCATTCGATTGTCCGGCACCCCATCCTCATTTCCAAACTATCGGCTGATGCCATCCTGAGTTCTCTCCTTGACTGGTGATCATATTTCCTGTGTGTTCACAAAGAGCTACATATGCAATTATGACGTCAGTAAAAAAAATCAAACTCATTCCCCATGAGGAGTACTTGCTATGTGCGAAGTTTCAATTTTTCCTTTGGTGTGGTTTCAGAGATACAGAGGTCCAAATTTTTCCCGTTTTTCCAATATGGCTGCCACACCACCTGTCCTATGATGCCATAACTATCATTAAAACATTCTACACGAGTATTCACACCAATGGTGAAAATTTTGTCTCAATCCGACAAGTGGTTGCGGAGAAAAACACGAAAGTTCTGTGCGGAAAAACAAACAGACAAACAGGCAAACAGACAGACAGACAAACAGACAGACAGACAAAGACAGACAGACAAACAGACGGACTCAAATGCAATACCCACTCCTCTGACGAGGATCATAACTTTGGAGAACAAATCAAATCCCAAATTGTGGGGAATCACCCCATCAACATAAGAAGTTGTAATCAATTTCTTCAATTTCCCAACAAAGTTTGCTCTATTGCTTGGTATCACGTTGCCACAAAATTAACTCTGTGGTTATTATATTACTCAAAATCCTTCATTACTCGATGAACATCAACTGAGATGTCTTGATTTAAATGCAGGAATGCTAAACCTGTAAACTGAATATTGTTTATGGAATTCCGTAGCCAGGTTTTTATTTTTCGGAGTGCACTGAAAGCAGTAACACTTACTGGCATTGCAGCCAAAAATACAAATGGCTGTGCTGATGTCTGTGCTAAAATGCAAGCTTTATCTGCGATAATGTCGAGAGGATGTTGCTTAGCCTCTTATAAATCCGGGGACAGTCATTCACTTCCATTCCCATCTGTCCAGTTCTGCTTGAAAGATTTCCAGGCTGGCGAGGTCACCTTTGTCTGCATCCTACACAGCAGTCACTATGCCCTTAGTGCCCAAAACATGCATCTTATGTGACAATAAATTCTGTGCAAATACGTCAGTGACATTGGATCATCTGCTCTGTCAGTTCAGAAACTACACGGTCCATTCAAGAAATGACAATGTTTTACCCCTAACATTAATATGGATCTGATTTCACTAATATTGTTCCTCTGAGTTTCTTTTGCACATATCCACAATACAAAGAATCAATATGACTGTGTTTGTGTGTGTGCGTGCGCGAGTACGTGCATCCGTCACGCTTCATGCCAAAGGGTTCCAACAGTCATCGATTAATAAAAAATGGTACCTTTGGAACCACGACATGAAAGCTCCAAATCCTGCCAAAAGGCATTTTTTGTGGTTAAATGGACACCACATTTTACAACTTTAAAATTTTGGTTCCAAGTAAATCGATTATTACCTTTCCAACGGTACTATTTCTATGATGCTACGACAGCAGGAACCCTTCAGAGGTAACAATCGATTACTTGGAACAAAAATTTCAAAGTTGTAAAATGTGGTGTCCATTTAATTTCAAAAATACCTTTTGGCAGGACTTGGAGCATGAACGCAGCGGTTCCAATAGTACAATTTTTACCTGTGACGTGTCACAGGTCTCCAAGAGCTCCGTGTGGTTGTTGTTTTTGTGGTTCTTGTTGGGGGTCAGTTTTTGAAATGTGCACCCATTGGTCCAGTTGCCGGACGCTACCCACATTTGTCGCTTGACTCCATCCACCATGGCACCGAGACAAAATAATATGGCCACCATCTTGGTTTTCTGGTGGGCCGAAGACATCAGGCCTGTATGTCTCTGCTGATTATACACTGTCCGGGTTTGTTGCATCAGATTTGCATTGGCTTTGTAAGGGTGGAGTGTATTCACGATGAGGGATCTCGAAAAGTCTAATCATATGTCGAATAAGAATCGTTAGCAAGGTTTAATCAAGCCTGTCAGCACGCAAGGTATGTGGTTCCCGAAAAGAAAAAAAGCTTTACGTAACTTTTGAACGGCCCCATATTGGGGTTAAACAATCCGTGACCGTGTAACGAATCAACTCATTTTGATATAACTGTGGCGGAGGCTGACATGGATGAGAAGTGTTGAGTTACTGTTTTGACAGCGCAATAAATGAGTGTTTTCCAATCGTGCTGTTGATCTTTAAAGTGTGCTTCAAACGCGTGTTTCCCAAACGGCCCGTAACCGGATTTTGTCGCAGGTTTTGACCACAGCGACATTTGGGGTCAATTACATCACAATGCCAATTTTTTGTTTACACCCTCAAACTTCTCAAGGCTGGTGGAAATAAAACCCACTCCGTGGGAGTACCTCCTGTGCGGCTGCCCTTTGCAGGGCAGCTCACCAGATGATGGGATTGCGGCAAAGCCTTCCAGACCCCCAATCTTTGATGACAGGAGGGAAACCAGGGGGTAACCTTCCCGGGTCAGATTGCGGTAGTGTGTTTCAGGGTGGTGCTCAGGTGTCATCCACGAGACGGCGGTCTCCTTGGGTTAACCAGAGGCGGTCACATTGGGTGGTTCTGAATGTCCTATCCCAAGAGAGATATCACCTGTCTCTGTTATCATCTGAGCTCAAGCATTTGGACATCAGATTGCAGCACTCTCTGAGGTTCGACGACCAGATTGCGGTGAGATCATGGCAGGTGGTTACATCAACTATTGGTCTCTAGTCGCTCTGATGGTTACCATGCTCAAGGAGTTGCTGTAGCTGTGTCCAATAAGATGACTCAATGATAATTCAGGTAACACCAGTCAACGAGCGTATTATGAGACAAAGGATTCGTCACCTTGGGTGTCAATTATCCGGTCTCTGTGTATGCTCTGACTGAGGCGAGTGATCTCACGTGAAGGACGCATTGTATGCCATGCTCGAGTCTCTGTTCATCATGCCCCAGCAGATACTCTTCTAGTCTTGGGGGATCTCAATGCATTGACTGTAGCTCATAGGGAATTTGCTTCGGCACCAGCACCCAGAGCAGTCAGGCTTTAAACCAAAGAGGTCGACGATTGACGTATCCTTGTCCTTCTGGTCCTCACAGAACGTAGATGAGAGTTTCGCAGGGGCTGCTTGCAGCTTATGTTGATCTCTGCAAGCGTTTGATGCAGTGAAACGGGATGCCTTCTGGAGGATTCTGGTCTTTGTGTGGTGCCACCAAAACTGATTAATCTGATGTCTGACTATACTCTGGCACTGAGAGTGCTGTGAGATGTGGTGATACATCTCTGACATATTTCCAGTTGTCACTGGAGTTCGTCAGGGGTGTGTACTGGCCCCAACTTTTCAGTGCTTGTATGCACTGGAAATTGGGGAGGATATCGAAGAGATCAATCTGCGTTGCATCGTTTGAGAAATGTCAAGATCAACCAGCCAATTATTTTTGATGTCAACATCGACCAAAAGGTCAACATAGGCCAACGTCAACAACTAAGGTGGTCTTTCTAAATCCTCAATTTTCATTCATATTGACTTGAAATTTGAAGGGATATAATTATTCAGGTCACTGAATAAATAACCAGCCAATTCTTTTTGAGGTCAACATCACAAAAGGTCAACATAGTCCCAAGGTCAACAACTAAGATGGTATTTCTAAATCCTCATTTTCATCTGATTCACTTGAAATTTGAAGAGGAGTTGCAGATTTGGTCATTTAATTCAACACAATTATTTTTTAAATTCAAATTTGTTTTATGTTTTTGGAAGTATCATGCTCACAACGTCGTCTTCTTGTTTGTTTGTCCGCAGAGAACTTTCATGTTCTTCTCTGTAACTGCTTGTCGGATTGAGACTAAATTTTCACCAATGTGCGACTACTCATGTAGAATGTTGTTTATCATAATTATGACGTCATGGATCACGTGGTATGGCAGCCATGTTGGAATAACGGGAAAACTTTGGACCTCCATCTCTGAAACCGCACAAGGAAAAAATTGAAACTTGGCACATGGCAAGTACTCTCATGGGGAATAAGTTTGATTTTTTTGATGATGTCATAGGGGCGTTCGTTATGCATCATAATTGCATATGTAGAATGCCACATTTGATCAGTTTGAAAATTTTTGAGGGTCATCGAGGGATAAAAGGGTTCAGAGAAAAAAATTGATGATGTCATCGGTCACGTGATTTGGCAGCCATATGTTTTAAAAAAAATCGTTCAAAAATTATTCTCTGAAGTGGCTGAACAGATCGAGGTGAACTTTACACTTATGACCGCTATCCTAGGAACACAAGGTTCACAAATTGATGTCATGGGTCACATGGTTTGGCAGCCATATTGGATTTACCCTCAAACCTATAAAACATCTTCCCCAGAACGGCTGGACAATTGAGGGAAACTTCACATAAATGTTCCCAAGCCATGGGTGTGCAAGTTTGTTGAAGAATAATTTATAGGTCACATGGTTGGGTTGCCATACTGGATTGAAGAAAATATTAAATAATGTTTTCTCTGGAACCACTTAATCAATCGACGTGAAACTTCACTTTATGATCTAGTAATGGCTTGTGAATACATGTTTTAAATTCAAACTTGATCTGACACGTGGTCTGGCAGCCAGAAATATTTAATTTTTTGACTATGGGTTCCTTGTTTTTTTTTGACATATATATATATATATATATATATATATATAACATATATATATTATTTTTTTTTTTTTGAATAAGGCTCACTTGGCTGTGCTTGGTTGGGTTTGAGGGTGGAGGAGTACAGTTGAAATGCGAATCGTATCCAGGTTCCTCCTGATGACTTCATCTTTTCTTTCCCTTGTTTGGGTTCCTTCTGATTACTCCAATGCAGGATTGTACCTATTTGGTCTTCCATTTGATTTGAATTGAATTTATTTTAATCCATTTTGAATTCAATTGAATAATGAATAATAATTAAAAAAAAACGTCATGGGTCAGGGTCAGGTGTCAATCAAAGCGGGGTTGCATGAACAGGACGTCTTGGTACCTGGTCATCACTGCCAGCAGTTTAAAGTGGCAGTTCTAATGATGTCTCTTATTAATTCGTAACACACCAGTTCACAAAAGCAGTCCTGGTGAGGGTCTGCAATCTCTGATTGCCTTTTTCTTGTTTAAAATGTTTTTTATACTTGTGTGTAAGAGCAAAGTTATACACAGCTCAAGAGACATGTTCTTTTTGACATGTTTTCCAATGTGTCGCACCTTTAACATGAGCGATGTCAGCTCAGTACATGTGCATGTTGTGAAGTACAATGCACAAGGCGATTAAATGTGACAACTGAAAATTTTTGCAGAAGCACAATGGTTAGTTGCACTGTCATTATTAGTCACCAACAACTGAATGATGGTGAACTATTTACGCACATTTCAATGCCAAATTTCTTCTTTGAAAAATGGCTTTAATGTGGTCACATTTTGAGAAATATGTTTCTTCGGTCACATTTTTGGCTGTCGTTAAAAGCTGCTTGCACGAAAGCAAACTGCCATCCTTTCCAACAACAAAATAAATTTGTTTTTTTTAAATCAAAATGTAGGGTTTCTGTTTCTGGGTCTTGCCTGTGAAGCCAAGTTTTAATGATCAGATGATTTATCATCCATTCATTTTTTAACTCATTATTACATTTGCCAATGTCCCTGCGTCTTCTGCTGTCCTTCAGTGTTAACTGCTGTAAATATGTCTTGTGCATCTGTTTTGTTGGTGGTTTCTGTTCTTACTCGGCTCAGTGGGACGAATTCGTTCGTTATTTTGGGATTTTTTTTTTCTGTGTCTCCACTACCTTCCACTCTTTCCTTCATTCACAAAACTGTCCATTTAAATATCGGAAACGTTTATCGCATCTATCCACCCACATGTTGTATCCCTTTACCTCTTTGTGTATTTCTGTTGTGTAAATAGTTAATCATTTGTGTTCATAATTTTTGTCATGTGATTGGTTCATCCCCCCAATCTTATTTTTCTGCTATTCTTTCTTCCTTTATTTATTTTCTTCCACCTACTATATCTTTTGAAAAAAAAGTTTTCGATAAAGAAGTCTTCTCTTGCTATCTTCCCTTCTTCCTCTTCACTTTCATTCTTACTTCTCTCTCCATCGTCCCATCCCTTCTCATTAAGATTTTCTTTTCTTTTTGTTTCTCAGCATTTCATTGCTTTCATCTTTGCATCTCTCCTCTTTCTTATCTCAACAGATGACTGTGGCTTTGTTGTCTGCTCAAACGATTTTTGGTAAATTGAAGTGACTTTATTCATCCTTCACCTTCCACCCTGCTCAGACCCTTCCATCTCCACATGCTTTTTCTCTCTTTCCCTTTCATCTTACTGGGTAATAAATAGGTCCATTCATATCATCATTCATGCAGGAACAACGTAGCCTTCCTGAAAGCATTGGATAACCCTATTCTTAACTCCAACAGTGATGTGTGTGTGGCTGCATTGGAAATTTAGGCATCCTGTGATGGAAATCGTCTTGCGGTAAATACAGACACACTGGTCCATCCTGTTGCAAGGAACCAATATTTATATGTATATATATATATATATATATATTGTACACACATATATATATTAATGAACAAGTTTAGGAATATTTGTTGAAGAATATAGGGGTCTGAATGTTGTTTGTAGGAATGACAAGCTTTGGATGTGGTTTGTTGTAATGGGATGTGCTTAGGAATTTGGGTTTTGAACTTCAAACCAAACATGCAGGCTAGAGTCTGGCTTTATTGTGTTTTTGTTCCTATGTGGAATTAATTAGCCTGGTTAAGTTTTGAACAGTCAGGGGTCCTTTCTAGGCTTTATCACCAGACTGGCCATGTGGTTTAGAAAGCAGAGATGGATTAGCTTGGACTTTCCCAAAGGCTGCTCTGATTGTTAATCACTCTTAACGATGATTTGGCTATAATCCATTCTGCAAGTCATGTTTTATACCTTGTGTCTGCCTATAATGGTGTCGCTGAGGCTCTAAGAGGATGTCTTTACAGGCGGGTTGTTTGCTAGTCAACTGCAATACAAAGATGAACTGATTCAGTTTTGGGTTGAAAAGGACAAAGGTCGAAGGGTCATGTGCCTTTTGAATGAAAATTTTGTTACCGTGATAATTTCTGAACCACTGAAGAGATTTCAACCAAAGTTGGCACAAGCATAGACTGTGGCACAAATGAACCGATCCCACTCACCATCTAGACCAGTCGGCTTTTCCCCATAATAAGCAATGTAATGCAATGACAACTGCAGTATATTTCAAAACATATTTTCTCTAACTCTCTGACCATCAGTTTGGCTTCTGCAAGGTCATTTCATTTAGGACATGCTGCTTCTTCTTTGTCAGCAATGTATGGATGCCCTCAATCTCAACAAAAGGTCAAGAGCTACCTCACTGGATGTTTCCTGGGCATTCGATTGTCCGGCACCCATCCTCATTTCCAAACTACGGCTGATGCATCCTGAGTTCTCTCCTTGACTGGTGATCATATTCTGTGTGTTCACAAAGAGCTACATCTGCAATTATGACGTCATTAAAAAAAATAACTCATTCCCCATGAGGAGTACTTGCTATGTGCGAAGTTTCAATTTTTCCTTTGGTGTGGTTTCAGAGATACGAGGTCAAATTTTTCCGTTTTTCCAATATGGCTGCACACCACCTGTCCTATGATGCCATAATATCATTAAAACATTCTACACGAGTATTCACACCAATGGTGAAATTTTGTCTCAATCCGACAAGTGGTTGCGGAGAAAAACACGAAAGTTCTGTGCGGAAAAACAAACAGACAAACAGGCAAAACAGACAGACAGAGACAAACAGACGGACTCAAATGCAATACCCACTCCTTTGAACGAGGATCATAACTTTGGAGAACAAATCAAATCCAAATTGTGGGAATCACCCCATCAACATAAGAAGTTGTATCCAACTGTCGAGTTGGATGACAGGGGTGTTACAATCCCAATTGCTGACCCTCCAATCAACTGTGGTCCACCTTCATTTCTGGAAAGACAGACTGCGGTGAACCGGTTGAAATGGGATAAAGCTTTTGGGATCTATGGCATCCATGCTGAACTTCTCAAGGCTGGAGGAAATGCTGTACTCGTGTCGTTGCATGCA
>CM068953.1:89328113-89364782 GCA_035128595.1 Eptatretus atami | reverse complement strand
TGTGCTCTGCCTGGAACACAGGCATCATCCCAACTGACTGGAAGAGCGGCCTTGTTGTCCCCCTCTGGAAAGGGGAGGGTGATCGCCAAGACTGCAGCAACTACCGAGGTGTGACGCTGCTCTCAGTGCCGGGCAAAGTCTTTGCTCGGATAATTCTTGATAGGTTCCACCACCATCTGCTTGAGCACCAACATCCAGAGCAGTCAGGCTTCACACAAAGAGGTCAACATTGACCATTCCTTGCTCTTGGGTCCTCACGAACCAGATGAGAGTTCGGAGGGGCTACTTGTAGCCATGTTGATCTCTGCAAAGCGTTTTGATTCAGTGAATCGGATGCCCTCTGCAGGATTCTTGGTCTTGTGGGGTGCCACCAAAACTGATCAATCTTGATGTCTAACTACACTCTGCACTGAGAGTGCTGTGAGATGTGGTGATACCATCTCTGACATATTTCCAGTTGTTACTGGAGTTCGTCAGGGGGTGTTCTGGCCCCCACACTTTTCAGCACTTGTATGGACTCTTCTGGGGATGTCAGAGAGATCAAGCTGCGGTGCATTGTTTGGGAATGTCAAAATCTCTGACCTTGATTTTGCAGATGATGCAGTCATCTTTGCAGAGACTCGAGATATCCTGTTGGAGGCCTTCAAAATGCTGAATGAGGAGTCGAGCCGCTGGGATTACGGGTTTCCGGTGTCAAAACAAGATCCAGGCTTTCAATGACATCTTTGATACTGCTGTCCTGTCTGTACCTGTTTGTCGTGAGGATGTTGAAGTCACGGAGAGATTCACTTACCTTGGTAGTGATATTCATGTCTCTGCTGGCTGTGAGCCAGAGGTCAACAGACGTTTGGGTCGGGCCTGGGGAGTCATGGATTCACCGGATTGGGGTGGTGTCGCTGATGGTACCTGTTGCGGAGGACGAAAGTCCGAGTTTCGGGTCCTTGGTGCTTCCAGTCTTGCTCTATGGATGTGAGACTTGGACCCTGACCAAGGATCCAGATGGAGACTTAATTCCTTTTGTGCCAGGTCTCTTGGAGAATCCTTGGCTTCGCTGGTCGGACTTTGTGTCCAACGAGCAGTTGCTGAGAGAGACTAAATGAGATTTGTTACCTGCATAGTCTGTGAGATCAGCTGTGGCTGTATGGACATGTGGCTCGTTTTCCTGATGCTGATCCTGTCACCAGATTTTCTCAGCAAGGAAGCCTCGTGAGTGTGGAGGCCAATGGGCCGATCACGTACCTCTGGTTGCAGCAGGTTGATCGCATCTCAAGGAGATGGGGATGGGCCAGGCATCGCAGGCATGGCGGCGGAGTGCTGGCGTAAAGTGGACGCAGCGACGCGCTGCTCTGGCGCATGCTCCCATACCTGACCTTATCTGACGTTTGACCACAGTGCTTCATTCTTGTTTTTATTCTGTGACAGCCAGAACACTTTCAAATAAAACGTGAGGGACACCGAAGGAGCATTCAAAATAATCGATATAATAATACACTTGTTCATCCGTCCATCTGTGTGTAACATTCCATTCCACCCATTTGGTTGGATAGCTGGCCTGACTCCACCCACAATATCAACCTGAAAAATCATACCACCACCATGTTGATTGGTGCTTACTGTTATATGCAAGCCAAGCAGTCCTATTGATGACAATTGCCATGCTCTCCCTGTAAGTTTACCCTTCAGTGTAAAATGACCAAGCGACTGTTGAAAGGATCATCAAATATCAAAAGGCTGGCGTCAATAGGCGTCATAGGCCTTGTGAAGATCACAGTACGTTTCGTCTCAGGATCAAGGTAGCGGTTTCTTTTCCATACACCGCCCAATAACTCAGTGGCATTCCATTAAGCAGGGCTTTCAGCATGGAGGTTACATGGGTCATTGCTATTATAGACCAGAGACCATAAAACCCGTCATTATTAATGTCTTTGTCCGAGGACTTCCAAGAATCTCACGACATTATCGTGCAGATATAGTTTTGGCCCCATCTCTCAATGGTGAAGAATCTCTTTAAAAATCACAGTGTTTGGATCTGGTTCGGATCTTCACCAAAATATAACAATTTGTGTTTGTCACACACCCAACCTGTCCACCAAAGTTCATCTGAATCCATCCACAACTTTTTGAGATATCCTCTCCCAGATAACCAGACAAACAGACAGACAGGGGTGAAAACATAACCTTTGTCCACCTTCGGTGATGGAGTAATGATCGTTGTGGGAATGCCCCTTTGCTTTTATGAGTGGGAAGAGGGTGAGGAACAGAGGACAGAGTTGGGGTTGGAGAGTAATGATGGGCCAAAGTTGGTAGGGGAAGGTTGATGCTTGGGGTGGGGGGTGTGCGTTGAGGACTTTCAGTGGAGGGTGGTGTGGTTGAGAGGTTGTGGACTGGGGGTTGAAAGCTTGAAGGGGAGGAGACTGATGCTATAGGATTGGGAGGGTGAGGACTTGGGGTGTGGGGGAGGGGGAGAGCAAAGATGGGTCAGAGTTTGGAGGGGGAGGTTGAGGCTTTGGGGAGGGGGAGTTGAGGATTTCTGGTGGAGATGGTGTGAGGAGTTGTGGTGGGGAGGAGTTTGAAGGCTTGTGTAGGTAGGGGATTGGTGCCTCAGGGTTGGAGGGGGAGGGTGAAGACTTGGGTTTGGGAGTGGGGAGATGATGACTTGTAGGTTGTAAGGGCGGGGGGGTAGAGTTGAGGACTTGAAGTCACATTCTACTCTGCGTGGATGTTCCACCACATGTCTCTGCTAGTATGTAATAATACTTCTCGAAGCCATAGGAAAATATGTAAGAGTAGAAATAAAAGTACGTGGAAGGATCACACAAAGAACAACAAACACAACCACAAAGACAGAAACAACAACAACTGCATGTTATAAAATATCCTTTTTCAGTGTTTCATTTCATTTTACATCCTGTCAATGTTTTACATTGAAATGTCAAATGAATCTTCCTGGCTTATCCATTGTGTACCAATAGTCTTTTCCCTCCGTCCTCCCAGTCAGATCACAAGACAAGTTGATGGATTCCTTTGGTTCTCTGAAATACATATTACAATTAGGAGCTTCATTGCAAGAGGATGTCATTAGGTTCATCAAGCCCGCTCAATCATGCCAACAACTGAGTACCCTCCTATCCCCACTACCCCTAGATACCTATCTAACTCAATTTTAAAACTATCAGCTGTTGCTACTGCCACTACCTTTACAGGGAGAATGTTCCATGCATTTACTACTCTGACTGCAAGACCCCTGCCTTACTACCGTCCTACCTCTCCCTCTTCTTTACCCTGAAACTGGCTCCTGGCAGAGGATATTAATGCTGCTCTTATCTTCCTACAAGTGTTAAACGTATTTTCAATCTATTGTGTTGAACAGGAATGAACAATTACTGTACTCAGAACATTGGCTTTGCAGGCACTCGAAGTTGTTTCAAGAAGGACTGCATGGCTTCTCGCGAGAGACTCCTTTGAATCGCCCACTTATATTGCCTCCTCCATCATACCCTTGATCCTAATGTATTCCTTTTTGATACGTCAAGCAGTGAGTGTCTGCAAAAATAGTTCTTCAAGTGCTGGCCGAGTTTCCCCCAAGTCCTCTCACAGTCCCATTTCCATTTCTATGAACTTCCCTCACTGCCAGGGCTATCTGCTATTTCATGGAATTTTCATTGGTCACTTGAAAATTTTAAGTGTATCAACTCACACTGAATTTGTGGATATGTCCTGTGAATTCCATAGTCCCCAAATCCAGGTGTTCTTTGAAAATCTCACCAGCTCAGAGGTTGAACGCAAAAGTGTCGTGAATCTCCTCATGGTCTGGAGTCTTCCAACCTGTGCTATTTTTTCCCTTCCACAAAAGATAAAGATTTTCACAATCCACCACAGAACATGTGTTCATTCTTTTCTTTCGAACCTTGCATAAAAAAACAGACATTGATTGGATGTCTACATAGACAGACATTTTTCCGTAACCTGCATATATATGAACGTATCGACACCAGCAATACGAGACTGTCAAAAAGATCTAATCCACCCCAGAATGCTCAGTGCACATGTGCAGAAACCCTTAGCAACAGCGGTCGTCAGAGCAGTTATATTGTGCGTGCCGGATGATGATTGTTACCTAAAATGGCTCACAAAGCTTCTAAAATAAGCTGAAAATACTTGGAAATGTACTTGTGAGAAAGGGGTGTGCCTCCACACAACGAAAGAGTTGGAGAACTTTCTGAACTTGCCCAAAAAGCTGATCGCTTGCAGCTCCCCTTACTGCAAATTCCTGAGGACGTGACCGGTGCAAGGCCCAAAGTTTTGTGTACGGGCGCGCTCTACCCCAACCTTCGACCATTGGGGCCAGTGAGTAGACTTTGAACCTTGCTGGGTTACCTCGTGTGAACATGGCAGGCGTGTGATTTATTTAATGGACGTCTGCAATTGGAAAGCCGATGCCAAATTCCCAACATTCAGGCAGACTTCCCAGAGGGATACGTCGCATCTGATTTGGTTCCTTTTTAACACCAATGGGAAGGTCATATCTGGGCTGTAATGCAATGTTCAGGTTTAATCCCTGGCATGCACAGACAGGGTCCAAATTGACCCGGCAGATTTTTTTTATGTGTTATAACTTTTTTATTTCAATCCCTATTTGCATGCCTTTTCATGTGTCCCTCAAGTCGAATTTTTACAACATTTCTATGGTATAATTTTTTATTTCATTCCGTTCAGTTTTAACGGGATTAATATGTTTATATTTAATAATAAAAATGCTACCCGAGACTGCATGGTTCGGGTCCAATGGACCGGTGGTTGTATTTACATCGTCTCCTTCGTAATTTGTACGTGACACAATCCATTCAAGGTTCATCATCTCCGGGGAATGTCCTGAGTCGTTTGTGATGTATTCAAGTTATTTTAAAAGCTTCTGTGTGCTTTCACCATCTTGTTTTTCATGTACTTCCTGAGGTTTTTTTTTTTCTCCACTTCGTGTTTATTTTACGATCTTTCAAATCGGATCAGCGATTCGATTATATTTGACAAAGATAAGTATTTTCTTTTTACTTCACGTGTTTTTTGAATTTATGAATTATTTTCGTCCAACGAAGCATCACGTGATCTGTGAGCTGCGTTTTCTGCATTTTGAGATTGTGCAGCAAGCATTTTCTGCATCCGGATTCATCGACGTTGTTTTGTGATTTATTTGTGGAATTTCTCCATTTTGAAATCATTCACCACCGTGTTCTCCCTTTGATGAAGGTGAGTTCCTTTTTTTCCTCATTATTTCCTAACTTATGAGGTTTTACGAGTTTATCTTCCGTGTGTTTTTTTCCTGCGTTTGTTCGGCCTGTAGGCAGGACGGCCGATTATGAGGAATCTAATATTGTCTGACGGTTTTATTCAACCGAACATCGGAATGGAACGGAACAAGCTTTGCACTGCTGACCTCCTGACCTCCTGACCTCCTGACCTCCTGACCTCCTGACTCTGACCTCCTGACCTAACCCCGAACTCCTCATCGCACCCTCTAGCGTCCAGTCTATGCACAACACCACATATCCCCCTTTATTTAATTAACCACATGCTTCCTGTTTCTCAGTGGACAACAATAATATCAACTAGCATCTGTTGAAGACAAAGTCTTCGATATCCCCCGCCATAGTAAATGAGGACAAGTAGCAAAAGGCACCAGTTCAATTTATTCTTGATGTGTGTACCAAATTTCATAAAGAAATAGTTAATAGTTTTGCAACTATGCTCTGGAAACAAAGGTTAACCTCAATTATTTCTTAATACCCAACTTGTTTCCATGGAAAGTGACAGAAATATTTTTTTTGGGGAAATCTCTAAATATCAAAAGGCACCAGTTCACCACTTGCTTCATACGTGTACCAAATTTCGTAAATATATCTTGAGGGGATTTGTAGTAAAGTCCCGGAAACAAAATGTAACGGACGGACGGAAACCCATTTCTATATCCCGCCAACTTCGTTGGTTGGCGGGGATAATAACCATGGCAACAGTTTAAATTAGCTTCCTTTTCTTATTCTCAAAGGACTTTACATTACATCATCACGTAATCTGGAGTCCAGAATGGAAGTCTGTGAAGTCTGGCATCCTGGCCGACCGGCACAGATTCTGATGTCTTGCGCTGGTGGAGCAGTGATGTCAGGAAGGAGTGGTAGCTCGGTATCATCTCTTGCATTCCTTTGACAGGCAGATGCTAAATGAGACGCATTCCAAATCCGTCCATCGGACAGTTTGTACATCGGACAGGCATCTGCAAACCCGCTACATGCAGCAAGGTGTGCATCTCTCTCCCGTGAAGCAGTTCAGCAATTTTGTTTGAATGGGGCAGGAAATACAGACAGTTTTGAATTCTTCAGCTGTCACCGCAGAGAGGGTCGATGTGTGCGTGACAACCTCAACAACATCATCCTCCAGACGACCTACTTTGAAGTATGTCGTGGAAGGCGAGACAAGCAATCAGCCGTAATGTTTTCAGAGCCAGGCTTGTACTGAATGTCATAATTAAATGACAAGCCATGCGGACCATCTCGCCACGCGCATTCCAACTCTTCCCAATCCTTTCGTGAAAAGCAGTGTAGTGAGAGGACTGTGGTCAGTGCGTAAAGTGAAATGTCTACCCCAGAGATAAGTCCTCCACTTCTCTGTCACCCACACGCATCCAAGTGCTTCCTTTTCCCCTGTGGAATATTTTCTTTCCCATTCAACAGCGTTCGGGATGCAAATGCGATAGTTTTCTCCATTTTGTCAGCATGAATTTGCGCCAGGACCGCTCCAAGGCCATAATTGGAGGCGTCAGTTGTCATGATGGTGTGTAGTTCTGGATCAATTGAGAGCGAGAGCTGGACTACTGACAATCAATTCTTTAACTGAATCAAAACTTTGCTGTGCTGTCACTGACCAGGAGAAGGTGGATGGTCCCCGCAGTAATTCTCTCAGGGTTCAACGACCAATGCATAGTTAGGGATGAACTTCGCAAACCATGACGTGAGCCCGAGAAAAGAGCGCAAGCTCTGCACGTCTTTCAGTGGGGTGCTTCTGACACTGCAACAACATGGGCAGGGTCTGGTTTCAGTCCTGTGTGTGTGACACTACATGTCTGAAGAATGACACCTCTATCTGTCTGAAGTGGTATTTTGAAAGGTTCAGTTTCAGTCCAGCTGCATCGATGCGCTGTCGTACGCTCTGAGGTGTTTGTCATGTGCTTCGGGAGTCCCTCCAAAAACGATTACATCGTCAAGGTAACACGAGCTCCGGGTTGATATCTTTTTAAATGGCAGACATCATCCTCTGAAAACAGCTTGGTGCTTAAGCAAGCCTGTAAGAGATTCGTTTATAGCGAACAGTCCCTCATGTGTAATGAAGGCAGTCAGGTCTCTGCTGTTCTCATGCAGTACAACCTGGTGGTATACACTTTGCAGATCCAGTGGAAAAAGTGTGCCGCCTTGCAGCTCCGCAAACATTTCCTCCATATACGGAAGAGGATAACCGTCAATCACCACCGCTTTATTTGGTTCTCTTAAATCCACGCACAGACGAATCCCTCCGTTTTTCTTCATCGTCACGGCAATTGGTGAAACCCACTCTGATGATTCTATTCGCTCAATTACATCCAGTTTAACGAGCTTTTTCAGTTCCTGTGAAACAGCATCATCTCTCACAGACAAAGGCAAACGGTGCAGATTTTGCTGGACTGGAGTCATGTTGGGCCGTATGTTACCAAGCTGAATAAATCACTTTGCACAGCCCATGGTGCCCTCCATGCTGTCACCTGTAACATTTGTGACTAGGGTTTGATTTGCAGTGCTTCGGGGTGGTAGAAGTGATGCGACCATTCAGTAGTTGCATGTCAAGTGCAGCAACCAGGTCTCTGCCCAGAATGGTAGTGCTGCTCCGTGCGATATAAAATTCAGCGGGCGCACAGTAATTCTCAAAAGTCGCATCCACATGCAGGCAACCACGCACAGGTATCAGATTTCTCAGGTAGCTTAGGTTTTTATTGAATGATCCTTCGGGAACAGTAACCGTAAGTTAAAATAACTGAATGCAGTAAGAGACCGTTTCGGAAATCCGCAGAGGCATTCACAAGACCTCCGGCACTGAGGCAAATATTGTTGTGGACTCAGGGTCGCGGGGGTACTTCGAGGGTTGGGGTATCCCCGGTTTTCCCTGGACTCACCAGGAATCGAGACCATTGCACACAAATAAGTCCGTGTCACTAATCGACCGCGAATGCCAATAATTTAACCACGTGACCCAGTGTCCTCCATCTGACTACCGTTTAACTGTGGTACACACAGTCTCCTTATCGGGGAATCGCGCCCTCGGCAGTTGTGCTACTTTTATCTTCATTGGATCTTGATTAAGGCGAATGAGCTTACCGCTATCACAATGCAGGACTGATGAGAGAGCCAATCCATTGGGGAATTATAATCTCCTGGCTAAGCTAACTTGCAGACCATGCTGGACCAAGGAAGGAAAAGACGAAAACGATATGGGTACATTTATAACAAAACAATTTATTACAAGCAAGGGCGAGGAAGGTTATGTGGCACAGTTATCGGGTTTATTCACAAAAATGTACAGCAGGGGAAAGCAAGGAATTGGTGGGTGCAGCAAAAGAAATGCAAATATTTACAAAAAAAAGAAGACAGTGCAGAGTTTACCGATAACCTTCCACAATCTTACTTATTACAGGTTACACACACACACACACAAAATTGGATTTAGCCCAGAAAGAGGAGAAGCAGTTGAGGTTTAGGTGACCTCGTTGTCCCTGGCACGGTCGATGGACCCACACAACCCAACCGCTTAGGGGGAGGAGGGAAGAAAACTGGGGTGTCTAATGTGTGTGAGTGGGAGGTGCAAAATGTGGTACAGTGTGATGCAAGAGGAAGGTGTGACAGGTGCAAATCAGTAATGCTCTTTGAGTGAACGAGGCAGATTGAGAAAAGATGTGTGAGAGAAAAACTTAACGGGAACATGTGAGGAGTCTTTAAATGTTTTGCTCATGATCATGGATCGCCGTCAAAGCTGAGCGCCGATGACCCGGCAACGACACCAGCAACACTCGCTTTTCCCCACTCGCCTCGCTCAGTTGCGCTCTCTCAGCTCGGTGGCGCTTGGCTGGGCAAAGGCTCCGGAGAGATTCCGCTTGGAGGCTGGATGAAAGAGAGAACCTGGACAAAAGAGAGACTGGACGAAAGGGACCGACTGAGCCTGATTTGCTCTTTTTTATAGAGCCTGTGTGAGGGAGGGACCAAAAAGCGGCTCAGGAGGCCTGGTGGGAATTCCCGAGCTCCCTTATTGGCGTATAGCAGTCACCCCTCGCCATAGCCATGCCCCGTCAGACTCCGGAGTTGAACATGGCCTCATTTGCTTCTTGGCCGGGCCACACGACAGAGCTCCACAAATTAACATTGGCCGAGGGTTTTTGTGAGCGCTCTCCGGCCCTGAACGTGCGCTGGACTCCATTTGAGCGTTGTTATTTAGGGAAACACCGGAGCTACTGCACGTCGCCGAACGAACACCAGCGCACACCTGTGCTTCAAGTTACATGCTGAAACACCCCAGATCGCAATGTCCTTTGTTCCTCCGGCACCCTCAGAGACTGTGGTGAGCGTCCAGGGAGCTGTGGTTTGGGTGGTTGTAGTGTTTGTAGTGAAGGCGTTGAAATGTTGGGAGTGGTTGAACGATCATAGTGAGGAGACTGAAGCGGACGAGGTGATTGTGGCGTTTGTGGTGAAGAGGTTGGGTTTAGGTTGTTGTGGGGAATTTTAGGAGGCGTTTGTCGTGATCATGGTGAGTGTGGTGAATGTCTGAGGGTGAGGCGTTGGTTGGTTTATGGCACAGTATACTTGAATATGGAAAAGGTGCGTGTATGCAAATGAAGCTGCAGCTGCTGGCGAGCCACGTCACTGATCTGGCGTGCATGCATGGCGGGTTTGTATATGAAATACAGTAAAGTCAAATAAATGAAAGAATAGGGGGGTTGAAGACCTAACTGAAAGCCTGACGCAATGCATCTTGTCCCATGTACCCACTAGACATATGGAAAGGGCTAAGTAAACTAATACAAACAAGATAACTATCTTAGGATCGCTATATTTTGGGTGCCATTGCCTCGGAGGAGTGCCTGTTTTGCAGAACCGCAACAATATAACCAAATGATCAATCGGTCATTTCTACAGCATACCAGAAGGAAACCAAATGGTATCCTATCACCACTTTGGTTTGCAGCCAGACAAATCCACTTTGGTGATTTGCTCTGTTATGTGCACTCAATGAATTGGATAGTGGAGTTGAGCTTTGGGTGATAGCTATTGAAAGTTGTCAGGCCTATTTGGCAAACCTTTGGCAATCTTCACTCTTCCAGTGCCAGTATCAGTTTCGAAAAGTGTAGGGACAGAGTGTGTTGTTGCCACTGGAGAGCAGTTGTTTTTTTTTTCCCATTCATTATAAACTTGCATGCATGCTTGTTGAATGCCATTAGTTTCATTCATCTGATATTTACCCTGCACACGTGAAGCAAAAAGTGGGGATAAGCAATTGGCTCATTTTCGTCCGTCTTATCAGTTTATCATCAGTTTCTGATCGTGGAACAACTTATTTTTATCGAATATTTTGAACACTAATCAGAAAATGAATAATCGAAAGCGGGTTTTATTTTAATTATTTATTTGGCCCAAACATGGTTGAAAACCTTTCAAAAATTGAGGGAAGGAGAAAGAGGTGGAAGGGGAGGGGAAAGAAGTGGGAGGGAAGGGAGGGGAAGGAGAAGGGAGAGGAAGGAGGGGAAAGATGGAGGTGTGAGGGGAAGGATGGAGGTTGGAGGGAGGGAGGGGATGGAGGTGTGAGGGGAAGGGTGGAGGTGGGAGGGAGGGTGGAGGAGTGGAAGGGTGAAGAAGAGAAGGGAGGGGAGGAAGGGAAGGTTGGAGGGTGGAGGGGAGGGAGGGGGGAGCGGAAGGCTGGAGGGGAGGGGGCAGGAGAATGGGGAAGGGTGGAGGAGGGAGGGGAAGGGTGGATGATGGAGGAGGTGGGGAAGGGTGGAGCGAGAGGGAGGGGAAGGGTGGAAGAGGGAGGGGTAGGATGGAGCAGAAGGAGGGAGAGGAGGGCTGAAGCAGAGGGAGGGAAGGTGGAGGAGGGAGAGGAAGGGTGGACGAGGGGAGGTGGAGAAGGGAGATGGAGGGGAAGGGTGGACGAGGGAGGGGAAGGGTGAAGGGAGAGGGAGATGGAGGGGAAGGGTGGACAGAGGGAGGGGGGAGGGAGGGGAAGGGAGGGGAGGGGAGGGAGGGGAAGGGTGGGAGAGGGAGATGGAGGGGAAGGGTGGACGAGGAGGGGAAGGGTGAAGGGGAGGGAGATGGAGGGAAGGGTGGACGAGGAGGGGGAGGGAGGGGAGAGGGGAAAGGGGGGAGAGAGGGAGGGGGAGGTGGAGAGGGAGGGGAGGAGGGGAAGGTGGGAGAGGAGGGAAGGAGGGAGGGGTAGGGGGAGGAGGGATGGGGAAAGGGTGGGAGCAAGAGGGAGGGAGAGGGTGGGAGGCAGAGGGAGAGGGAGAGGAAGGGTGGAGGAAGGGAGGGGAAAGGGGAAGGGTGGAGGAAGGAGGGGGAAGTGGGAGCGAGGAGGAAGGGTGGAGAGGGAGTGAAGAGGGGAAGAATGGGGTGAGAGTCTGTAGGTGGGAGTTACGATTTCTCTTTTTTTCTGTTTTTTTTTTGTGCTGACAGCAGATTGTACAGGTTCTGGACCCTTTATCTGTCAACCCAACAAGCGACAGGAGACCCGAAAACTGGCAGCATTTTGAAACCTCACCATCCTACAATTGTTTACCCTTTCATTCTCAAAAGTTGATTCTTCACAAGCTTCTGAAAAGTTAATTGCCCCATTGAAAGTTAATCAGTGGGAAAAATGTATCACTGTAATTGACCACATTATGCTCTATCGTTGTGTGCATAATTGTGTTTGGCAATACCCTGTATCGTAATCATGTCAAAAAGGCCTTCAACATTTGGATATGCCAGTCGTGCTTCGAAAAGGAAGTACAGTATTTATTGCTCAATAACAAGCAAAAAAGTGGAGTTGTGTGGAAGGCGTGACAGTGGGGTTTTTGGTGAAATGCCTGAGTGAGGAGTATGGTGTTGGTAGATTGATGGTATATGATCTAAAGAAACAAAAGGAGCAGGTATTACAATTTTATGGTGAGAATGATGTACCCAAGCTAATGGACAAAGGAAAACATTACATCAGTCTAAGACCACTGACGTTGATAATGTCTTGGTGGAGTGGATCAGGCTGTGCTGTTTGGCAAATTTTCCCTTGGATCATGCAATAATCATGACACAAGCGAAACCTTTTTATGTCCCATGAAAAATATGGGTACCTGTCGTAACTTTTCTTCAAATGAGCTATAATTACTGTATAAATCATTACCTGATACCATGCCGGTTTTTAACACATCGGTACGGTAAACTTTAATTATTACAACAACCCTTTCTCAAGATATTGATGTTAATGTCAATTCATTATGTACCACAGTTGTATTTGAAAAGAGCCATTCATTGGCCCTTCACAACAAAGCCGTTTAGGCTGCTGGAAATATGGAGATCGCATATCTCGCAGTCATGTGGAGAGGAAACCTGGCTTGCGTGGTATACCTGTGTGTTTGTTACACGTGCCTGAAATTTTCCGAGAGCACTCTTTTCCCCAGGTGCGGGTTATTTGCATGAAAATACGGTATGTAGTTTAACACTGCATGGGGTATCGTGTTCTATGAACTCTCTAGTGTTTGTTGTTTTAGAGTATAATCCAGAAATTTGCAACGTAAAACGATTATAAATGTTCCTGAAATTGAGCATTGAGATGTGAACAAATTTTTATGCAAAGAAGATTCCTGCTCCAAAGAAATCCATCAACACATGGTGACCATTTATGGTGAAGGTGGACCCTCATATTCTACACTCACCAAATTTGTGGCTGATTTCAATTGTGGGACCAAGTCCCTTGAAGGTGACCACAGGTCAGGATGACCAGCAGATTTGACTAACTCACAAACTTGCCACGGTTGAGCCATTAATCATGGAGGATGGCCACGTTGAACTCGTTGAAATATTTACAGAACTTGAAAATTATTTCGGCATATTTCACTATTATCCATGAATACTTTGGGCATGTTCAGAATCTTAACAAGATTGGTCCCCCTAAACCTCAGCACTCACAATTGACAGCAACAGCTGACGAAATGTCACGATCTTCTGAAATTGTTGAATGCAGATCTATCTGACTTTTTATTGCTCACCTGGTAACTGGTGACAAAACTTGGCTTTACCATCATGATCCTGAAACTAAATTGGAATCCATGCATTGATAGTACTGTACATGGGATCGCTGCCACCCAATACATTTTTTAACAATCCTCAACTCGTAAGATCTTGGCCTCAATTTTTCTGAAATGCCAAGGGATCTTGCCGATAAACTATTTGCTTTCCAAATACAGTCACAGGGGAATATTAAGCCAGCCTCATGCAAAATTTCCACTGGGTCATCATGGACAGATTCCAATTATGGGATGTTGCTTCTCCATGACAATTTGCTTGTGTATAAGGTTGCACAGACCACCATTTGTGATTGCAGCTTCAAGCAGCTGTACCACCCCTCCCTCCACCCACTCCCACGCCACCCCCATACAGCCATGTCTTGGCATCCAGTCACTGTTATCTCATTCAACATTTGAAGTTCCACCTGCAGTCTCAGATTTGCTGATGCCAAGCTTGCTTTGACTTCAAATTTCTTTTTGAAATGCAGCAAAACTCAGGTTGGTCTCATTTGTTTTTTAGTTTGAGCACTTCTCTGATAATAGCGTGAGCTCGGGTTCAAATCTTGATGCACAGTATACTCGTATTTGTGAAAAGATAGGTTTAGTCATCTACCATGGGCATATGACACCCCCATCCTTCTCCCTGTTTCATTGGTCGAAGCGTCAGACCTTAGCCTTATCCGAGACAATTGTGATAGTTGGAAGTGCTTTCACTCCTGAGTATACTAGATTTGTGTTTATGTGAGTGTGTCTTTATTTTTTTAATGTTTACTTCTCTAAGGATTGTGGAGAGTCTGTTACATCAATGTTTTGCAGCACAGTGATCTTCACCTCACCCTGTTGTCGTCATTGGACTTTGTTCCAAACATGATTTGCTTTGTGGCATTTTCATTTTGAGATTCAGAAACAAGTTTGAAAGTTAATAAGTGCACCGTGAAGGTTTGGTCCATTGAGGAGAAGCTTCATGCTGTCAGAGGCAAATCTATTACTCATGGAACAAGGATGCTGTAAAGTGTTGTGGTTCATTGTGACACAGCACTTTTCATTTTATCATCTGTCATCCTCACAAATATGAGCAGATGGAAGAGCGTTTACGAGTTTCGATATTTGATAAGGAAGACCACCCATCTGTGGATTAAAACTGCAGGATATAAAAGCAATGATAGTATAAAATATCATCAATGATTTTGACTCTTATTCTTCTTGATCTTCTAATTCTTCTGCTACTGTGAGCTAAGCAGAACTCCATTTATGTAAACCATGATAACTCGCAAAGAACCTCTCCTTCGAGATGGGTTTATTTCCTCACTTCTGTGATGTCTATATTGATGATCATTTACAGCAAGGCAGCTGTGCACTATTGTAAAATTGACTAAATAGGTCCGCTCAAACTTAACTCGAGCCATATAGACAACCTGCGTGCAGAGGAACTCTGATCCCACACTATAAACTGAGGAGTCCAAGAACAAATAATAATCAACTGTACATTGGACCATCTCAGACAGTGCTGCTAATTTATATATGATGAACAAGAAAAGTGTCACATTACTAATTTTTTTTTATATATAGTAGCAAATACAACCTGTCGCTTCACTGACGGGGATATTGAGGGTGGGGGAGAAGCAAAGAGGGCGGGCTGAGGATACGAGGACGGGCAGGGGTGGACGGAGAGAGAAGGTGGGAGAGAGGAGGATGGAGGGGAAGCTGGAGGGGTAGAAGGGTGGCTAGGAAGGAGGAAGAGCGACGCCTCACAACGTTGTGATACACTGTGGGAGGATAGTGTGAGAAGGGGTGTGTGTGAGAAGAGAGATACACAGACAGAAGTGTGGGAGGAGAGTGCTGCATTTTATTAGGGGGGGAGCGATTGGGGTGCAGTGGCAGGAAGAGAGAAAGTGAGGGAGGAGGTGGGTTAGCAAAGAGAATATGTTATGCTTAATGACTGAAAACACACACACACACACACACACACACACACACACACACACACACACACACACACACGATACTTTAGAGACCTGGGCCGGACATTTAAAACACACGTATTTATCTGGCAAAGGTTTGCCTGCATGCATGCATGTTCATACATGCAGTTTGCACCCTTCCGGTCGGCTCACTCTGAATCTGATTCGTACATGCTACAGTCCCTGCAGCGGGGAGGGGGAGTGGGGAAGAGAGGGATGAGGGAGGGGCGAGGAGAGAGGGTGGGGTCGGATAGAGGGGAGAGGGTGGGAGAGAAGGGGGGGGGGTCGGAGTTGAGAGAAGGAGGGAGGGGCAAGGGATACTTTAGAGACCTAGGATGAGACGCCAAATTCAATGTCCATCTGAGACGGCACACACATTGATGAATCATGCTGCCCGCGAAACACCAGAATGACAGTTTATAGATGGGTCAGAATTGGAACCCAGGCGAGACAGCTTAGAGTGAGCCTGCATACTGCTCGGCTTTCCTGCCATGATGTGGTGATTCATGACTTCACAACAACTGAAAACATTTTTTACTCATTGTGATCATGTAATTTAGTTTACCTTCCTCCCTCCGGCATGGAATCATGCTATCGCCATTGATTGAAGCTTGAAGAATGCATGCCAAGTGGCTTCACCAAGCAATCCACACAACGGATGAAGAAACTTTTATAAACTAAACATTTAACTTTGATTTTGTATTTGTCTATGCTGAAGTGATAGGTCGTATAAAGGAAGATCGTCCAAAAAGGGGAAATGTCATGGAAAATAAAATTTCACATTTTCAGCGAGCCAGCCACCGCCTGTTGCACCACAGAACAATACGTGGCCAATGCAAGGGAGTGGCCCCTGAACTTTGTTCAAGTTGATCGATATAGTATTCAGTGACAGTGCGAATATTGGAGAGCGCTTGCCAAGTGGATTAAGCACTCAAACGAAATGGTTGATAAACGGCTCACTTTGCACGCGATTAGCAATCACTGAACCGTCATATTAAACGTACACCTCCCGAGATGCCCAAAATGTGAAATATGTCCCAATTATACAAGTGAGCACTTTTTAGGTCATCTCTATCATCTCAGTAGAGATGACCTAATAACCCCAGTCTCGAAGTCTGTCCGTACCGTATGTACATCCCGCTCCGTCACCAATCAAACTCAGTGGAGACAAATAAGAAATGGAATGGTAGCGAGGTCGATGAGACATGCACAACTATATACCAGATCTGCGAACACCTCTGTACCAAGTGCGTCGTTGACCAGACCGTAGGTCGAACGGGTCAACAGTCACACGGGAGAAGCGGTGACTTGAGATATCGCAAAGTTGCATGAAAAAGATCGTCGGTAGCACGAATCGGAGCGATTTCATATCACGTTTCTCACTCCTCATCGTAGTATCAGAAGGAAGATACAAAGTGTGTTGTGAGTTAGAGATCGGACTAGTACAGTAGATAAAGGTCAGTATGAACTTGGGATCGGTAACTGTGTGAGTTCACACGCTATAAGGCAAGACATGGCTCATCTTTGTCACGAGCCATTTTTTGACATTTGCTCTCGTTCCGATTTTATAGCCCTTCAAACTTCGTTCTGATTCCCGTATGGGCCGTTCATAAAGTACGGTACATACAAAAAGTATTAAAAAATTAAGAACGCGGAACTCTCCGAGACAAATATTACATTTGAAGCTTTTGTCAGATTTAACTAAAACAATGGAACACAGTTTATATGCACACTACTTTCATTTATGACATTAACATTGTCTTGAATGTCAATTTGTACTTTTATTTCATAATGACGTGCTGTGATATTAAAAGAAAAAGGTAAATTACAACGCAGGGACTGCATTGTCATGGCTTACAAACATCGTGTTCATAAGGGAATGCTGGCTTTGGCAAGCGATTAGCGATGTTGAGGGGGGTGGTGGGTGGTCACTAGGCTGCAAGCAGGGGGTGGTGGGTTTTGAAACCGCGAAGTAGAGCGTCGTACTTATGAACTGCCCTATTCCAGTCGGCACAGAGTTACTTTCGACCTCTGGTAGAAGATGACGGCACTCCCGCTCGGGATATTTTTTTAGGAGATGCAACTGCTGCTAAGTCAATCTGGAGCTTAAATTTTGTAATTCAGCTTAGTTTTAAGAGATTTCTCACAGTTATCGCATGTGTGGAAATGAAATACTGCCATGAATGCGAGCGTATCTGGTGTTTATAAGCATCTGAATTACCCAGCGATTCATAGCTATGATGAACAGGCATTCGATGATTCATACATGGCCAAAAGATGCGGCACCTCTTCTAATTAGTGTATTCGGCTTTGTCAGCCAGGCACCCATTGCTGAACAGGTGTAACAAATCGGCACAAGCCATGCAATCTCGATAGCAACATTGGCATTAGAATGGACCATACTGAAGAGGCTCAGTAACTTTCAATGTGGCACGTCACAGATGCTACCTTTCCAACAAGTCAGTTCGTCAAATTTCTGCCTGTTAGAGCTGCTCTCGGTCAACCATAAGTGCTGTTATTGTGAAGTGGAAGGGTCTAGGAGCAACAACACTTGAGCCGCAAAGTGTAAGCTCACAACGGGAACCACCGCGTGCTGAAGCGCGTAGCGTGGAAATTGTCTGTCGTCAGTTGCAACCTCCTACTGAGTTCAAACTGCTGTGGACAGCAACATCAGCACAATTATGTTCATCGAGAACTTCATGAAATGGGTTTCCATGGCGGAGCAGCTGCACACAAGCCTAAGATCACATGCGCATGTCAAGCGCCAGCTGGAGTGGTGTAAAGCTCAACCGCCTTTGGATTCTGGAACAGTGGAAATGCGTTCTTTGGGCAGTGATGATCACGTTTCACCATCTGGCAGTCTGACGGACTAATCTGTTTTTGGCGGATGCCAGGAGAAGCCACCTGCCCAAATGCATCGTGCAAACTGTAAAGTTTGGTGGAGAGAATAATGGTCTGGGGTTGTTTTTCATGGTTCAAGGCTGGCCCTTAGTTCCAGTGAAAGGAAGTCTTGAACGCTACAAGCATACGTGACATTCTAGAACATTCTGTGCTTCCAACTTTGTGGCAACAGTTTGGGAGGCCCTTTTCTGTTTCAGCATGACATGCCCGTGCACAAAGCGAGGTCATACAGAAATGGTTTGTTGAGATCGGTGTGGAAGAACTTTGACTGGCCTGCACAGAGCCCTGACCTCAACCCCATCGAACACCTTTGGGATGAATGGAATGCTAAACTGTGAGCTCTGACTCATCGCCAAACATCGTGCCCGACCTCATTAATGCTCTGGTGGCTGAATGGAAACAAATCCCACAGCAATGTTCCAACATCAAGTGGAAGCCTTCCCAGAAGAGTGGGAGGCTGTGATCATGCAGCAAGGGGGGAGACAACTCATATTAAATGCCTATGATTTTGGAATGAGATTGTTGGATGAGCAGGTGCCCACATACTTTTGGCCATTTAGTGTAAAAGTGAGCAAAGTGAAAAAATAAAACTTTATCGTTAAGAAATCGTGGCCTCTTCCAATCGAGGCATGGTTGAGCAGGTCAAAAAACAGCGGCTCAGAACCTAGCAAAATAACCAAGATACACATTAAGACCCAGAGACAAGGTGGCTGAGTATCGCCTGATAAAGGATGTAATTAAATAAGGCCGTTAATTTATCTTCAAAAGGGGTGTTTTAATTCCCCAAACACCCAATTTCACTTTTGCACTTCCTTGGAGTTCCTTAGTATGCATGTAAAGTTTCAGGCTGTTAGGTTTCATGTTTTGGAGTATGGAGGACACACACACACACAACACACACAACACACACACACACACACACAACGTTTATTATACTATATTGTTGCATTCTGCAAAACCGCGCATGCCCTCCAAGGCAATGGCACCCAACATACAGTGATCCCCAGGCAGTTATTTCATTAGTATTCGTGCAGTCAGACATTCCCCTCATGTCTAATGGTTAACGGGACGAAGTGTGTTGCGTGGGTCTTGTAGCTCGGTCTAATTATATCTTATCTTCTTTTCAATCCTGATTTCATTCAACCCTTTCTCTTTATCCATGAAACAAATGAAAGCAGGCACCGCACCCAGACGGCGGACTGTGAAATTCACAATTAGAAACTCTCCCCACAAGACGTAGGGACGCGTGTGGTGCGCCCTTTCATTCAAATCTGCATCTTAATAATTATATCTATCTCTTTCAACCCTGATTTACATCCACCCTTACCTTCAATGCCATGATACAAAGTGAAGCAGGCACAAATGCACGATAACAGACACGCGTGCAGCCCTGTGATAATCACCACCGCACTGTACAGGAAGCGCATGACGCACCTCTTCATTCGGGTCTGCGCGCTGATTTACAACGGTGTCTCACCATCGATCTTCGCTCGCCACCTCGGCCACCAATATCTCCCGCAAACGGCAGAGGTCATCCCGCGCCTCCTCGCACCTCCGCATCGATGCAGTCGCCACCAAGCAGAAGCGTGCTGCACGGCTCAGACCGCTCGGGGCCGCGTGGCATGCGGACAGAGCAAGCGCATTGACCAGCATCAACCGCAGAGCGCCGGTGGGTGCCCGAACGGGAATGCGGGCCCGCCGCGACCCTCGTCCAGTCGCCAGAACACGGCCCGGGAGTTCGGTGCAAGGTGATTCATGTTGCTGTGTTCGGTGCAAGGCAATTCCACAGCTCGGCTATGTCGCGCCGGATGTCGAATGAGACCACTTCCGACCGTAGGAGCCTGGCAGCGCGGGGCCGGGGCGCAATAGGAGCGCACGATTCAGGTGACGACGCATCGCTTCGGGTCGTCACACCACCCTGCACCACAGGGCTTATAAAAGGCGGATCGCGAAGTCATTCACTCTCTCGACCTCTGCATTCGCCTGCTGACTCCACCTGCCACTCCGCCCTCCTTCCTCGCCTGCTGACTCCAGCTGCCACTCCGCCCACCTTCTTTGCTTGCTGACTCCGCCTGTCTCGCCTGCTGGCGTCCGCCCACTCCGCCCGCCTTCCTTGCTTGCTGACTCCGCCTGTCTCGCCTGCTGGTGTCCGCCTACTTGTCCGCCTTCCTTGCCTGCCTGCTCTGCTCACTCTCTGGACCAGTGTGGACACAAGCGCTACCAACGAGCCGAGCACAGTAATTAGCAGGAGACAATGTGCCGACTTCCAAGGTGGGAGCGCTCAGGCGAGCGTCCCCCAAAGCGTACTCGGTAGTACGGTCGGCCGACCGTGCAAGGTACTGTGAGGCCGTTAACACTCATTTCCTCTCCTTCCTTCTGATTCTCTCATCTTCATCGTGTGTGTGTGTGTGTGTGTGTGTGTGGTGTTGTGTGTGTGTGTGTGTGTGTGTGGTGTGTGTGTGTGTGTGTGTGTGCTGATGGCGCTGTCCTCGCTTAAGTTAAGAGTGTAGAAGATATAACGTATAAGTCTGCTCTGTATCTGCTTTAGTAAGTTGCTTGCTTTCTTTTGTCGCACCCCTCAAATTCCTTGCTATCCCTTTTGTACATAACAATAAACCCCATTCACTGTGCCACATACTTTTCCACGCCTGATTGTTAAAGAGCAGGTTGCAGGTCACCAAACATGTTCTGAAAATTTATCAATATGATTATATGTGCATTAAATAGTTCGATGCAAACTATTGTGGTTGCCTAACTATCGGGAAAATTAATGAAATTTAACTCCGAAGTTGTTATTTCTCGAGGCCGTTGAAAAAAACAGCCATGTGCCCATATATGGATGGTGACGTCACGTTCTCCAAAACAAAGCGGCGCTCACTCGCTCATTGAAGAAGTGTCCAGTTGAGCGGGCCGTTCTTTTGCTTATTTTGAGCTTGCAACTGTCTATATTATCCTTTTTTATTTTGAATTATTGTAGAACAAAGTTATTTGGATATTTGTACATCATGCATCGTACGTGTGTCGTCATGTTTTGCGAAAATGGCTGGAAAACGGGTAATCGCTCCCCGATTCCCGAAGGAATCAAACATTCGCTGGCAGTGGATAAGATTTGTACAAACAAAACAGGCGAATTCCCCACCAAAACGGGTAAAGAGGACCCTTTGGATAGACTTGTCATTTGTGGTGACCATTTCACAGCGAGGATTACGAAGTCAACGCAATGAGTGAGCTCGGTTTCAAAACAAGCGTGACGCTGTGCCCACCATTCAGCCTTCTCCTCCTCAGCTGGCTTCTGCTTCATCCCTCACATTGTGTCACCTCTCAAGGATTGGGGCTTGTGTTTATCTATAAATGCGCATAAGAAATCGAGAAATTATTAGAATAGAGTAAGTCATCACTATCCGGAAGTCCGTACGTTGTAACCTGTAATGGGAACGCGGCTGAGAATCTCTTTCCCATCGGCCACGCCATCATCACTTTCGCTGGGGTCAAGCTCAGCTGTCAGAAAGACTTCAACACCAAGGGTCCATTATATTTGGGTCCATTTTGATTCATTCTATTTTCTGACTCTTGAGTGACTAGAGGGTTGGTGGTGGTCGTATGGCAGCTTAGCTGCTGGGGCAGCTATCATTTCTTGAAGCGCGACTGTGTCGCTGATGCAGTGCCCTCTACCAGTACACACACTGGAACTGGTACTCATTTCGCCGACCTCGGAAGGATGACAGGCTGAGTCAATCCCTGGTGTATTAATTCAGCGGCCGACGTGGCTTGAACTCAGGACCCGGAGATCCCAAGCCACCACCCTAACCACTGAGCCAACACCAGGCTACTAGAGGGTTAAAAAAATTATTATATCAAGTCACAGACAAATCAAACTTTACATTATTTTATCCATCGAACAAGAAAATGAAAATCTACAAACCAATCTGTCTGGTGGAGTCTGTCAGTGTGAACTGCCGGACAGTCAGTCCTGCCACTTGTACACGAAATAGGCCATTTTCTGGCACTTGCAAGTGGCTCAAATTTATATGGCTCAGGGCCAGAAACTCCATGGTATAAATTCCCATCATCCTCCGACTCATCCTCGGCAATATCGGAATGAACACACTCAATTTCATCGCCGCTGAAATCACTCTCTGATTCGCATCTCGCCATTGTTTACACGCTGTTTCCGAATGTTCACGAAGTTTTCGGAGAACGTGACGTCATAGCATCTTCGGTAACTTCCGGTCTGTTTTTCGATCACCAAGAAAAGTTTTGACTTAAAAGTTAATTTAGCATATTTTGAGTTTCAAATGCAAGAAAATAAATACCCCACGTTTATTAATGTGCTTACAACTTCGAATCACGCGAAGTCATCAGCGACCCAAAACCTGCTCTTTAATAAATGCTTGTGTAGAAATGTTCGCAGCTCGTTTTCGTCTTTTCCTTCATTGGTCCAGCATGGTCCGTATCCTAGCCTAGCCGGGACGTTATCTCCCAACGATCCGTTCTTCCAGCGAATCTAGCCGGTATGTTCCTTGCCGTTCACCTCGGCTGCATCTGATCTGGTAAGGTGACCCGGTTTGGACAAGGCGTACCGAGGGCGTGTCCTCCGATAATTAGGTCACGTGACCATTTTAGGTAACCGGTTAACATTAGACGGAGGACCCTGAGGCACGTGGTTCAGTTATTAGCGTTCATGGTTGATTAGCGACCCACCGTGTCACAGAGTTATCCGTGTGCGTCACGGAGTATATATAAATATTTCTGTACTTGGTCTTGGCTCATCGAAGAGCTATGACACAGAACAATATCAGGACACAGCCCAACAAAGGGAACAGCAGGAGAAATGAGAAACACCAACAGCAGGACAGAGGGACAAAGTAGATAGAGATTGACAAACAAGGGATGCAGGTAATGATGAGGGGGAATGAAGAACACAGGGTGGACAATATGTATACATAAGCAAATTTTTGGAGGGGTGTGGAGTGCTTTAACGGGTGTAGAAAAGATCATGATTTTGTATGGAAGATGACTTGCAATGGTGGTTCCCTTCGTGTGCAGCCTTTTTAGCTGCTGGTTACATCATTGGTTAAGGGCATGGCTATGCCACTGATGCATTGTCCCTATTACCAGTAAACTGGTACTCATTTCACTGACCTCGGAAGGATGGCAGGCTGAGTCAACCCCTTGGTGTTAATTCAGCAGCCAACGGGGCTCGAACTCACTGACCCTAGGATCCCAAGCCACCACCCCAACTGCTAAGCCAACGTGAGGCTTTGCAATGGTGGTGAACAGCTGTCTTAAAGACCTGGGGTGAAGAATGAGATGTAAGGGAGTAAGGAAGGTGGTTCCACAGGTGTGGGAAAAAAGAGGAATAATTGAGTGTCGGTGAGCAGTGGTTCTGGATTTAAGCCATTTCACTAGGAGGGGATTTCTGGTGGACAGCATCCATCCTGCAGATACCTGGGGGTGGGCCAAAGCACAGAGACCACAGAATAACCACCAATCTGTCGGTGATGGCAAAGTGATAGGCCCATTGACTCAGCTTCACTGCGAGAGATTTCAATGATATTGAAGGCCTTTGTTTCCACGGCGTCAAGCTGAGCAAGAAGTGAGGCAGGTGTGCCAGCACAGAGGGGAGAGCAGTACTCCATTGAGCTGTGGATGAAAGACTTGTTGGTGGATAGAAGCTCAGGTGTGCCAAGGAAGGACTTTGTATGATGGAGGATATCTAGTCGGCATCTGGCTTTGGAGGTCAACTTTAAAATATGGCTTACCCAAGAGAGATCATGGCTGACAGTGAGACCCAAGATTTTGAGTGACTGAACCTCTTTGAGAGGGTTGTTGAGAAAGTAGATGGGAGGGTTTGTGGTACAGTCCTTTTAGAGAGAGACATCGAGACAGAGAGACAGAGATTGACTTTGACTTTTGGGTGCTTTTATTACAAAAGTTTAAAAAATGTGTATATATAGATATACAATTTACAAATCAACAATGCCAAAAATAATGAAGAGAAAGGATGAAAGCGAGGGGAAAACCCCCCCAAAAAACAGGAGTAGAAAAACACAGTTCATTTGAACATCAAGAAAAACATGGAAAAATAAAGCAATACTACAAATTTTAGAAATATTTCATTATTTTAATAATGATATCAAAAAATAAGACATTTATTTTGATGTACTTCACAAACACCTTCCAAGCACCATTTTTCCACAAAAATATAAAGAACAGCCACGGTTTTGGAAAACTGAAATTCAAGTTTTAATCTTGCAGAAACAAACACACTGAAAAATGACATGACATTACATTGTTGAAGGGGTTTCTCTTCTCCTTTCTAGATTAGTATATAGCAAGTTTTGCTGGACCTACAAAAAAATACACAGCAGTTCATACTTTTTGTCATGTTGACATTCTTTTTTGAACCCAAAAATAAACGATCGAAAAGTAAATGTGAAATTCATTTTGAGAGAGACAAAATACTGGAAAAAGTCTTTCACAGCCAATAAAAAAGTGAAATACATCCTCGTTTACGGAGCATAATGGGCAGCATGCAGATATTGGGGCAAAATTCCTGACATACGTGTTACAGGGGATGATCCAGTGGCGAAGGTGCCACTGGAGATCTCCCGTTCTTTTGGTGATTAGTTTACAATGCATTGATTCCCATACAGGTTCAGTGGGGGGACCGGCAGGAAGTAGCCTCTTCCAATGTGTCACTCTATTTAGTGGTGAAACACTGATAATTATCTTTAAACATAACTTATATAGGCTCTTGCTGGTGGTAGCATGTAATTCATTTGTCCCTGCGCTAACAGGGGGTAGATCTCTGGGTGAACAGTCAAAAATCAGTTTTGAGAAATAGGGTTCATCAGGATGAACATGAGCATTCTGAGTCCAAAGTAGTCATAACTAATGGCTTTTTTGAACAACTTTCCTCATTAGCCCAATTGTCCTCTTGGATCGAATCACTGTTGTAGTTGAGATTTCCTCCACAGTCTTCCACCCTACACCGGAGTTTGGCCATAGGTGCCATACTTTGTTTATGCCCACATCAATGAAACATTGGCACAATTCACAGCTCCTGAATATATCAGGAACGAGAGGATTAAAAAATAGCGGCTCAACTTCGAACATCACTGGGGAGTTTGCGTCGCTTTTGCGACTCATGAAGAGCCCTTTCCAAGCATTGAGAAGATTCTGGTAAAATATGGGGAGTACTGATGTACCCACATACTTGAGGTGGGTCAGGAATACTCCAAGACCATAGCCGAGTCTGCCCGCCTGTTGCAAAATGTGACAGGCCAACGGGTGGTTTGGCAGGTGTTCACCATACAGAAGGCATTTAAGGGAGCACTAACGAAAAGCCATGACGCGGGACTTCACATGAACAAGGTTTTCACTTCCATCGTATGCAGTATGGCATATTACTTTTGGTTGCAGCCAATGATGACCTCTCAAAAAACGTCCACCAGTTTGGCCTGGATCATGTCCAGCAGTACTTCCGGTGGTTGCAAGCAGATAAATCGATGCCATATAGTTGTAGCAACCAACTTATTGGCCTCCAAGACACGGTCCTTAAAAGACATGTGTGGTAGGGCTCTTTTCCACATGTTCAATTTCTTCTCTATTTCTTCAGTCATGCCTTCCCAGTTCTTTTTCACAAAACTGTATGGCACCCAGGGATCCAACAATATAAGTGACACCTTCTGTCTTCCACTCTAGGTTTTCTGGAGGTGGTGGAGGTGTTAAGACAGGAAGGCACCTATTAAGGTATGACACCCAGAGAGCTTTACTTTTCTTCCAATTAACTTTCAGGGAAGAAGCCTGGAAAAAAGTTCTCAAGGATTCAACAAGTGCAGCAATATCTTGGTTGTTCCTGATTGACACAAACATCGTCAACATAAGCTGATATCATCAATGGAGGACTCCTTGGAAAGCAAGTTAGACTGGAGATATTCTCCCTGAGCGTACAAAGTAATGGTTCCAGTTGCCAACGCAAAAAGCAAGCCTGAAACTGGGCAACCCTGCCACACCCCTCTCTGAACCTGTGTAGGGGAAATCAGTTCAATGTTAACCTTAATTATACTAAAGATATCAGTGTACAATAAAGATATAAAGGTTATGAAATTAACCGCAAAGCCACATGCTTTGAGAATATGCCACAAGAAAACATGATCAATACTGTCGAAAGCTTTTTCCAAATCCAGAAGAAAAAAAAATTCCAAAGTCATTTTGATCATGGCAAGAATCATGGATAAAATCATGAACCAAAAAAATGTTTTCGTAAGTGGAACGACCGGGGATACAGAAAGTCTGATCAGGTAGGTGAGATCACCATTGACTTTCTTCAATCGATTTGCCATCGCTTTTGAGAAGTTTGGAGTCGGTGCATAATATTAAGTGAGGTCACCAATTTTCCATCCGCCAGAGATCACCTGAATTTGGGAGGAGGCTCACCACTGCTCTCCGGAGACTTGATGGCATTACACCAGATTGCAACGATTCCTGGATAACATTCAAGAGTTCCGGACCCACAAGGTCCCAAAATTCCAAGTAAAACTCAGCTGGTATGCCATCAATTTCGGATGCCTTTCCAGAGTCCATTTCACCCAGGGCTCATTCTAGTTCAGCGAGGGTTAACGGCACCTCCAGCTCCAGACACTGACTGTCTCAGTCAGGGATGGGAGATGGGAGGTAAAGAGGTTTATCTTACCCTCACAAACATCTTTTTTTGAAAATAGTTATGAATCAAACTTTCTAATGGTATTTTTCACCTCATCAGAATTTTTAATTTGATTCTCACGGTGGTCCACAACTGATAAAATAAGCCGAGATGGCTTGGTTTCGGATTCAAGGTGGAAAAAGGATTTATTAGGGCTATCTGATACTTTTAGATTTTGTATTCTCAGCCTAACTAATGATCCAGCAGCCTTTTCCTGTAATAGTTCCCGATGCTGAGTCCTTCTTTCTAGGAGTAATTTATAATTTGCCTCATTCTCTTGTTTTGCCAGTTTGTTCTCCAGTTTTTGAATTTCGGTTTCTAACCGAGCCAATGTGATTCGACTTTCATGAGTCTTATATTAATTAAACTGTTGACAAAACAGCCGTGTGTGGTTTTTGAGATTGTCCCACCATACATTACTGGATGGAAAATAAGGCATTTTTTAGATGACGCTATCCAGAGTTTGCGAAAAGCTTCCTTAAAAAGGGCATCATCCAGAAGACCAGTATTAAACTTCCAATAAGCACTGTTATGTTTTAAATGGGGACAGGATAGGCCCACAGTGACCATATGGTGGTCAGAGAAGATGGAGGGGAAAACATTTCAGGTGGCCACAACATTTTTAAATTTGGGGTGATGTACCAACTGTTAAGCCTCGC
The DNA here is from genome assembly GCA_035128595.1 of Eptatretus atami. NCBI lineage: Eukaryota > Metazoa > Chordata > Myxini > Myxiniformes > Myxinidae > Eptatretus > Eptatretus atami. Next base: position 89,337,236 of record CM068953.1, on the reverse strand, counting down.
AAATGACATGACCATTGGGGCATTGACACCATGTGTACTGTTGGTCATTTGGGTGCATCAAACACCATACATCAAGGAAACCGGTGACAGAAAGAAAATGGGAGAAATCACCATGGGCTTCGGGATGTGGTTCTGGTGAATATTCTGTCCAATTTGGGTTCAAACTCAAAATTAGTCACCCCCCCCCTTGCATATGCACTGATTGAGGTCGAACAATTTTAAATGGCTTACCACTATAGAAAAAGTTTGATGGTCAGAAGTCTTGTTTGGTGCATACACATTAAAAATAATAAACAAAAAAAAATCTCGGGAATTTGTTCAAGTAAAAAAAAAACAATCATATCCACAGAGGTTCGATGTAAATGTGTATTGTATAGTACACCTAAGACATCCTAAAATTGGAAGCTGCTTCCACTACCTGATGGAAGCTGCGATTACAAATCATAATAAAATACACCATAGACATCATAAAAGTGGGGGAATTCGTGGGAATAAAAGTGTAATTAGTGGGAATATAAATTAATAAAAGTGGGGGGTAATTCTGGGGGAACTAGAGGGGGAGCACTCGGTAGAGTGCAAAACCTCCACCGTCAATACTGCTGGGTCACTTAAGTGAACCTGATATCCTATTCATTGTAGGTCAAAACGGATCAGACTCTACTGAACCACGATTGAATAAACTAAACTAGATCGATGCGCATGTAGAAATGCCAAAAAAAAAAATCGAATTTTTTTTGAAAAAAAAGTTGCAAAATTTCTAATTTTTTTTTTCTCTAACAAATTTTTTTTGGGGGGTTGGAAATCACTTAAAACGTGTAGAAATGCAAAAAAAAATTCAAATAAAATCGAAATTTTTTTGAAAAAAAGTTGCAAAATTTTGTTGTTTTTTTCTCTAACAAATTTTTTTTTTTTGGTTGGAAATCACTTAAAACATGTAGAAATGCAAAAACAAAAATTCAAATATTTTTTCAAAATGGCCGCCATAGCGGCCATATTGGACTTTGGACCAAGTCCAAAATCTAATGGCATGATCCTTGGACCATACCTAACCCCCCCACCAAGTTTCGTCGAAATCCGTCCAGGAGTTTTTCCGTAATGCTGTTCACAAACAAACAAACAAACAAACAGACGGGTGAAAACAGTAACCTCCGTCCATCTTCGATGGTGGAGGTTAATTAACCAGTCCGTAATTCTAGGGGAATTACTGGATGGATTGTTTGCTGGTAGACTGTAATACAAAGATGAACTGATTCAATTTTTGGTTTGAAAGGTCAAAGGTCTAAGGTCATGTCCCTTTTAATTGAAAATCTTTGTTACCATGATAATTGCTGAACCACTGAAGAGATTTCAACCAAACCTGGCACAAGTATAGACTGTAATACAAAGATGAACTGATTGCATTTTGTGTTCAACAGGTCAAAGGTCATGTGCCCTTTGAAAATCATTTTGGAGACCATAACTCGAGTTAGAAGCATCTGATGTCTCTCTTTTACTTACTGTATGTCTTTTTTTTTGTTGCTCTATCTCAGGTGACCTTTAATTACGATCAAATGTAACAGTGGGTTGACATATCACGAGTGGAGGCATATCCAATGAAGCATTCACATCAAATTTGATTTTCTAGTTTTCATTTTGGGTCATTTTCATCAATTTGTAAATGTACTAAACTACTTTCAATAACTAGTACATTAAAATTTTTTCTTTAAAAAGTATATGATGTCACCCAATGTAATCGTCCCACTTGTGCTATATCTCCATAGCTCTTTTATGAGCGAGATCACTAAAGAGAACAATTTCAAATAAATCAGTGTTTGGAATTAATGCCTGGGTTCAGCATATTTTCTAATTTTAATCTTGAAATGATGGTGTAGCATTGATCTCTTTGCAATTGACAGTAATATATCTTCATTTGACTATTTCCAAAGCTGATAAGCTAGCTTTTGTTGCATATATAATTGAATATATTGTGACATTTGAGCAATGAACCCCAAACTGGTTCATTTTTAAAATGGAAAGAGGGCAAAGATGATTCATCACTATGTAACTCAACATTCTTTCAGCTCATCCGAATTGCACTTCTCTGTGACTAGTTCTTAAATGTCCTACCACCAACAGTTGTTCAAACTCAAGAATTCTAGATTTTGGAAATTCTCTCCAAGGACAGCCATGTTGGATCCTGATAGCCTGGACTTCTTTCCTATGCAGAATTTTAAAAGCAGTGTACATCGTTATTGACAGAGCTTTGACCAATATTACATGATGATTACCGAGTGTTGTTGCTCTGCCTTGCCTTATGCATGTGAATCACCAATCTGACAGTTTATCGTCAGGTCGGGAATCAAACTCGGAATAGACTTCTTACAAATCTCACACTCTCTCCGAAAGGACAGTTTGGCAAACCCTCCCATCTACTTTCTGAACAATCCTCTTGATGTTCAGTCACTCAAGATTTTTTGGGTCTCACTATCAGCCATGATCTTTCTTGGGCAAACCATGTATCTAAGTTGGCCTCTAAATAGAGTCAGCATCCTCCGTCATGCAGTCATTCCTTGACACACCCGAACTCTTATCCAACTACAAGGCGTTAATCCGCAGCTTGATGGAGTACTGCTCTCCCATCTGGGCTGGTGTTCCTGCCTCACACCTTTCTCAGGTTGATGCCATGGAAATGAAGGCCTTCAAGATTATTGAAATCTCTCACAATGAAGCTGAGTCTATAGGGCTATTACTTTCCCATCACAGGCAGGTCGGTGGTCTCTCCATCCTATACCATCACTTTCTGGTCTTGCACCCTCTGCTCTTTCCATTCTTTGTCCCCAACTACCCCCCCCCCAGGTTTCTGCAGGGTGCATATGATCCACCATCATGCCCCTTTTGGTGAAACTCCAAAAATCCAGAATCAATACCTTATAAGGGGGTAGTGAGGGCAGGCAGTGGTGAGGGGATAGTGAGGGCAGCCAGTGATGAGGGGTATGTCTCATGCTCAAGGTCCTGAGAGATGCCTTTCCTTGCCCATGTTCCATGCCATTGCCAGCTGTGACACCACTGCCTGCCCTCAATGTCTTTGTTCGGTGGTAGGGGCAAAAATCCCTGCTGGGACACCTGGAAGGCAGTAGATGAAGTCACACCAGCATCCTGTGTCTTAAAAACAACACCGGACTCCACAGATGATTGGTTTGAAACACTGGAATGCTTTGTTGTATTGCTGTTTGACTGTTCTAGCAGTCCAGACCATGTCAATGAAGCATGGAAAGTGCTTTTTATCCAGAAGGGGAGAGAAATCTATCAAATCCCTCCTACAAAGACAGCCCTTCTGCAGCACATCAGGACAGTGTACCAGGCTGTGCACTTCTTGGGTCAGATGCTAGTTTGTGCACCAGAACTCCCATCACCAAATGATTGGGGTAGCAGTGAAGTAATATTGTTGTGGGGCCGGGTGTCGGTGGCGAGCACGAGCGCTAGGGGGAGCAGTAGAGTCGGCTCCACCGAACACACCGGAATTTAGGTCGTACCTTTCAGATAAATCCGAAAGGTCACGGGTCCCTTATCGGACCAAAGATCACCAATAGGTCGACCACGTGGGATAGGGTCAATTGCCAATTTCAATATACCTAAATACCCACTTCGTCCAAACTACTGGGGGAATTCACCCTCGGCAGGATCTGCGCGATCCGGGCCGTTACCGAGCCGGATCTGAGTCGTACCCCGAGCGGAGAGTACCAGGACCCTGCCGGGCCAATTGCCCGATTACGGCAACAATGAAGCCTCCTAATTCCCGTTCGCAGCACGGCAAACCAATGATAGAAATGACAAAGAACGAGCTGGTACATTCAACAAGAGGGGAATTTATTAACAATAATCGGGGGACGAGGGGAGCACGTAAGGGCAGAGTTATCCGACTAAGCAATGCAAATAATGTACAACAAAAAGCACTTAACAATTCTACTTATCAGACAGGGCCCACGGACACACACACAAAACACACACACACACACACACACACACACACACACACACACACACACACATACCCAGAAAGAGATGGACTTTATTGCCCCTTCAGCTCGGAGGGAAGACGAGCTGAGGGAAGAGAACATGCTGGCTACCTGGCCGTGTTCGCGCGGCTCGACGTCTGCACCTTCCTGGAGCACCAGTCGCCAAAGAATGTACCAGGGCAGCCGAACCCAGAGGAGGCGAGACGAGGTGATCTCCCGTGATGAGATGGTCGGCCGCTTGTAATGCGCCAGACGAGATGCCTCGGATGTGCGCGATGCAGTCAGCCGCAGACCCAGACAGACGCGCTTCGAGAAGACGGGACGCAATTATTCATTCTTTCTTCCGTCCTTCGGGGTGCGGTCCGCTCCCCCGTGGCCTCCTCTCATTGGGTGCACGGTGTGTCCGCTCCGCCTTCTTGCAAAGGACTGCCCCGGCTTTTGGTCCACTCGTCGCCCATTGGGCGGAAAATGACGCATACCCTTATTTGGCGCCAAGCCAGAACGAAACGCTTCGTGACCATATTTGGTGCGAATCCACACCGCCTGGGATATGGCATTCCGCCCCAGCAACATGCTGGCGAGCGCGCGAAGAATGCCGTGAGCAGAGTGTTGTTGTTGGTGATGTAAAAATCCTATCTATAAAATAACTGCGCAGCGCACGTACATTTAATCACCCATTAAACATAGGACGGGACCCTGCCTAGAAACACATACTTACCGATATAACTGATCTATAGGACCTGCTGTTGTGTGCACAAGGTTTCCAAATCCGTAACAAGATTTGACCCCTAGTTCATGCCCCAAGGAGTGGGGACTTGGGATCACATTGGGACCATATTCTGTGCAGAGCATTGGTGCTGCCAAAGCAGTCTCCTAGGCTATTGGGTAAAATCTTGGATGAGTTGCCACTCCGACGCAGGATACTCAAATGGCTCAATCATCCCAGCAAGCTAGTACTCACTTTGCCGACCTCGGAAGGATGACAGGCTGAGTCAACCCCACCTGGTATTAATTCAATGGCTGAGCGGGATTTGAAATCAGGACCCTAGGAACACAAGCCGCCACCCTAAGAAGACCATGTGGGGAACGAATAATACCTCAGAGGAACTATGAAGGTGGTTGAAGCATCTAAGAAGGTACAGGGAAATAGATAGAGATGGTATGGCATGTGATGAGAATGGATGAGGGGTATGTGGGTAGAAGGATGATGAGAATGATACAACCTGGAAAGAGATGGTGGGGCAGACTGAAGAGGAGATGGAGTGATTGTGTGGAAGCAGACATGAATGAGAAGGTGTGGATAAAGAATGGATATACGATTGACCCAAATGGTGGAGCAGGATCCGTGTCAGTAACCCCACTTGAAATGGGCTAATAAAGCTGTAGAAGAGGAAGAAGATGCTATATATCGTTTTTTGGTCCCTTGTCTCAATGGTGAACAATCACTTTAAAAAATTTAAAATGTCGAATCCGGATTTACATCTTCAACAAAATAGAATCGATTATTCCTTGTCACACATCCAACCTGTCCACCAGGATTTCGTCCGAATCCATTCACAGCTTTTTGAAATGTCGTTCTATTTATCGTTTTTCATCCTATCTCTCAATGGTGAAGAATCACTAAAAAATTCCACGATCCGGATCTTCACCAAATCGAATCGATTCGTCCTTTCACACACCCAAACTGTCCACCAAACTTCGTCCGAATCGGTCCACAACCTTTTGAGATAACCTAGAAACAGACAGGGGTGAAAACATAACCTCCGTCTGTCCACCTCCGTATAATACCTCCATAACCTTCTTAAATATTACCCAGGTCACTAGATAATAATCCATCTATACTTAAGCTTGTGGTTCATAGATTTTCATTACTTTGAATCACAAAGTTTGCTCCAGAACTGACTTGCTATAATCTTTCCAAAGCATATATACAATCAGGAATCTAAGAAATGACTTGTGTAGAGGTTTTTAAACATAGAACACAAAAGAAGTGTGTCCCAACTAAAAGGAGATGGATTTTAGGAGTTTTGTTCTTTCTTGCTTTGACGTGGAGTGAATTTCTGACAGGCAGAGATAACAAAGCAGGGAAACGAGGGGAGCATAGGCAATGTTAAGCTCATGATTTCTGCAGCTCATCATGTCAAAATTCCAGGTGTCAGGCAATGCCCAACCCCCAGGCAAGTGAGAACACATTTGCTGCCGTGACAGCAACAAGGCTGCTCGTGGTACTCAATCTTAGCCGGATTCTTGCTTCACTGCTCACTCATGCTACAGACTTCAGGCGACCGCAGGCTCTGGTTGTTCTTGCCCTCAACGGATTCTGTTCGATATATAGCTTGACCTCTCAATCTGCATGGCCACGTTTCAGCACAGACATATACAGTATTCACTCTCACTTTTTCCCTCAGTGCATAACTCCGTTTTTGTAATGCCCTTTCAAACTCTTTTGCTTGAATCCTCTTTCAGATGGAGGCACTCATGTTAAATTTGGAAAAAAAAGTTTACAATTGCAAATTGTACATTTGGAGAAGTAAGCGTTAAGCAGCCAAAAGAAACAATTTGAGAATGTGAAAAATGCTTCCTCTCTTTTTTGTTCTCCTTCTTGCTGTCCTTTTCAACAACAAAAAAATCATATTACATGACAATCAACCTTCATGAAATCATCATTATGACATTTATGGGATAGTTATGAAGTAACGGTGGTATAAAGGGTCCTTATCAACATTGGACTTATTTAATTTCACATTCAATAATAGGACCACACGTCCTGAAGCTCACCTGTATCAGGAGCAAGAGTCACCCAAACACCCCCCCCCCCTGCAGACTTCTTAGACCCTGATTTTTTAGCTCACCTGGACTTTAGTCCAGTGAGCTTATGCGATCGGCATTGTTGAAGGTGAGTGAGTGAGTGAGTGATGAGTGAGTCAGTCAGTCTGTAAACACTTCAGTCATATCGCTTGAACACAAACACACGATTTTGATGAAACTTGGCCACAAGCTTCATATCGGATGCCTAACGAAGGTTTATTGACCGCATCAAAATCTGTGCTCATTAACGGCTTCTACATGGAAGAGGGGGGGGGGGGATTGACCTGCCCAAAATAGGTATTTGGTCTCTTCTCCAAAACCACATACACTATTTCAATGAAACCTGACCACAACCTTCATCATTTGTGATGTACCAACGTTTGTTCAGGCATTAACAAATCGGGGTCTTGCGGAGGGGGGGGGGGGGGGGGGGGGGGTTGAGTGACTGTTTCTCTTGATCCAGGTGAGCTTCAGGATGTGCGGTCCTGTTTTTTAATGACAGGGATTAAGATTAGATTTAAAAAGCAAAATGGAATAATGTAATTTGATTTGTTTAAACTTTTGAAAACTCGACATTATTCCTTCGTAGCAACTTTAGGAAGCAAATGAAAGCATTGATTTATTTTCACTGCTCAGCATCTCTTTCACATTTATCTCCGTTGTCGTAGCGATCTGGAACAAACTTTGACCAGGCATTTTGAGTAGTAGAGTTGACAAAGCTCCCAATAAATACTACATGAGAGCAGTGAAGTCATTGTAGTCCTCGACAGGATGGTACACATGGAGTGCACTTCCCTTTGAGCTGTCTTTTTTTTTGATACAATGGCAAAGGTCATAGAAGAGCTAGAACACAGAATGTATTAAGATGCAAAATAACAAAAGGAATGGAAGAAAGAGGGAACACACCAACAGCAGGGTTGAAGGCAAAGTAGAGAGGGGACTTGGACAAGTAAGGGATGTGGGGAATGAGGGGTAAGGAAGGATGCATAGGGTGACAAGATGGGTACAGAAGCAAACTCTCAGGAAGGAAAAACTGGATAGTTGGAAAGAGGTGGGCTTTTGGTGGGGGTGGGGGGGGGGGGGAGGGTGGTTAATAGAAGTAGTAAAGATCATGGTTTTGATGGAGGGTGTTCTGAAATAGTGGTGGGCAGCTGGCTTGAATATGTGAAGGGAAGAATGAGATTGAAGAGAATGTGGGAGTTGCTTCTACAGGTGGGGGGAAAAAAGAAAAACAAATGAGTGGAGGCTGGGCCAGATTTAGGGGTGGCGACCCAGGGAACTGGACTGCCTGGAGCACCGGGCTCAGGGGATGCCGGTTGCCTGATTTTGGATGTGCTTGCCACAAAGCTATAACAAGGAAATTTGATGCAGAAGGAAGCCATTTGGCCCACCATACCTGTAAGACATCAAGACCGGATTAAATAAACCCATCAAGCAAACGACTTAATTTCATTGGGAGTATGGAGGGAGGAATGGGGATGAGAAAAGTCTGGCTGGCTCAGCGACATCACCAGCTTGTTAAAAAGAAAATTATCATTTTGGGGGGGAGGGGGTGGGGCGTGGGTGAATGCGGTTTTAAGGTCAAGAATGTACAACACCGACCATGCACTTTCCCTTGAGGAGACCCTCTCATAGACATCACAATCAGCACAGATGTACACAATCCATACTCAAGCTACCTACAACTCCTGCCAATATCCCTGAACCACTCAATATCTAATCCTTCTCGGTACCTAACTAATTTAAATTTAAACCGATTTACTGTTTCTGCTGCCACTACCTTTCCAGTGAGATCATTCCATGCATCATGTCAGGTGTTGGCTTGATGGTTCGGGTGGTTGGCTTGGGATTGTAGGATCCTGAGTTCAAATCCCACTCAGCTATTGAATTAATACCAGGTGGGGTTGACTGCCTGTCATCCTTCCGAGGTCGGCAAAATGAGTGCCAGCTTGCTGGTATCCTGTGTCGGAGTGGCGACCCATCCAGGATTGTGCCCAATAGCCAAGGAGACTGCTTAGGCAGCACCAATGCTCTGCACAGAGTATGGTCCCAATGGATGGATTCCATGCATCCAGCTTATCACTTTGCCATCACGGACATGTTGGTGGTCTCTCTCTGTCTTCTACCGCCTCATTTATGCCCAGATTTCTGCATGGCTCACATGGTCTACCATCAATCCTCTTCTGATGAAACCATGTAAATCAAGATTCACAGTTCACCTTCACTCATTTGTTCCTCGTTTTTCCCACCTGTGAAATCAACTTCCACATCCCCTTTAATCTCATTCTTCCCTCTAGGCCTTCAAGAGAACTCTTCCCCA
>CM068953.1:89304982-89328103 GCA_035128595.1 Eptatretus atami | reverse complement strand
TCGTCCCCAATCCAAAACCATGATTTTTTTCTACCCTCGTTAACCTGCCCCCTCACCCCACCCCAATCCCTCCTCCTTCCAAATTTCCAGTTTTCCCACCTGAGAGTTTCCTTCTGTATCCATCTTGTCCACCCCATGCATGCGTGTTTTGCGTCCAGTGTTTATTTGTTACGTTCTGATCCGTTCAGTGTACTAGCTCTTCCACGAGCCTCGACTATGGACCCACCAAAAAAAACAAAAAAACCTACACTCTGAGTGAAAGACGCCTGTCTTACTACTGTCTTAACTCTCCTCTTCTTTACTCTCATCACTGTCTTTTCTGCTGAAATTCTGCAAGTATTTTGTCTACACCCTTCATTCCAATGATCTTCAATTCATTATCTTAATCTTCTCTTTCATATCCCCTCACAATTGCCCCCTTTCTAATGTATAAAGTCCTGTCTCCTTCAGCCAGGATACTCCGATCCCTTTGTCCCTGAAATGATTCCCACTGCTTACTAAATGCAACACCTTCCTCCTCACACCATTCTTTCAGCCATAAGTTGCCATCTGTTGCTCTGCTCATAATTTATATTCCATTTTCTAATCTTTTGAGAATACCAGAAACATTACTTCTCATTCCTTTGCTTTCAGTGGCTTACCCAATATCCATTACCTATTTTTCAAAAACCTCAGAGTAAACTTTCCCTACATAATTCGCTCCTTGGTGTACCACAACTAACTTCTTCCTACTGTGAGCCGATACGATGTCATTTAACCTTCCTTCAATGACCCTAACTCCTGCTCCTTCAAAACTACACACAACCCTAATATGTCTGCAATCCTTCCTGTACAATGAAGAATCTACATATTTAATAGTCACATAACCCCCAAAAATTGTCTCCCAGACCTCATTCTTGCCAATTTACATTGCTACACCCTGCCTGCACTTGCTACCCCCCTCACCACCCTGCCTGCACTCGCTACCCCCCTCACCACTAAGAATGTCATGCTGTAAGAGGATGTCCCATAAAATACATCCTGTCCATCTCCAAGGACTCCACATCTCCAAGGACTCCACATCAAAGTAAAAATATAACAACATTTGGAGGTAGACTTCATTTTGAATATCGTGGAGCTAGATAAAATGTAACGATAAACATCAAGCTTCCGTGAGTTTTTAGAGTACCTGTTACAAATTGGCATGTCAGTTGGTGGTTATCGCTGACCTGGTTTCGATTTCATCTCTCTATGTCAGTTGTACTTTGTAACCATTTCCAATGAAAATTTTCTTGTTTTGGGGTGGAGTTGGTGAGGATGTTGTTCATCTCTCCCATAAATCAGGCAGGACTGTTACTACATAAAAATGCATTACCACGTTCGACTGATCCTTCCTGTCTGACATGGTAATGCTAGACTGGTACTTCCATTACCATGTTAGACTGATAAGCAGAAAGGAGTAGACTGAGCTTTCCATTATTCTTGTGTTCAGAAATTATCAGTTATTTGACTGCAGGCTGTGCTCAGAAATAAGCATCGTGGTCTACCCCAATTCCACTCCTGGTATCGACCTTTGGGTCACACAAGGATAAGTGTATTCCTCAGTTCATTGATGACATAGGAACCATGCTCCAGGATGCATAGTTTTGATTCTGAACAACATGGTCATGGTGGTTGCACAACAGTTCTCCAACCAGGAAGTGTGGATGCTATCAAATCACTTAGGTGGTCTTCATTTACAGTTTAAGGAAATCTGTGGTGTGTTTTCTTTATTTAGACTTCTGTAGCAACTCCTTTCCTCCAACCTTCTTTCATTATCTCCAAACTTAAAAAAGGGGGAATAATGTCATCGGCTCTGTCTGTCTTTCGGTCCTTCATGCTATCTCGTCCGTCCGTGTCCATCCGTCATGCTATCTCTTAAACGGTTGTGCAGAAATTCACCAAACTCGGTAGTTATGATTACCACATGGCAAGAAGGTGTGAGAACATTATCATTTTTGACTCTGCCCCCTAGGGCTATGGGGCAGAGTCAAAAGGTTAATGTAAATACCAAAAAAATGCAATTACAGGCACATTTCTGAGCATTTTAATGCAACCTTGTATATGCAATCAACATTGAGGGACACATGACATACGTCGGGTTTTTGTAATTTTATTTTTATTTTTGGGATTTGACCCCGAGTTCATGCTCCAGGGAGTGGGGACTTGGGATCACAGGGAGCAAAACAGAAGATTTTTTTTTCAACTCAAAATTTGATATTGTGGTGGAACTTATTGCCATCTTTCAACTTTGCTTGAGGTGGGAAGCATGGGGATTTGCGGTGACATGCCATCGACTTCGCTCGAGTTTTCAATTTATTTTTTTCTCCATAAAGGATTTATACAATTAATATGATGACTCAAAAGGAACTGACTCGCTTTTGAACTGTTTAGTCTGGTAATCTGTGTCTGGTTTGTGCCTGACTATAAACTTGTGTTTCTCAGGCAGGGCATTGCATTAATGAATATACCATGCTTTTGAAAAATGTTTAATTTGGTTGTTGTTGTTGTTGATGAACTCAGGTCAATTGTTTGAACAGGCACAGAGGTAGCCGATCGATTTTCCTGGGAATGACCAAGAGATTCCTCACATCTAATATGCCGTGCTCTTGCCTTCGTGGAGTTAGGACCGCGCAATCTTCCATAATCTGTTTTATTACCCCGTGCATGCAAGTGAAAAGCGGGGTTAAACAATTGGTTCATGTCCGTCTTATCAGTTTATGATCAACGAACAACTTATTGAAATTGAATGTTATATTTTGAACACGAATGGGAAGACAAGTTTGCCGTTTTATTGTACTTTTGTTCTGAATTTGTCCCTATCGAGCATGCGCAGAGAGTGAGATAATATTTTTACTCTGCCTGTCTGAAAGTTAAACAGAATTGAAAATCATTCCAAAGAGGAAACTTACTGTTTTTTTTTAATGATGTCACAAAGGACACAAACAACAGGCACAAATAACTAATATAAAGTGTTCGATAGTGATGTCATAAACACTGGGTAAAACAGCAGTAAAACCCGGAATTCTTTTATTTATACACCTTTAAACCTCTATTTAAATTGAATTATATATACTTGAACACTGTAGAATACAAATACCCTTCATAATACTTCCAAGAATCATGCTATATATCGATTATGTGGCATGTGAGAGTGTACAATATCACGGTGAAGAAGAGGCCGTCAATTATGGCTATGTCAGATGCTGTTTACGCTGCATTCGATGTCGATCAATAAAGCCTCCATCGCCAAAACTGCGACTCAACGTGTTCTTATTACAGTGTATAAGGGTCATGCAATTAAGACTGCCTCGGTCACACTAAACTTCTGGATTTTTTTTTTCAACTGATCTTTAAAATCATTATTTTATGAAAATTGAAGTAATGTACTTGAACATTGCATATGAACTCTCCTGTTCTATGAACTCTCCAGTTGTGTATGGGGTGATCTGCCAGAGGTTGCAGGTGTTATTAATGGTGTCAAGTCGATGTTTGCACCGTAGAAGCAATGCTGTCCACAGCAGAGGCATGAAAGGTGAACACGATCAGACTTGAGGAGTTTTACCTCTTCTACCGAAGGTGAAGGAGGTTATGTTTTCACCCCTTTCTGTCTGTTTGTCTGTGTACAGGATATCTCAAAAAGTTGTGGATGGATCTGGATGAAATTTTGTGGACAGGTTCGGTGTGTGACAAGGGCGAACTCATTAGATTTTGGTGAAGATCTGGATCCAGATCCGACTACGAGAATTCTTAAAGTGATTCTTCACCATTGAGAGATCGGGCCAAAAACGATATGTTGCATGATATCTCAAAAAGTTGTGGACTGATTCAGATGAAACTTGGTGGATATGTTGGGTATGTGACAAGGAAGAATTGATTCAATTTTGGGGAAGATGCGGATCCAGATATGATAATTTTAAAAGTGATTCTTCACCATTGAGAGATCGGGCTAAACTGATATATAGCATGATATCTCAAAAAGTTGTGGACGGATTCGGATGAAACTTGGTGGACAACTTGGGTGCGTTTCAAGGACGAATTGATTCGATGTTGGTGAAGATCCGAATCCGGATCTGGATATGAGAATTATTTAATTTTTAAAGTGATTCTTCATCATTGAGAGATAGGGCCAAAAACGATATCGTACTGTATAGCATGATATTTCAAAAATGTATTGTGCCCGATATGTTCTCATGGATCAGGCATTGCGTGGCGGAGGTATGCGCTCTACCGAGTGCCCTTCTAGTTCAAAAATGTAATGGGCCCGGTATGCTCTCGTGGATTAGGCATTGCGTGGCGGAGGTACGTGCTTTACCGAGTGCCCTTCCTGTTTCTCTATGTTATCGATGGGTGAGGGTTTAATGCCCATGATACTGATTGGGCCAAGGTTGTTGGTTGCATTCATGGTGATGTGCGTATCGATGTGTTTTTTTGTAGTTGCTGCTGATCAGTGGGGGGAAGTGTTTAAGGATGTCATTGTCATGTCTTTGTGGTGTGGTTTTAATGTGTCTCGGGGTCTGTGGGTGGTTAGACATATCGTGGAAAGGGTGATTAGTGTTGGCACTTGCATCTGCAAGGAATTGCGCACCTCACGTGTCCAAGTGGTCTTTGATTTTAAAAATATTTTTGCCTCTGTGTGTAGGTGTTCAATGGGTGTTGTTAACGTGCATATCAACAAGAGCTTCCTGTTGCTGTTGTCCTTTTTGGGTTCTTGTTGGGGTTCGATTTTTGAAATGCGCACCCATTGGTTGGACAGCTGCCGGACCACACCCACATCTGTCGCCTGACTACACCCACCATAGTACCCAGACAAAATGATATGGCCGCCATCTTCGTTTTCTGTTGGGCTGAACACATTAGGCCTGTAGGGCACTGCTGATTACACACTGTCCGGCTTTGTCGTGTCAGATTTCAATTGGCTTTGTTTGGGTTGAGTGTTAATCATGATGAGGGATGTCAAAAAATCAAATCATGTGTTGAATAAAAATTATTACAATAAATTATAATAAATTTTAAAAAAAAACAATGCACGTTTCCCAATCGGCCCATTACTGGATTTTTTAAGCCAATTCACTAACGCTTAATGGCGAAGTCCCGTACGTCAAATGGCCACATACAGGTTTTTATGAACAAAAGGTTTATTACCACAGAGAGCGTGGGAGGGTGGATTGAAGAGAGGGACACACACACACACACACACACACACACACACACACACACGACAAAACTGAGGGAACGGATGAATCCCCTGTTCCCTGTTCGGAATCACTGTAAATCTTATTAATTTATTTATTTTTCACTTTCCTCACTCATATTGTCGAATGCCTGTTCATCATAGCTACGAATCGCTGGGTACATTGCAATGCTTATAAATGCCCGGAGACACCAGTGTTTATTTCCACACATGCGATAACTGTGAGAATCTCTTCAACTAAGTTGAATTACAAAATTTAAGCTCCAGAATTAAACTTGGCAGCAGTTCCGACTCCTAAAAATGTGTTCATTTGTCTAACTCGGACATTGCTTTGGCGTCTCGGAAGGTGTTTCATATGACGGATCATTGCTTGCCAAGCCAGCCGTTCCTTATCAACAGTTTCGTTGGAGTGCTTCCTTAAGTGCTTAAGTCACTTGGCGAGCACTCGACAATATTCGCACTGTCACTGAATACTTTATATCGATGGACTTGAGCAAAGGTCAGGGCCACTCGCTTGCATTGGCCACGTCTTGTTCTGTGGTGCAACAGGCGGTGGCTGGCTCTCTGAAAATGTGAAATTTTATTTTACACGACGTTTCCCCTTTTTGTACGATCTTGTATTATATGACCCGTTATTTCGGCATCGATAAATACAAATTAAAATTAAACATTTCGTTTTTAAAAGATTCTTCAACCATTTCGTGGAGTGCTTGGTGAAGCCACTTGGCACATGTTCTTCAAGCTTGATTGGTGATAACATGGTTCGATACTGGAGGTAGGAAGGCAAAATAAGTTACATGATCATAATGAGTATAAAATGTTTTCATTTTTATGAAGTAATGAATCGCCACATCATGGCAGGGAAGCTGAGAGGTATGCATGCTCACTCTGTGTAGCCTGGGTTTGAATCCCGTCCCAGCTATAAACTATCTGTCATCCCGGTGTTTTACAGGCAGGGTGATTCATCAATGCGTGTGCCATCTCTCGGGTGGACATTAAACTGAACATCACATATGCCTGAATCTGTCACCCCACTCCCTCTCTCGCCCCTCTCCCTCTCTCACCCCTCTTCCTCTCTCATCCGCTCTTCGCTCTGCTCCCCCTCTCCTCTGTCCCAACTCCCCTCTATCCCCCCCCCCTCGCCTCTCTCCCACCCGTCTCCCGCCCTCTCCCCACCTCTCTCTCATCCCTCTTCCCCCTCTCTCTCCCCCATCTCTCACCCCCTCTCCTCTCTCACTCCTCCCCCTCTCTCTCCCTCCCACTGCTCCCCCACCCTTCTCCCTCTGTTGAAGGAACTGCAGCATGTACGAATCAGATTCGGAGTGAGGCCGGCCACAGGGGTGAAAAGGTCGCTGCATGTACGAGCATGCATGCAAGCAGACCTTTGCCAGATAGATAGCATGGGTTTTAAATGCTCCTGCCCCAGGTCACAAAGTGTGTGTGTGTGTGTGTGTTGTGGGGTTGGGTGTTTGTCCCTCTCTTCAATCCACCCTCCCACGCTCTCTGTGGTAATAAACCTTTTGTTCATAAAAACCTGTATGTGGCCATTTGACGTACGGGACTTCGCCGTGTGTGTGTGTGTGTGTGTGTGTGTGTGTTGTGTGTGTGTGTGTGTGTGTGTGTGTGTGTGTTGTGTGTGTATCTACATATGCGGGTTTCAGAATGTGGAATGGAGTCTTCCCAGGGCAGGCTCAAAGTATCCCCCTTCATTTTGGTAAGGGGTCACGATTCATGGACCAAGCTGTGAAGTTTTCTGTTCTCAAAAATTTTGTGCTGAGGGCTCTCTTCAGGATCGTCACTGAGCCCCAGATAGCTTCCAACTGTCGTGAGTTTGTAGTAATATTCCCAGGAATGGTTTTTGATATCTCTGTGAGGTTCTTCGTCATCATTCCTGTAGCTCCAACAATCACTGGTACAACTTTGGCATTCTTCAGCTTCCAGGATCTTTTAACTTCATTCTTGAGGTCTTGGTACTTGGTCATTTTCTTGATTTCTGCATTGTTTAATCCAAAATCACTGGTATTAACACCTCAATTAGCAATGCCTTCTTCTCTTTTTGGTACCTAAGTAGGATATCTGTTCTCACGATATCTGGTCACACTGCTTTGTTTTCGATGTTCACGTTCGATGGGATCATTAGGTCGTACGTGAGTGGTACTTCCATGTTTTCAGTGATTGCTTTTAGTTCAAGTTCCCACAAATTTTCTGGAACTGGGATATTAAAGTTTTTGCAGATGTGCCAGTGGATTACTTTACAAATTGTGTTCTGTCGTTGTGTGTACAGATGTACTGACATGAGTTTGTTTTTTTTGTGTGTGTGTTCGGTCATTGTCTTTGCTAATGCTACCCTCCACCCCTCACCTTTATATCTTTTTTTTTCCTTCTTCCTTCTTCCTCCTTAAAGAGGAGGGTTGGGAGGGGGGGGAGCAAAAAAAACGCTGCACAACAGGGTAGGGGAGACAAGAGAGCACAAGGGACAACACAGGGTTAACACACGCATCAACACACCGCCATGACAACTTACAGACAGAGTGACTGACCACCGAGGGGGAGAGAGAGAGAGAGAGAGAAGAGAGAGAGAAGAGAGAGAGAGAGAGAGAGAGAGAGAGAAAAAAAAAAAAAGAAGAAAGAAGAAAGACGAGAAGAAGGAAGGAGAAGAAGGAAGAAGGAAAAAAAAAGATATAAAGGTGAGGGTGGAGGGTAGCATTAGCAAAGACAATGACCGAACACACACACAAAAAAAAAACAAACTCATGTCAGTACATCTGTACACACAACGACAGAACACAATTTGTAAAGTAATCCACTGGCACATCTGCAAAAACTTAATATCCCAGTTCCAGAAAATTTGTGGAACTTGAACTAAAGCAATCACTGAAAACATGGAAGTACCACTCACGTACGACCTAATGATCCCATCGAACGTGAACATCGAAAACAAAGCAGTGTGACCAGATATCGTGAGAACAGATATCCTACTTAAGACCAAAAAGAGAAGAAGGCATTGCTAATTGAGTGTTAAATACCAGTGATTTTGATTAAACAATGCAGAAATCAAGAAAATGACCAAGTACCAAGACCTCAAAATGAAGTTAAAAGATCCTGGAAGCTGAAGAATGCCAAAGTTGTACCAGTGATTGTTGGAGCTACAGGAATGATGACGAAGAACCTCACAGAGATATCAAAAACCATTCCTGGGAATATTACTACAAACTCACGACAGTTGGAAGCTATCTGGGGCTCAGTGACGATCCTGAAGAGAGCCCTCAGCACAAAATTTTTGAGAACAGAAAACTTCACAGCTTGGTCCATGAATCGTGACCCCTTACCAAAATGAAGGGGATACTTTGAGCCTGCCCTGGGAAGACTCCATTCCACATTCTGAAACCCGCATATGTAGATCACACACACACACACACACACACACACACACACACACACACACACAACACACACACACACACGGCGAAGTCCCGTACGTCAAATGGCCACATACAGGTTTTTATGAACAAAAGGTTTATTACCACAGAGAGCGGGAGGGTGGATTGAAGAGAGGACCACACCACCACACACACACACACACACACTTTGTGACCTGGGGCAGGAGCATTTAAAACCCATGCTATCTATCTGGCAAAGGTCTGCTTGCATGCATGCTCGTACATGCAGCGACCTTTTCACCCCTGTGGCCGGCCTCACTCCGAATCTGATTCGTACATGCTGCAGTTCCTTCAACAGAGGAGAAGGGTGGGGGAGCAGTGGGAGGGAGAGAGAGGGAGGAGTGAGAGAGAGGAGAGGTGAGAGATGGGGGAGGGGAGAGAGAGGGGAAGAGGATGAGAGAGAGTGGGAGAGGGGCGGGAGACGGGTGGAGAGAGGCGAGGGGGGGGGATAGAGGGGAGTTGGGACAGAGGGAGAGGGGTGAGAGAGGGAAGAGGGATGAGAGAGGAAGAGGGGTGAGAGAGGAGAGGGCGAGAGAGGGAGTGGGGGACAGATTCAGGCATATGTGATGTTCAGTTTAATGTCCACCCGAGAGATGGCACACGCATTGATGAATCACCCTGCCTGTAAAACACCGGGATGACAGATAGTTTATAGCTGGGACGGATTCAAACCCAGGCTACACAGAGATGAGCATGCATACCTCTCAGCTTCCCGCCATGATGTGGCGATTCATTACTTCATAAAAATGAAAACATTTTTACTCATTATGATCATGTAACTTATTTTGCTTCCTACCTCCAGTATCGAACCATGTTATCACCAATCAAGCTTGGAAGAACATGTGCCAAGTGCGCTTCACCAAGCACTCCACGAAATGGTTGAAGAATCTTTTAAAAACGAAATGTTTAATTTTAATTTGTATTTATCGATGCCGAAATAACGGGTCATATAATACAAGATCGTACAAAAAGGGAAACGTCGTGTAAAATAAAATTTCACATTTCAGAGAGCCAGCCACCGCCTGTTGCACCCAGAACAAGACGTGGCCAATGCAAGCGAGTGCCCTGACCTTTGCTCAAGTCCATCGATATAAAGTATTCAGTGACAGTGCGAATATTGTCGAGTGCTCGCCAAGTGACTTAAGCACTTAAGGAAGCACTCCAACGAAACTGTTGATAAGGAACGGCTGGCTTGGCAAGCAATGATCCGTCATATGAAACACCTTCCGAGACGCCAAAGCAATGTCCGAGTTAGACAAATGAACACATTTTTAGGAGTCGGAACTGCTGCCAAGTTTAATTCTGGAGCTTAAATTTTGTAATTCAACTTTAGTTGAAGAGATTCTCACAGTTATCGCATGTGTGGAAATAAACACTGGTGTCTCCGGGCATTATAAGCATTGCAATGTACCCAGCGATTCGTAGCTATGATGAACAGGCATTCGACAATATGAGTGAGGAAAGTGAAAAATAATAAATTAATAAAGATTTACAGTGATTCCGAACAGGGAACAGGGGATTCATCCGTTCCCTCAGTTTTGTCGTGTGTGTGTTGGTGTGTGTGTGTGTGTGTGTGTGTGTGTGTGTGGTGTGTGTGTGTGTGTGTGTGTGTGTGTGTGTGTCCCTCTCTTCAATCCACCCTCCCACGCTCTCTGTGGTAATAAACCTTTTGTTTCATAAAAACCTGTATGTGGCCATTTGACGTACGGGACTTCGCCATTAAGCGTTAGTGAATTGGCTTAAAAAATCCAGTAATGGGCCGATTGGGAAACGTGCATTGTTTTTTTTTTAAAATTATAATTTATTGTAATAATTTTTATTCAACACATGATTTGATTTTTTGACATCCCTCATCATGATTAACACTCAACCCAAACAAAGCCAATTGAAATCTGACACGACAAAGCCGGACAGTGTTAATCAGCAGTGCCCTACAGGCCTAATGTGTTCAGCCCAACAGAAAACGAAGATGGCGGCCATAATTCATTTTCTGGGTACTATGGTGTGTAGTCAGGCGACAGATGTGGGTGTGGTCCGGCAGCTGTCCAACCAATGGGTGCGCATTTCAAAAATCGAACCCCAACAAGAACCCAAAAAGGACAACAGCAACAGGAAGCTCTTGTTGATATGCACTTAACAACACCCATTGAACACCTACACACAGAGGCAAAAAATTTTTTAAAATCAAAGACCACTTGGACACGTGAGGTGCGCAATTCTTGCAGATGCAAGTGCCAACACTAATCACCCTTTCCACGATATGTCTAACCACCCACAGACCCGAGACACATTAAAACCACACCACAAAGACATGACAATGACATCCTTAAACACTTCCCCCACTGATCAGCAGCAACTACAAAAAAAAACACATCGATACGCACATCACCATGAATGCAACCAACAACCTTGGCCCAATCAGTATCATGGGCATTAAACCCTCACCCATCGATAACATAGAGAAACAGGAAGGGCACTCGGTAAAGCACGTACCTCCGCCACGCAATGCCTAATCCACGAGAGCATACCGGGCCCATTACATTTTAACTAGAAGGGCACTCGTTAGAGCGCATACCTCCGCCACGCAATGCCTGATCCTGAGAACATATCGGGCACAATACATTTTTGAAATATCATGCATACAGTACGATATCGTTTTTGCCCTATTCTCTCAATGATGAAGAATCACTTTAAAATTAAATAATTCTCATATCCAGATCCGGATTCGGATCTTCACCAACATCGAATCAATTCGTCCTTGAACACGCACCCAAGTTGTCCACCAAGTTTCATCCGAATCCGTCCACAACTTTTGAGATATCATTATATATCAGTTTAGCCCGATCTCTCAATGGTGAAGAATCACTTTTAAAATTATCATATCTGGATCCGCATCTTCCCCAAAATTGAATCAATTCTTCCTTGTCACATACCCAACATATTCCACCAAGTTTCATCTGAATCAGTCCACAACTTTTTGAGATATCATGAACATATCGTTTTTGGCCCGATCTCTCAATGGTGAAGAATCACTTTAAGAATTCTCGTAGTCGGATCTGGATCCAGATCTTCACCAAAATCTAATGAGTTCGCCCTTGTCACACACCGAACCTGTCCACAAAATTTCATCCAGATCCATCCACAACTTTTTGAGATATCCTGTACACAGACAAACAGACAGAAAGGGTGAAAACATAACCTCCTTCACCTTCGGTTAGAAGAGGTAAAACTCCTCAAGTCTGATCGTGTTCACCTTTCATGCCTTCTGCTGTGGACAGCATTGCTTCTACGGTGCAAACATCGACTTGACACCATTAATAACACCTGCAACCTCTGGCAGATCACCCATACACAACTGGAGAGTTCATAGAACAGGAGAGTTCATATGCAATGTTCAAGTACATTACTTCAATTTTCATAAAATAATGATTTTAAAGATCAGTTGAAAAAAAAAAATCCAGAAGTTTAGTGTGACCGAGGCAGTCTTAATTGCATGACCCTTATACACTGTAATAAGAACACGTTGAGTCGCAGTTTTGGCGATGGAGGCTTTATTGATCGACATCGAATGCAGCGTAAACAGCATTCTGACATAGCCATAATTGACGGCCTCTTCTTCACCGTGATATTGTACACTCTCACATGCCACATAATCGATATATAGCATGATTCTTGGAAGTATTATGAAGGGTATTTGTATTCTACAGTGTTCAAGTATATATAATTCAATTTAAAAGAGGTTTAAAGGTGTATAAATAAAAGAATTCCGGGTTTTACTGCTGTTTTACCCAGTGTTTATGACATCACTATCGAACACTTTATATTAGTTATTTGTGCCTGTTGTTTGTGTCCTTTGTGACATCATTAAAAAAAAACAGTAAGTTTCCTCTTTGGAATGATTTCAATTCTGTTTAACTTTCAGACAGGCAGAGTAAAAATATTATCTCACTCTCTGCGCATGCTCGATAGGGACAAATTCAGAACAAAAGTACAATAAAACGGCAAACTTGTCTTCCCATTCGTGTTCAAATATAACATTCAATTTCAAATAAGTTGTTCGTTGATCATAAACTGATAAGACGGACATGAACCAATTGTTTAACCCCGCTTTTCACTTGCATGCACGGGTAATAAAACAGATTATGGAAGATTGCCGGGTCCTAACTCCACGAAGGCAAGAGCACGGCATATTAGATGTGAGGAATCTCTTGGTCATTCCAGGAAAATCGATCGGCTACCTCTGTGCCTGTTCAAACAATTGACCTGAGTTCATCAACAACAACAACAACCAAATTAAACATTTTCAAAAGCATGGTATATTCATTAATGCAATGCCCTGCCTGAGAAACACAAGTTTATAGTCAGGCACAAACCAGACACGAATTACCAGACTAAACAGTTCAAAGCGAGTCAGTTCCTTTTGAGTCATCATATTAATTGTATAAATCCTTTATGGAGAAAAAAAATAATTGAAAACTCGAGCGAAGTCGATGGCATGTCACCGCAAATCCCCATGCTTCCCACCTCAAGCAAAGTTGAAAGATGGCAATAAGTTCCACCACAATATCAAATTTTGAGTTAAAAAAAAATCTTCTGTTTTGCTCCTGTGATCCCAGTCCCCACTCCCTGGAGCATGAACTCGGGGTCAAATCCCAAAAATAAAAATAAAATTACAAAAACCGACGTATGTCATGTGTCCCTCAATGTTGATTGCATATACAAGGTTGCATTAAAATGCTCAGAAATGTGCCTGTAATTGCATTTTTTGGTATTTACATTAACCTTTGACTCTGCCCCATAGCCCTAGGGGGCAGAGTCAAAAATGATAATGTTCTCACACCTTCTTGCCATGTGGTAATCATAACTACCGAGTTTGGTGAATTTCTGCACAACCGTTTAAGAGATAGCATGACGGATGGACACGGACGGACGAGATAGCATGAAGGACCGAAAGACAGACAGAGCCGATGACATTATTCCCCCTTTTTTAATTTGGAGATAATGAAAGAAGGTTGGAGGAAAGGAGTGCTACAGAAGTCTAAATAAAGAAAACACACCACAGATTTCCTTAAACTGTAAATGAAGACCACCTAAGTGATTTGATAGCATCCACACTTCCTGGTTGGAGAACTTGTGCAACCACCATGACCATGTTGTTCAGAATCAAAACTATGCATCTGGAGCATGGTTCCTATGTCATCAATGAACTGAGGAATACACTTATCCTTGTGTGACCCAAAGGTCGATACCAGGAGTGGAATTGGGTAGACCACGATGCTTATTTCTGAGCACAGCCTGCAGTCAAATAACTGATAATTTCTGAACACAAGAATAATGGAAAGCTCAGTCTACTCCTTTCTGCTTATCAGTCTAACATGGTAATGGAAGTACCAGTCTAGCATTACCATGTCAGACAGGAAGGATCAGTCGAACGTGGTAATGCATTTTTATGTAGTAACAGTCCTGCCTGATTTATGGAGAGATGAACAAACATCCTCACCAACTCCACCCCAAAACAAGAAAATTTTCATTGGAAATGGTTACAAAGTACAAACTGACATAGAGAGATGAATCGAAACCAGGTCAGCGATAACCACCAACTGACATGCCAATTTGTAACAGGTACTCTAAAAACTCACGGAAGCTTGAGTTTTATCGTTACATTTTATCTAGCTCCACGATATTCAAAATGAAGGTCTACCTCCAAATGTTGTATATTTTTACTTTGAGTGGAGCCTTGGAGATGGAGTCCTTGGAGATGGACAGGATGTATTTTATGGGACATCCTCTGTACAGCATGACATTCTTAGTGGTGAGGGGGGTAGCGATGCAGGCAGTGTGAGGGGAGGTAGCAAGTGCAGGCAGGGTGTGTAGCAATGTAAATTGCAAGAATGAGGTCTGGAGACAATTTTTGGGTTATGTGACTATTAAATATGTAGATTCTTCATTGTACAGGAAGGATTGCAGACATATTAGGGTGTGTGTAGTTTTGAAGGAGCAGGAGTTAGGGTCATTGAAGGAAGGTTAAATGACATCGTATCGGCTCACAGTAGGAAGAAGTTAGTTGTGGTACACCAAGAGCGAATTATGTAGGGAAAGTTTACTCTGAGGTTTTTGAAAAATAGGTAATGGATATTGGGTAAGCCACTGAAAGCAAAGAATGAGAAGTAATGTTTCTGGTATTCTCAAAAGATTAGAAAATGGAATATAAATTATGAGCAGACAACAGATGGCAACTTATGGCTGAAAGAATGTGTGAGGAGGAAGGTGTTGCATTTAGTAAGCAGTGGGGAATCATTTCAGGACAAAGGGATCGGAGTACCTGCTGAAGGAGACAGGACTTATACATATAGAAAGGGGCAATTGTGAGGGGATATGAAAGAGAAGATTAAGATAATGAATTGAAGATCATTGGAATGAAGGGTGTAGACAAAATACTTGCAGAATTTCAGCAGAAAAGACAGTGATGAGAGTAAAGAAGAGGAGAGAGACAGTAGTAAGACAGGCGTCTTCACTCAGAGTGAGTATTTTTTTTTTTTTTGGTGGGTCCATAGTCGAGGCTCGTGGAAAGCTAGTACACTGAACGATCAGAACGTAACAAATAAACACTGGACGCAAAACACGCATGCATGGGGTGGACAAGATGGATACAGAAGGAAACTCTCAGGTGGGAAAAGGAAATTTGGAAGGAGGAGGATTGGGGTGCGTGAGGGCAGGTAACGAGGTAGAAAAAAATCATGTTTTGGATTGGGACGATCTGGGTGGTGGGAAGAGTTCTCTTGAAAGGCCTAGAGGGAAGAATGAGATTAAAGGGATGTGGAAGTTATTTCACAGGTGGGAAAAACGCAGAGAACAAATGAGTGAAGGTGAACTGTGAATCTTGATTTACATGGTTTCATCAGAAGAGGATTGATGGTAGACCATGTGAGCCATGCAGAAATCTGGCATAAATGAGGCGGTAGAAGACAGAGGAGGACCACCAACATGTCCGTGATGGCAAAGTGATAAGCTGGATGCATGGAATCCATCCATTGGGACCATACTCTGTGCAGAGCATTGTGCTGCCTAAGCAGTCTCCTTGGCTATGGGCACAATCCTGGATGGGTCGCCACTCCGACACAGATACCAGCAAGCTGGCACTCATTTTGCCGACCTCGGAAGGATGACAGGCAGTCAACCCCACCTGTATTAATTCAATAGCTGAGTGGGATTTGAACTCAGGATCCTACAATCCCAAGCCAACCACCCAACATCAAGCCAACACCTGACATGATGCATGGAATGATCTCACTGGAAAGGTAGTGGCAGCAGAAACAGTAAATGTTTAAATTAAATTAGTTAGGTACGAGAAGGATTAGATATTGAGTGGTTCAGGATATTGCAGGAGTTGTAGGTAGCTGAGTATGGATTGTGTACATCTGTGCTGATTGTATGTCTATGAGAGAGGTCTCCTCAAGGAAAGTGCATGGTCGGTGTTGTACATTCTTGACCTTAAACCGCATTCACCCACGCCCCACCCCCTCCCCCAAAATGATAATTTTCTTTTAACAAGCTGGTGATGTCGCTGAGCCAGCCAGACTTTCTCATCCCCATTCCTCCCTCCATACTCCCAATGAAATTAAGTCGTTTGCTTGATGGGTTATTTAATCCGTCTTGATGTCTTACAGGTATGGTGGGCCAAATGGCTTCCTTTGCATCAAATTTCCTTGTTATAGCTTTGTGGCAAGCACATCCAAAATCAGGCAACCGGCATCCCCTGAGCCCGTGCTCCAGCAGTCCAGTTCCCTGGGTCGCCACCCCTAAATCTGCCCAGCCTCCACTCATTTGTTTTTCTTTTTTCCCCCACCTGTAGAAGCAACTCCCACATTCTCTTCAATCTCATTCTTCCCTTCACATATTCAAGCCAGCTGCCCACACTATTTCAGAACACCCTCCATCAAAACCATGATCTTTACTACTTCTATTAACACCCCCCCCCCCCCCCACCCCCACAAAGCCCACCTCTTTCCAACTATCCAGTTTTTCCTTCCTGAGAGTTTGCTTCTGTACCATCTTGTCACCCTATGCATCCTTCCTTACCCCTCATTCCCCACATCCCTTACTTGTCCAAGTCCCCCTCTACTTTGCCTTCAACCCTGCTGTGTGTGTTCCCTCTTTCTTCCATTCCTTTGTTATTTTGCATCTTAATACATTCTGTGTTCTAGCTCTTCTATGACCTTTGCCATTGTATCAAAAAAAAGACAGCTCAAAGGAAGTGCACTCCATGTGTACCATCCTGTCGAGGACTACAATGACTTCACTGCTCTCATGTAGTATTTATTGGGAGCTTTGTCAACTCTACTACTCAAAATGCCTGGTCAAAGTTGTTCCAGATCGCTACGACAACGGAGATAAATGTGAAAGAGATGCTGAGCAGTGAAAATAAATCAATGCTTTCATTTGCTTCCTAAAGGTGCTACGAAGGAATAATGTCGAGTTTTCAAAATTAAACAAATCAAATATACATATTCCATTTGCTTTTTAAATCTAATCTTAATCCCTGTCATTAAAAAACAGGACCGCACATCCTGAAGCTCACCTGGATCAAGAGAAAACGTCACTCAACCCCCCCCCCCCCCTCGCAAGACCCCGATTTGTTAATGCCGTGAACAAACGTTGGTACATCACAAATGATGAAGGTTGTTCAGGTTTTCATTGAAATAGTTATAGTGGTTTTGGAGAAGAGACCAAATACCTATTTTGGCAGGTCAATCCCCCCCCCCCCTCTTCCATGTAGAAGCCGTTAATGAGCACAGATTGATGCGGTCAATAAACCTTCGTTAGGCATCCGATATGAAGCTTGTGGCCAAGTTTCATCAAAATCGTGTGTTTGTTCAAGCGATAATAGACTGAAGTGTTTACAGGACTGACGACTCACTCATCACTCACTCACTCACTCACCTTCAACAATGCCCGATCGCATAGCTCACTGACTAAGTCCAGGTGAGCTAAAAAAATCAGGTCTAAGGAAGTCTGCAGGGGGGGGGTGTTTGGGTGGACTCTTGCTCCTGATACAGGTGAGCTTCAGGACGTGTGGTCCTATATTTGAATGTGAAATTAAATAAGTCCAATGTTGATAAGGACCTTTATACCACCGTTACTTCATAACTATCCCATAAATGTCATAATGATGATTCATTGAAGGTTGATGTCATGTAATATATTTTTTTGTTGTTGAAAAAGGACAGCAAGAAGAGAACAAAAAAAGAGAGGAAGCATTTTTCACATTCTCAAATTGTTCTTTTGGTGCTTAACGCTTACTTCTCCAATGTACAATTTGCAATTGTAAATTTTTTCAATTTAACATGAGTGCCTCCATCTGAAAGAGGATCAAGCAAAAGAGTTGAAAGGGCATTACAAAAACGGAGTTATGCACTGAGAAAAAGTGAAGTGAATACTGTATATGTCTGTGCTGAAACTGGCCATGCAGATTGAGAGGTCAAGCTATATATCGAACAGAATCCGTTGAGGGCAAGAAACAACCAGAGCCTGCGGTCGCCTGAAGTCTGTAGCATGATGAAGCAGTGAAGCAAGAATCCGGCTAAGATTGAGTACCACGAGCAGCCTTGTTGCTGTCACGGCAGCAAAGTGTTCTCACTTGCTGGGGGTTGGGCATTGCCTGACACCTGGAATTTTGACATGATGACTCAGAAATCATGAGCTTAACATTGCCTATGCTCCCTCGTTTCCCTGCTTTTTATCTCTGCCTGTCAGAAATTCACTCCACGTTCAAAGCAAGAAAGAACAAAACTCCTAAAACCATCTCCCTTTTAGTTGGACACACTTCTTTTGTGTTCTATGTTTTAAAAACCTCTACACAAGTCATTTCTTAGATCCTGATTGTATATATGCTTTGAGAAGTTATAGCAAGTCAGTTCTGGAGCAACTTTGTGATTCAAAGGTAATGAAAATCTATGAACCACAGCTTAAGTATAGATGGATTATTATCTATGACCTGGGTATATTAAGAAGGTATGGAGGTATTATACGGAGGTGGACAGACGGAGGTTATTTTTTCCCCGTCTGTCTGTTTCAGGTTATCTCAAAAGGTTGGACGATTCGGACGAAGTTTGAGTGGAGTCAGTTTGTGTGTGAAAGGACGAATCGATTCGATTTGGTGAAATCCGGATCGTGGAATTTTTAGTGATTCTTCACCATTGAGAGATAGGATGAAAAACGATAAATTAGAACGACATTTCAAAAAGCTGTAATGGATTCGACGAAATCCTGTGGACAGGTTGGATGGTGTGAGCAGAATAATCGATTCTATTTTGTTGAAGATGTAAATCCGGATTCGACATTTTAAATTTTTTTAAAGTGATTGTTCACCATTGAGACCAAGGACCAAAAAACGATTATATAGCATCTTCTTCCTCTTCTACAGCTTTATTAGCCCATTTCAAGTGGGGTTACTGACACGGATCCTGCTCCACCATTTGGTCAATCGTATATCCATTCTTTATCCACCACCTTCTCATTCATGTCTGCTTCCACACAATCACTCCATTCCTCTTCAGTCTGCCCCACCATCTCTTTCCAGGTTGTATCATTCTTCATCCTTCTACCCACATACCCCCATCCATTCTCACACATGCCATACCATCTCTATCTATTTCCCTGTACCTTCTAGATGCTTCAACCACCTTCATAGTTCTCTGACGTATTTTCGTCCCCACATGGTCTTCTTAGGGTGGCGGCTTGTGTTCCTAGGGTCCTGATTTCAAATCCCGCTCAGCCATTGAATTAATACCAGGTGGGTTGACTCAGCCTGTCATCCTTCCGAGGTCGGCAAAGTGAGTACTAGCTGCTGGATGATTGAGCCATTTGAGTATCCTGCGTCGGAGTGGCAACTCATCCAAGATTTTACCCAATAGGCCTAGGAGACTGCTTGGCAGCACCAATGCTCTGCACAGAAATATGGTCCCAATTGATCCCAAGTCCCCACTCCTTGGGCATGAACTAGGGTCAAATCTTGTTACGGATTGAAACCTTGTGCACACAACAGCAGGTCCTATAGATCAGTTATATCGGTAAGTATGTGTTTTTAGGCAGGGTCCCGTCCTAGTGTTTAATGGTGATTAAATGTACGTCGCTGGCAGTTATTTTATAGATAGGATTTTACATCACCAACAACAACACTCTGCTCACGGCATTTCTTCGCGCACTCGCCAGCATGTGTGCGTGGCGGAATGCCATATCCCAGGCGGTGTGGATTTCGCACCAAAATATGGTCACGAAGCGTTTCGTTCTGGCTTGGCGCCAAATAAGGTATGCGTCATTTTTCCGCCCAATGGCACGAGTGGACCAAAAGCCGGGCAGTCCTTTGCAAGAAGGCGGAGCCGCGCACACCCGTGCACCCAATGAGAGGAGCCACGGGGAGCGGACCGCACCCCGAAGACGGAAGAAAGAATGAATAATTGCGTCCGTCTTCTCGAAGCGCGTCTGTCTGGGTCTGCGGCTGACTGCTATACGCGCACATCCGAGGCATCTCGTCTGGCGCATTACAAGCGGCCGACCATCTCATCACGGGAGATCACCTCGTCTCGCCTCCTCTGGGTTCGGCTGCCCGGTACATTCTTTGGCGACTGGTGCTCCAGGAAGGTGCAGACGTCGAGCCGCAGCGAACACGCCAGGTAGCCAGCATGTTCTCTTCCCTCAGCTCGTCTTCCCTCCGAGCTGAAGGCAATAAAGTCCATCTCTTTCTGGGTATGTGTGTGTGTGTGTGTGTGTGTGGGTGTGGTGTGTGTGTGGTGTGTGTGTGTTTTGTGTGTGTGTCCGTGGGCCCTGTCTGATAAGTAGAATTGTTAAGTGCTTTTTGTTGTACATTATTGCATTGCTTAGTCGGATAACTCGCCCTTACGTGCTCCCCTCCGTCCCCGATTATGTTAATAAATTCCCCTCTTGTTGAATGACCAGCTCGTTCTTTGTCATTTCTATCATGGTTTGCCGTGCTGCGAACGAATTAGGAGGCTTCATTGTTGCCGTAACGGGCAATTGGCCCGCAGGTCCTGGTACTCTCCGCTCGGGGTACGACTCAGATCCGGCTCGTAACGGCCCGGATCGCGCAGATCCTGCCGAGGGTGAATTCCCCCAGTAGTTTGGACGAAGGTATTTAGGTATATTGAAATTGGCAATGACCCTATCCCACGTGGTCGACCTATTGGTGATCTTCGTCCGATAAGGACCCGTGACCTTTCGGATTTATCTGAAAGTACGACCTAATTCGGTGTGTTCGGTGGGCCGACTCTACTGCTCCCCTAGCGCTCGTGCTCGCCCACCGACAACCCGGCCCCCACAACAATATTACTTCACTGCTACCCCAATCATTTGGTGATGGGAGTTCTGGTGCACAACTAGCATCTGACCCAAGAAGTGCACAGCCTGTACACTGTCCTTGATGTGCTGCAGAAGGGCTGTCTTTGTAGGAGGGATTGATAGATTTCTCTCCCCTTCTGGATAAAAAGCACTTTCCATGCTTCATTGACATGGTCTGGACTGCATAGAACAGTCCAAACAGCAATACAACAAAAGCATTCCAGTGTTTCAAACCAATCATCTGTGGAGTCCGGTGTTGTTTTTAAGACACAGATGCTGGTGTACTTCATCTACTGCCTTCCAGGGTGCCCAGCAGGATTTGCCCCTACCACCGAACAAAGACATTGAGGGCAGGCAGTGCGTGTCACAGCTGGCAATGGCATGGAACATGGCAAGGAAAGCATCTCTCAGGACCTTGAGCATGAGACATACCCTCATCACTGGCTGCTCCCCTCGCCTCTGCCTCACTACCCCTTATAAGGTATGATCTGGATTTTGAGTTCACAAAAGGGGCATGATGTGGATCATATGCACCCTGCAGAAACCTGGGGGGGGGGGTAGTTGGGGACAAAGAATGGAAGAGCAGAGGTGCAAGACCAGAAATGATGGTATAGGATGGAGAGACCCGACCTGCCTTGATGGAAAGTAATACCTATAGACTCAGCTTCATTGTGAAGATTTCAATAATCTTGAGCCTTCATTTCCATGGCATCAACCTGAGAAAGGTGTGAGGCAGGAACACCAGCCCAGATGGGAGAGCAGTACTCCATCAAGCTGCGGATTAACGCCTTGTAGTTGGAATAAGATTCGGGTGTTCAAGAATGACTGCATGACGGAGGATGCTGACTCTATTTAGAGGCCAACTTAGATACATGGTTTCCCAAGAAAGATCCTGGCTGATAGTGAACCCAAAAAATCTTGAGTGACTGAACATCAAGAGGATTGTTCAGAAAGTAGATGGAGGTTTGCCAAACTGTCCTTTCGGAGAGAGTGTGTGAGATTTGTAAGAAGTCTATTCCGAGTTGATTCCCGACCTGACGATAAACTGTCAGATTGGTGATCACATGCATAAGGCAAGGCAGAGCAACAACACCACGGTAATCATCATGTAATTATGGTCAAAGCTCTGTCATAACGATGTACACTGCTTTTAAATTCTGCATAGGAAAGAAGTCCAGGCTATCAGGATCCAACATGGCTGTCCTTGGAGAGAATTTCAAAATCTAGAATTCTTGAGTTTGAACAACTGTTGGTGGTAGGACATTTAAGAACTAGTCACAGAGAAGTGCAATTCGGATGAGCTGAAAGAATGTTGAGTTACATAGTGATGAATCATCTTGCCCTCTTTTCCATTTTAAAAATGAACCAGTTTGGGTCATGCTCAAATGTCACAATATATTCAATTATATATGCAACAAACAGCTTATCAGCTTGGAAATAGTCAAATGAAGATATATTACTGTCAATTGCAAAGAGATCAATGCTACACCATCATTTCAAGATTAAAATTAGAAAATATGCTGAACCAGCATTAATTCCAAACACTGATTTATTTGAAATTGTTCTCTTTAGTGATCTGCCTCATAAAAAGCTATGGAGATATAGCACAAGTGGACGATACATTGGTGACATCATATACTTTTTAAAGAAAAAATTTTAATGTACTATTATTGAAAGTAGTTTAGTACATTTACAAATGATGAAATGACCCAAAATGAAAACTAGAAAATCAAATTTGATGTGAATGCTTCATTGGATATGCCTCCACTCGTGATATGTCACCACTGTTACATTTGATCTATTAAAGGTCACCTGAAGTAGAGCAACAAAAAAAAAACATACAGTAAGTAAAAGAGAGACATCAGATGCTTCTAACTCGAGTTATGGTCTCCAAAATGATTTTCAAAGGCACATGACCTTGACCTGTTGAACACAAAATGCACATAGTTCATCTTTGTATTACAGTCTATACTTGTGCCAGGTTTGGTGAAATCTCTTCAGTGTCAGCAATTATCATGGTAACAAAGATTTCAATAAAAAGGGACTGAGCCTTAGACTTTGACCTTTCAACCAAAAATTGAATCAGTTCATCTTGTATTACAGTATCTCTCTCCC
>CM068953.1:89287295-89304957 GCA_035128595.1 Eptatretus atami | reverse complement strand
ATGCCCCCATTCCCCCCATTTCCCGAGTTAGAGAGAGGGAGAGAAGAGCACTTACGACGGTATTCGGTACGTTCTTTGTGCTTTGGTCGGTGGCCGTACTGATATACTGGTGTGCATAATGGGTTTATCACGTTTATTTATTTATTTTGTATTCATTATACCTTTTCCTTTCGTTTAAATTGTTCTCCTTTTCTCACGACCCGTTGAAGTTTGAATGGTGTTTGCCAATTTATTTTTAAACATCCGGCCATCGAAGAATCATGACAGGTGAAAGTTCGCAGTTTGCTTCGTTTGAAGCGCTAACCCGGAAACACGGGATAGTGTGTGTTCCTCCGTCGGAGATTGACATGAATAAGTTAATTGTTGGTGTTGGTGAGATCATCGGGATTGAAAATGTGAAGGCGGTTTCCCGTATGAACAAAAAAATCGTTTTTTTATCCCCCGCGGAAAAGTAGAGATAAAGCTCGCAATATGAATGACATTGGGATTGACAATGTGTATGTTGTCATTGGGTGTCAAACCCATATCAAGGAACCGGTGACGAAAGAAAATGGGAGAAATACCATGCGGCTTCGGGATTGGTTCTGGTGATATCTGTCCAATTTGCGGTTCAAATCAAAATTAGTCACCCCCCCCCTTGCATATGACTGATGTGAGGTCGAAAATTTAATAGGCTTAACCACTATGAAAAGTTTGATGGTCGAGTCTTGTTGGTGCATACACATAAAAATACATAACAAAAAAAATCTCGGGATTGTTGCAAGTAAAAAAAAAATCATATCCACAGGGTTCGATGTAATGTATTGTATAGTACACCTAAGACATCCAAAATTGGAAGCTGCTTCACTACCCTGATGGAAGCTGCGATTACAATCATAATAAAAATACATCATAGACATCATAAAAGTGGGGAATTCGTGGGAATAAAAGTGTAATGATAGTGGAAATAATAAAAGTGGGGGTAATTCTGGGGAACTAAGAGGGGAGCACTCGTAAAGTGAAAACCTCCACCGTCAAACTGCTGGGTCTAAGTTTAACTGATATCCTATTATTGTAGGTCAACGATAGTCTACTGAACCACCATGAATAAACTAAACTAGATGATGCGCATGTAGAAATGCAAAAAAAAAATGAATTTTGCAAAAAAGTGCAAATTCTAATTTTTTTTTCTCTAATCAAATTTTTTGGGGGTTGGAAATCATTAAACTGTGTAGAAATGCAAAAAAAAAATTCAAATATAAATAACGAATTTTTGAAAAAAGTTGCAAAATTTTGTTGTTTTTTCTCTAACAAATTTTTTTTTTTGTTGGAAATCATCTAAAACATGTAGAAATGCAAAAACAAAAATTCAATATTTTTCAAAATGGCCGCCATAGCGGCATATGGACTTGGCCAAGCCAAAATTAATGGCATGATCCTTGACCATACTACCACCCCCACCAAGTTTCGTCCGAAATCCGTCCAGGGATTTTCCGTAATTCTGTTCACAAACAACAACAACAAAACGACGGTGAAACGTAACCTCCGTCATCTTCGATGGTGGAGGTTAATTAATCAGTCCGTAATTCTAGGGAATTACGGATTGGATGTTTTGCTGGTAGACTGTAATACAAGATGAACTGATTCAATTTTTGTTGAAAGGTCAAAGTCTAAGGTCATGTCCCTTTTTATGAAATTTTGTTACATGATAATTGCTGACCACTGAAGAGATTTCACCAAACCTGGCACAAGTATAGACTGTAATACAAAGATGAACTGATTGCATTTTGTGTTCAACAGGTCAAGGTCATGTGCTTTGAAAATATTTTGGGACCATAACTCGAGTTAGAAGCATCTGATGTCTCTCTTTTACTTACTGTATGTTTTTTTTTTGTTGCGCTCTATCTCAGGTGACCTTTAATAATCAAATGAAACAGTGGTTGACATATCACGAGTGGAGGCATATCCAATGAAGCATTCACATCAAATTTGATTTTCTAGTTTTCATTTTGGGTCATTTCATCATTTGTAAATGTACTAAACTACTTTCAATAATAGTACATTAAAATTTTTTCTTAAAAAAGTATATGATGTCACCAATGTATCGTCCACTTGTGCTATATCTCCATAGCTTTTTATGAGCGAGATACTAAAGAGAACAATTTCAAATAAATCAGTGTTTGGAATTAATGCTGGTTCAGCATATTTTCTAATTTTAATCTTGAAATGATGGTGTAGCATTGATCTCTTTGCAATTGACAGTAATATATCTTCATTTGACTATTTCCAAGCTGATAAGCTATGTTTGTTGCATTATAATTGAATATATTGTGACATTGAGCATGACCCAAACTGGTTCATTTTAAAATGGAAAGAGGGCAAGATGATTCACTCCTATGTAACTCAACATTCTTTCAGCTCATCGAATTGCACTTCTCTGTGACTAGTTCTTAATGTCCTACACCAACAGTTGTTCAAACTCAAGATTCTATTTTGAAATTCTCTCCAAGGACAGCCATGTTGGATCCTGATAGCTGGACTTCTTTCCTATGCAGAATTTAAAAGCAGTGTACATCGTTATTGACAGAGCTTTGACAATATTACATGATGATTACCGTGTTTGTTGCTCTGCCTTGCCTTAGCATGTGAATCACCAATCTGACAGTTTATCGTCAGGTCGGGAATCAACTCGGAATAGACTTCTTACAAATCTCACACTCTCTCCGAAAGGCAGTTTGGCAACCCTCCATCTACTTCTGAACAATCCTCTGATGTTCAGTCACTCAAGAATTTTTTGGGTTCACTATCAGCCATGAATCTTTCTTGGGCAAACCATGTATCTAAGTTGGCCTCTAAATAGAGTCAGATCCTCCGTCATGCAGTCATTCTTGACACACCCGAATCTTTCCAAACAAGGCGTTAATCCGCAGCTTGATGGAGTATTGCTCTCCATCTGGGCTGGTGTTCCTGCCTCCACCTTTCTCAGGTTTATGCCATGGAAATGAAGGTCAAGATTATTGAAATCTCTCACAATGAAGCTGAGTCTATAGGTATTACTTTCCATCAAGGCAGGTGGTGGTCTCTCCATCTATACCATACTTTCTGGTCTTGCATCTGTGCCTTTCCATTCTTGTCCACACTACCCCCCCCCCCAGGTTTCTGCAGGGTGCATATATCCACATCATGCCCTTTTGTGAACTCAAAAACCAGATAATACTTAGGGGGTAGTGAGGCAGGATGTGAGGGGATAGTGAGGGCAGCCAGTGATGAGGGTATGTCTCATGCTCAAGGTCTGAGAGATGCTGTTTCCTTGCCCATGTTCATGCCATTGCCAGCTGTGACACACTGCGCCCATCATGTCTTTTGGTCGGGTAGGGGGCAAAAATCCTGCTGGACACCTGGAAGGCAGTAGATGAAGTACACCAGCATCTGTGTCTTTAAAAACAACACCGGACTCCACAGATATTGGTTTGAACAGAGATAGCTTTTGTTGTATTGCTGTTTGGACTGTTCTATGCAGTCCAGACAATGTCAATGAAGCATGGAAAGTGCTTTTTATCCAGAAGGGGAGAGAATCTATCAATCCCTCCTACAAAGACAGCCTTCGCAGCACATCAGGACAGTTGTACAGGCTGTGCACTTCTTGGGTCAGATGCTAGTTTGTGCACCAGAACTCAATACCAAATGATTGGGGTACAGTGAAGTAATATTGTTGTGGGGGCCGGGTTTGTCGGTGGGAAGCACGAGCGCTAGGGGAGCAGTAGAGTCGGCCACCGAACACACCGAATTAGGTCGTACTTCCAGATAAATCCGAAGGTCACGGGTCTTATCGGACAAGATCACCAATAGGTCGACCACGTGGATAGGGTCATTGCCAATTTCAATATACCTAAATCACTTCGTCCAAACTACTGGAATTCACCCTCGGCAGGTCTGCGCGATCCGGGCCGTTACGAGCGGATTGAGCGTACCCGAGCGGAGAGTACCAGGACCCTGCGGGCCAATTGCCCGATTACGGCAACAATGAAGCCTCCTAATTCCGTTCGCAGCACGGCAAACCATGATAGAAATGACAAAGAACAGCTGGTACATTCAACAGAGGGGAATTTATTAACATAATCGGGGGACGAGGGAGCACGTAAGGGCGAGTTATCCGACTAAGCAATGCAAATAATGTACAACAAAAAGCACTTAACAATTCTACTTATCAGACAGGCCCACGGACACACACACAAACACAACACACACACACACACCACACCACACACACACACACACACACACATACCCAGAAAGAGATGGACTTTATTGCCTTCAGCTCGGAGGAAGACGAGCTGAAGGAAGAGAACATGCTGGCTACCTGGCGTGTTCGCTGCGGCTCGACGTCTGCACCTTCCTGGAGCCCAGTCGCCAAAGAAGTACAGGGCAGCCGAACCCAGAGGAGGCGAGACGAGTGATCTCCCGTGATGAGATGGTCGGCGCTTGAATGCGCCAGACGAGATGCTCGGATGTGCGCGATGGCAGCAGCCGCAGACCCAGACAGACGCGCTTCGAGAAGACGGACGCAATTATTCATTCTTTCTTCCGTCTTCGGGGTGCGTCCGCTCCCCGTGGCCGTCCTCTCATTGGGTGCACGGTGTGTCGCGGCTCCGCCTTCTTGCAAAGGACTGCCCGGCTTTTGGTCCACTCGTCGCCCATGGGCGGAAAATGACGCATACCTTATTTGGCGCCAAGCCAGAACGAACGCTTCGTGACCATATTTGGTGCGAATCCACACCGCCGTGGTATATGGCATTCCCGCCGCAACATGCTGGCGAGCGCGAAGAAGCCGTGAGCAGAGTGTTGTTGTTGGTGATGTAAAATCTATCTATAAAATAACTGCGCAGCGACGTACTTAATCACCATTAAACCTAGGACGGACCCTGCCTAGAAACACATACTTACCGATATAACTGATCTATAGGACTTGCTGTTGGTGCACAAGGTTTCAATCGTAACAAGATTTGACCTGTTCATGCCCAAGGAGTGGGGACTTGGGATCACATTGGGACCATATTCTGTGCAGAGCATTGGTGCTGCCAAAGCAGTCTCCTAGGCTATTGGGTAAATCTTGGATGAGTTGCCACTCCGACGCAGGATACTCAAATGGCTCATCATCCAGCAGCTAGTACTTCACTTTGCCGACCTCGGAAGGATGACAGGCTGAGTCAACCCCCTGGTATTAATTCAATGGCTGAGTGGGATTTGAAATCAGGACCCTAGGAACACAAGCCGCCCCCTAAGAAGACCATGTGGGACGAATAATACTCAGAGAACTATGAAGGTGGTTGAAGCATCTAAGAAGGTACAGGGAAATAGATAGAGATGGTATGGCATGTGTGAGAATGGATGAGGGTATGTGGTAGAGGATGATGAGAATGATACAACCTGGAAAAGAGATGGTGGGGCAGACTGAAGAGGAATGGAGTGATTGTGTGGAAGCAGACATGAATGAGAAGGTGTGGATAAAGAATGGATATCGATTGACCAAATGGTGGAGCAGGATCCGTGTCAGTAACCCCACTTGAAATGGGCTAATAAAGCTGTAGAAGAGGAAGAAGATGCTATATATCGTTTTTTTGTCCCTTGGTCTCAATGGTGAACAATCACTTTAAAAAATTTAAAATGTCGAATCCGGATTTACATCTTCACAAAATAGAATCGATTATTCCCTTCCACCACTCAACCTGCCACCAGGATTTCGTCATCCATTCACAGCTTTTTGAAATGTCGTTCTTATTATCTGTTTTTCATCCTATCTCTCAATGGTGAAGATCACTAAAAATTCCACGATCCGGATCTTCACCAAATCGAATCGATTCGTCCTTTCACACACACAACTGTCCACCAAACTTCGTCGAATCGTCACATTTGAGATAACCCTAGAAACAGACAGGGGGAAAACATAACAATCCGTCTGTCACCTCCGTTAATACTCCATACCTTCTAATATTTACCCAGGTCATAGATAATAATCCATCTATACTTAAGCTTGTGGTTCATAGATTTTCCATTACCTTTGAATCACAAGTTGCTCCAAACTGACTTGCTATATCTTTCGCAAGATATATACAATCAGGAATCTAAGAAATGACTTGTGTAGAGTTTTAAAACATAGAACACAAAAGAAGTGTGTCCAACTAAAAGGAGATGGTTTTAGGAGTTTTGGTTCTTTCTTGCTTTGACGTGGAGTGAATTTCTGACAGGCAGAGATAAAAAGCAGGAAACGAGGGAGCATAGACAATGTTAAGCTCATGATTTCTGCGTCATCATGTCAAAATTCCAGGTGTCAGGCAATGCCAACCCCCAGCAAGTGAGAACACATTGCTGCCGTGACAGCAACAAGGCTGCTCGTGGTACTCAATTTAGCCGGATTCTTGCTTCACTGCTTCATCTCATGCTACAGACTTCAGGCGACCGCAGGCTCTGGTTGTTCTTGCCTCAACGGATTCTGTTCGATATTAAGCTTGACCTCTCAATCTGCATGCCAGTTTCAGCACAGACATATACAGTATTCACTCTCATTTTCCTCAGTGCATAACTCCGTTTTTTGTAATGCCCTTTCAACTCTTTTGCTTGATCCTCTTTCAGATGGAGCACTCATGTTAAATTTGAAAAAAAGTTTACAATTGCAAATTGTACATTTGGAGAAGTAAGCGTTAAGCACCAAGAAAGCAATTTGAGATATGTGAAAAATGCTTCCTCTCTTTTTTTGTTCTCCTTCTTGCTGTCCTTTTTCACAACAAAAAAATCATATTACATGACATCACCTTCATGAAATCATCATTATGACATTTATGGGATAGTTATGAAGTAACGGTGGTATAAAGGTGCTTATCAACATTGGACTTATTTAATTTCACATTCAATAATAGGACCACAGTGCCTGAGGCTCACCTGTATCAGGAGCAAGAGTCACCCAAACCCCCCCCCCTGCAGACTTCCTTAGACCTGATTTTTTTAGCTCACCTGGACTTAGTCAGTGAGCTATGCGATCGGGCATTGTGAAGGTGAGTGAGTGAGTGAGTGATGAGTGAGTCGTCAGTCTGTAAACCTTCAGTCTTATCGCTTGAACGAAACACACGATTTTGAGAACTTGGCCACAAGCTTCATATCGGATGCCTAACGAAGGTTTATTGACCGCATCAAAACTGTGCTCATTACGGCTTCTACATGAAGAGGGGGGGGGGGGATTGACTGCCAAAATAGGTATTTGTCTCTTCTCCAAAACCACATAACCTATTTCAATGAAACCTGACCACAACCTTCATCATTTGTGCATGTACCAACGTTTGTTCACGGCATTAACAAATCGGGGTCTTGCGGGGGGGGGGCGGGGGGGGTTTGAGTGACTGTTTCTCTTGATCCAGGTGAGCTTCAGGATTGCGTCTCTGTTTTTTAATGACAGCGATTAAGATTAGATTTAAAAAGCAAAATGGAATAATGTATTTGATTTGTTTAAACTTTTGAAAACTCGACATTATTCCTGCCGTAGAACTTTAGGAAGCAAATAGAAAAGCATTGATTTTTTTCACTGCTCAGCATCTCTTTCACATTTATCTCCGTTGTCGTGCGATCTGGACAACTTTGACCAGGCATTTTGAGTAGTAGAGTTGCAAAAGCTCCCAATAAATACTACATGAGAGCAGTGAAGTCATTGTAGTCTCGACAGGATGGTACACATGGAGTCACTTCCTTTGAGCTGTCTTTTTTTTGATACATGGCAAAGGTCATAGAGAGCTAGAACACAGAATGTATTAAGATGCAATATACAAAAGGAATGGAGAAAGAGGAACACACACAGCAGGTGAAGGCAAAGTAGAGGGGACTTGGAAAGTAAGGGATGTGGGGAATGAGGGGTAAGGAAGGATGCATAGGGTGAACAAGATGGTACAGAAGCAAACTCTCAGGAAGGAAAAACTGGATAGTTGGAAAGAGGTGGGCTTTGGGTGGGGGTGGGGGGGGGGGGGGGTGAGGGTGTTAATAGAAGTAGTAGATCATGGTTTTGATGGAGGGTGTTCTGAAATAGTGTGGCAGCTGGCTTGAATATGTGAAGGGAAGAATGAGATTGAAGAGAATGTGGGAGTTGCTCTACAGTGTGGGGGAAAAAAGAAAAACAAATGAGTGGAGGCTGGGCCAGATTTAGGGGTGGCCCAGGGAACTGGACTGCTGGAGACCGTGGGTCCAGGGATGCCGGTTGCCTGATTTGGATGTGCTTGCACAAAGCTTTAACAAGGAAATTTGATGCAGAAGGAAGACTTTTGGCCACCATACCTGTAAGACATCAAGACGGATTAAATAACATCAATGCAAACGACTTAATTTCATTGGGAGTATGAGGGAGGAATGGGGATGAGAAAGTCTGGCTGGCTCAGCGACATCACCAGCTTGTAAAAAGAAAATTATCATTTTGGGGGGAGGGGTGGGGCGTGGGTGAATGCGGTTTAAAGGTAAGAATTGTACAACACCGACCATGCACTTTCCTTGAGGAGACCTCTTCATAGGACATACAATCAGCACAGATGTACACAATCCATACTCAGCTACCTACAACTCCTCCAATATCCTGAACCACTCAATATCTAATCCTTCTCGGACCTAACTAATTTAATATTAACGATTTATGTTTCTGCTGCCCTACACTTTCCGTGAGATATTCTCAATGCATCATGTCAGGTGTTGGCTTGAGTTCGGTGGTTGGCTTGGGATTGTGGAATCCTGAGTTCAAATCCACTCAGCTATTGAATTATACAGGTGGGGTTGACTGCCTGTCATCTACCGAGGTCGGCAAATGAGTGCCAGCTGCTGGTATCCTGTGTCGGAGTGGCGACCATCCAGGATTGTGCCCAACTAGCCAAGGAGACTGCTTAGCGCACAAAATGCTCTGCAAGAGTATGGTCCCAATGGATGGATTCCAGCCATCCGCTTATCACTTTGCCATCAACGGACATGTTGGTGGTCTCTCTCTTCTTCTACCGCTCATTTATGCCCAATTTCTGCATGGCTCACATGGTCTACATCAATCCTCTTCTGATGAAACCATGTAAATCAAGATTCACAGTTCACTTCACTCATTTGTTCTTCGTTTTTTCCCACCTGTGAAATCAACTTCCACATCCCCTTTAACTCATTCTTCCCTCTAGCCTTCAAGAGCTCTTCCCCACCACCCAGATCGTCCCAATCCAAAACATGATTTTTTTCTACCTCGTTAATCTGCCCTCACCCACCCCAATCCTCCTCCTTCCA
Source organism: Eptatretus atami (assembly GCA_035128595.1). Classification (NCBI taxonomy): domain Eukaryota; kingdom Metazoa; phylum Chordata; class Myxini; order Myxiniformes; family Myxinidae; genus Eptatretus; species Eptatretus atami. The sequence goes on along the minus strand of CM068953.1, from coordinate 89,295,693 downwards.
AATTTCCAGTTTCCCACCTGAGAGTTTCCTTCTGTATCCAATCTTGTCCACCCCATGCATGCGTGTTTTGCGTCCAGTGTGTTTATTTGTTACGTTTCTGATCCGTTCAGTGTACTAGCTTTCCACGAGCCTCGACTATGGACCCACCAAAAAAAAAAAATAACTACACTCTGAGTGAAAGCGCCTGTCTTACTACTGTCTTAACTCTCCTCTTCTTTACTCTCATCACTGTCTTTTCTGCTGAAATTCTGCAAGTATTTTGTCTACAACTTCATTCCAATGATCTTCAATTCATTATCTTAATCTTCTCTTTCATATCCCTCAAATTGCCCCTTTCTAATGTATAAATCGCTGTCTCCTTCAGCAGGAAACCCGATCCCTTGTCCTGAATCGATTCCCACTGCTTACTAAATGCACACCTTCCTCCTCACACCATTCTTTCAGCCAGAATTGCATCTGTTGCTGTGCTCATAATTTATATTCCATTTTTCTAATCTTTTGAGAATACCAGAAACAATTACTTCTCATTCTTTGCTTTCAGTGGCTTACCCAATATCATACCTATTTTTCAAAAACCTCAGAGTAAACTTTCCCTACATAATTCGCTCTTGGTGTACCACAACTAACTTCTTCCTACTGTGAGCCGATACGATGTCATTTAACCTTCCTTCAATGACCCTAACTCCTGCTCCTTCAAAACTACACACAACCTAATATGTCTGCAATCCTTCCTGTAAATGAAGAATCTACATATTTAATAGTCACATAACCCAAAAATTGTCTCCAGACCGTCATCTTGCAATTTACATTGCTACAACCCTGCCTGCATTGCTACCCCCCTCACACACCTGCTGCCTCGCTACCCCTCACCACTAAGAATGTCATGCTGTAAGAGGAGTGTCCATAAAATACATCCTGTCCATCTCCAAGGACTCCACATCCAGGACTCCAACAAAGTAAAAATATACAACATTTGGAGGTAGACCTTCATTTTGAATATCGTGGAGCTAGATAAAATGTAACGATAAACATCAAGCTTCGTGAGTTTTTAGAGTACCTGTTACAAATGGCATGTCAGTTGGTGGTTATCGCTGACCTGGTTTCGATTCATCTCCTATGTCAGTTGTAACTTTGTAACATTTCCAATGAAAATTTTTCTTGTTTTGGGGTGGAGTTGGTGAGGATGTTGTTCATTCTCCATAAATCAGGCAGGAACTGTTACTACTAAAAATGCATTACCACGTTCGACTGATCCTTCCTGTCTGACTATGGTAATGCTAGACTGGTACTTCCATTACCATGTTAGAACTGATAAGCAGAAAGGAGTAGACTGACTTCCATTATTCTTGTGTTCAGAAATTATCAGTTATTTGACTGCAGGCTGTGCTCAGAAATAAGCATCGTGGGTCTACCCCAATTCCACTCCTGGGTACGACCTTTGGGTCACACAGGATAAGTGTATTCCTCAGTTCATTGATGACATAGGAACCATGCTCCAGATGCATAGTTTTGATTCTGAACAACATGGTCATGGTGGTTGCAACAGTTCTCCAACAGGAAGTGTGGAGTGCTACTAAATCACTTAGGTGGCTTCATTTACAGTTTAAGGAAATCTGTGGTGTGTTTTCTTTTTAGACTTCTGTAGCATCCTTTCCTCCAACCTTCTTTCATTATCTCCAAACTTAAAAAAGGGGGAATAATGTCATCGGCTCTGTCTGTCTTTCGGTCCTTCATGCTATCTCGTCCGTCCGTGCCATCCGTCATGCTATCTCTTAACCGGTTGTGCAGAATCAAAAACTCGGTAGTTATGATTACCACATGGCAAGAAGGTGTGTAGAACATTATCATTTTTGACTCTGCCCCTAGGGCTATGGGGCAGAGTCAAAAGGTTAATGTAAATACCAAAAAATGCAATTACAGGCACATTTCTGAGCATTTTAATGCAACCTTGTATATGCATCAACATTGAGGAGCACATGACATACGTCGGTTTTTTGTAATTTTATTTTTATTTTTGGGATTGACCCCGAGTTCATGCTCCAGGGAGTGGGCACTTGGATCACAGGAGCAAAACAGAAGATTTTTTTTTTCAACTCAAAATTTGATATTGTGGTGGAACTTATTGCCATCTTTCAACTTTGCTTGAGGTGGGAAGCATGGGATTTGCGGTGACATGCCATCGACTTCGCTCGAGTTTTCATTTATTTTTTTCTCCATAAAGGATTTATACAATTATATGATGACTCAAAAGGAACTGACTCGCTTTGAACTGTTTAGTCTGGTAATCTGTGTCTGGTTTGTGCCTGACTATAAACTTGTGTTTCTCAGGCAGGGCATTGCATTAATGAATATACCATGCTTTTGAAAAATGTTTAATTTGGTTGTTGTTGTTGTTGATGAACTCAGGTCAATTGTTTTAACAGGCACAGAGGTAGCCGATCGATTTTCCTGGAATGACCAAGAGATTCCTCACATCTAATATGCCGTGCTCTTGCCTTCGTGGAGTTAGGACTCGGCAATTCTTCATAATCTGTTTTATTACCCGTGCATGCAAGTGAAAAGCGGGGTTAAACAATTGGTTCATGTCCGTCTTATCAGTTTATGATCAACGAACAACTTATTGAAATTGAAGTGTTATATTTGAACACGAATGGGAAGACAAGTTTGCCGTTTTATTGTACTTTTGTTCTGAATTTGTCCTATCGAGCATGCGCAGAGAGTGAGATAATATTTTTACTCTGCCTGTCTGAAAGTTAAACAGAATTGAAAATCATTCCAAAGAGGAAACTTACTGTTTTTTTTAATGATTGTCACAAAGGACACAAACAACAGGCACAAATAACTAATATAAAGTGTTCGATAGTGATGTCATAAACACTGGGTAAAACAGCAGTAAAACCCGGAATTCTTTTATACACCTTTAAACCTCTATTTAAATTGAATTATATATACTTGAACACTGTAGAATACAAATACCCTTCATAATACTCCAAGAATCATGCTATATATCGATTATGTGGCATGTGAGAGTGTACAATATCACGGTGAAGAAGAGGCGTCAATTATGGCTATGTCGATGCTGTTTACGCTGCATTCGATGTCGATCAATAAAGCCTCCATAGCCAAAACTGCGACTCAACGTGTCTTATTACAGTGTATAAGGGTCATGCAATTAAGACTGCCTCGGTCACACTAAACTTCTGGATTTTTTTTTTCAACTGATCTTAAAATCATTATTTTATGAAAATTGAAGTAATGTACTTGAACATTGCATATGAACTCTCCTGTTCTATGAACTCTCCAGTTGTGTATGGGTGATCTGCCAAGGTTGCAGGTGTTATTAATGGTGTCAAGTCGATGTTTGCACGCGTAGAAGCATGCTGTCCACAGCAGAGGCATGAAGGTGAACACGATCAGACTTGAGGAGTTTTACCTCTTCTACCGAAGGTGAAGGAGGTTATGTTTTCACCCTTTCTGTCTGTTTGTCTGTGTACAGGATATCTCAAAAAGTTGTGGATGGATCTGGATGAAATTTTGTGGACAGGTTCGGTTGTGTGACAAGGGCGAACTCATTAGATTTTGGTGAAGATCTGGATCCAGATCCGACTAACGAGAATTCTTAAGTGATTCTTCACCATTGAGAGATCGGGCCAAAAACGATATGTTGATGATATCTCAAAAAGTTTGTGGACTGATTCAGATGAAACTTGGTGGAATATGTTGGGTATGTGACAGGAAGAATTGATTCAATTTGGGGAAGATGCGGATCCAGATATGATAATTTTAAAAGTGATTCTTCACCATTGAGAGATCGGGCTAAACTGATATATAGCATGATATCTCAAAAAGTTGTGGACGAATTCGGATGAAACTTGGTGACAACTTGGGTGGTTTCAAGGACGAATTGATTCGATGTTGGTGAAGATCCGAATCCGGATCTGGATATGAGAATTATTTAATTTTAAAGTGATTCTTCATCATTGAGAGATAGGGCCAAAAACGATATCGTACTGTATAGCATGATATTTCAAAAATGTATGTGGCCCGATATGTTCTCAGGATCAGGCATTGCGTGGCGGAGGTATGCGCTCTAACCGAGTGCCCTTCTAGTTCAAAAATGTAATGGGCCCGGTATGCTCTCGTGATTAGGCATGTGCGTGGCGGAGGTACGTGCTTTACCGAGTGCCCTTCCTGTTTCTCTATGTTATCGATGGGTGAGGGTTTAATGCCCATGATACTGATTGGGCCAAGGTTGTTGGTTGCATTCATGGTGATGTGCGTATCGATGTGTTTTTTTGTAGTTGCTGCTGATCAGTGGGGGAAGTGTTTAAGGATGTCATTGTCATGTCTTTGTGGTGTGGTTTTAATGTGTCTCGGGGTCTGTGGGTGGTTAGACATATCGTGGAAAGGGTGATTAGTGTTGGCACTTGCATCTGCAAGGAATTGCGCACCTCACGTGTCAAGTGGTCTTTGATTTTAAAAAATTTTGCCTCTGTGTGTAGGTGTTCAATGGGTGTTGTTAACGTGCATATCAACAAGAGCTTCCTGTTGCTGTTGTCCTTTTTGGGTTCTTGTTGGGGTTCGATTTTGAAATGCGTGCACCCATTGTTGACAGCTGCGGACCACACCCACATCTGTCGCCTGACTACACCACCATAGTACCCAGACAAAATGATTAGGCCGCCATCTTCGTTTTCTGTTGGGCGAACACATTAGGCCTGTAGGGCACTGCTGATTACTACACTGTCCGGCTTGTCGTGTCAGATTTCAATTGGCTTTGTTTGGTTGAGTGTTATCATGATGAGGGATGTCAAAAAATCAAATCATGTGTTGAATAAAAATTATTACAATAAATTATAAAAATTTAAAAAAAAAACAATGCACGTTTCCCAATCGGCCATACTGATTTTTTAAGCAATTCACTAACGCTTAATGGCGAAGTCCCGTACGTCAAATGGCCACATACAGGTTTTTATGAACAAAAGGTTTATTACCACAGAGAGCGTGGGAGGTGGATTGAAGAGAGGGACACACACACACACACACACACACACACACACACACACACACACACACCACACACACACCACACACACGACAAAATGAGGGAACGGATGAATCCCCTGTTCCCTGTTCGGAATCACTGTAAATCTTATTAATTTTTATTTTTCACTTTCCTCACTCATATTGTCGAATGCCTGTTCATCATAGCTACGAATCGCTGGGTACATTGCAATGCTATAAATGCCCGAGACACAGTGTTTATTTCCACACATGCGATAACTGTGAGAATCTCTTCAACTAAAGTTGATTACATTCAAATTATAGCTCCAGAATTAAACTTGGCAGCAGTTCCGACTCCTAAAAATGTGTTCATTTGTCTAACTCGGACATTGCTTGGCGTCTCGGAAGGTGTTTCATATGACGGATCATTGCTTGCCAAGCCAGCCGTTCCTTATCAACAGTTTCGTTGGAGTGCTTCCTTAAGTGCTTAAGTCACTTGGCGAGCACTCGACAATATTCGCACTGTCACTGAATACTTTATATCGATGGACTTGAGCAAAGGTCAGGGCCACTCGCTTGCATTGGCCACGTCTTTTCTGTGGTGCAACAGGCGGTGGCTGGCTCTCTGAAAGTGAAATTTTATTTTACAGACGTTTCTCCTTTTTGTACGATCTTGATTATATGACCGTTATTTCGGCATCGATAAATACAAATTAAAATTAAACATTTCGTTTTTAAAGATTCTTCAACCATTTCGTGGAGTGCTTGGTGAAGCCACTTGGCACATGTTCTTCAGACTTGATTGGTGATAACATGGTTCGATACTGGAGGTAGGAAGCAAAATAAGTTCATGATCATAATGAGTATAAAATGTTTTCATTTTATAGTAATGAATCGCCACATCATGGCAGGGAAAGCTGAGAGGTATGCATGCTCACTCTGTGTAGCCGGGTTTGAATCCCGTCCCAGCTATAAACTATCTGTCATCCCGGTGTTTTACAGGCAGGGTGATTCATCAATGCGTGTGCCATCTCTCGGTGGACATTAAACTGACATCACATATGCCTGAATCTGTCCCCCACTCCCTCTCTCGCCCCTCTCCCTCTCACCCCTCTTCTCTCTCATCCCTCTCCTCTCTCACCCCTCTCCCTCTGTCCCAACTCCCTCTATCCCTCCCTCGCCTCTCTCCCCGTCTCCCGCCCCTCTCCCACTCTCCTCATCCTCTTCCCCTCTCTCTCCCTCTCCCTCCACTCTCTCCCCTCTCCTCTCTCACTCTCCCCCTCTCTCTCCCTCCCACTGCTCCCCACCCTTCCCCTCTGTTGAAGGAACTGCAGCATGTACGAATCAGATTCGGAGTGAGGCCGGCCACAGGGGTGAAAAGGTCGCTGCATGTACGAGCATGCATGCAAGCAGACCTTTGCCAGATAGATAGCATGGGTTTTAAATGCTCCTGCCCCAGGTCACAAAGTGTGTGTGTGTGTGTCCTCTCTTCAATCCACCTCCCCGCTCTCTGTGGTAATAAACCTTTTGTTCATAAAAACCTGTATGTGGCCATTTGACGTACGGGACTTCGCCGTGTGTGTGTGTGTGTGTTGGTGGTGTGTGTGTGTGTGTGTGTGTGTGTGTGTATCTACATATGCGGGTTTCAGAATGTGGAATGGAGTCTTCCAGGGCAGGCTCAAGTATCCCCTTCATTTTGGTAAGGGGTCACGATTCATGGACCAAGCTGTGAAGTTTTCTGTTCTCAAAAATTTTGTGCTGAGGGCTCTCTTCAGGATCGTCACTGAGCCCCAGATAGCTTCCAACTGCGTGAGTTTGTAGTAATATTCCCAGGAATGGTTTTTGATATCTCTGTGAGGTTCTTCGTCATCATTCCTGTAGCTCCAACAATCACTGGTACAACTTTGGCATTCTTCAGTTCCAGGATCTTTTAACTTCATTCTTGAGGTCTTGGTACTTGGTCATTTTCTTGATTTCTGCATTGTTTAATCCAAAATCACTGGTATTTAACACTCAATTAGCAATGCTTTTCTCTTTTTGGTACTTAAGTAGGATATCTGTTCACGATATCTGGTCACACTGCTTTGTTTTCGATGTTCACGTTCGATGGGATCATTAGGTCGTACGTGAGTGTACTTCCATGTTTTCAGTGATTGCTTTTAGTTCAAGTTCCACAAATTTTCTGGACTGGGATATAAAGTTTTTGCAGATGTGCCAGTGGATTACTTTACAAATTGTGTTCTGTCGTTGTGTGTACAGATGTACTGACATGAGTTTTGTTTTTTTGTGTGTGTGTTCGGTCATTGTCTTTGCTAATGCTACCCTCCACCCTCACCTTTATATCTTTTTTCCTTCTTCCTTCTTCCTCTTCCTTCTTCGTCTTTCTTCTTTCTTCTTTTTTTTTTTCTCTCTCTTCCTCTTCCTCTCTCTCTCTCCTCTCTCTCTCTCTCTCTCTCTCTCTCTCTCCCCCCTCGGGTCAGTCACTCTGTCTGTAAGTGTCATGGGCGGTGTGTTGATGCGTGTGTGTTAACCCTGTGTTGTCCTTGTGCTCTCTTGTCTCCCCTACCCTGTTGTGCAGCGTTTTTTTTGCTCCCCCCCCCCCCAAACCCCTCTCCTATGCCCCCATTCCCCCCATTTCCCGAGTTAGAGAGAGGGAGAGAAGAGCACTTACGACGGTATTCGTACGTTCTTTGTGCTTTGGTCGTGGCCGTACTGATATACTGGTGTGCATAATGGGTTTATCACGTTTATTTATTTATTTTGTATCATTATACCTTTTCCTTTCGTTTAAATTGTCTCCTTTTCTCACGACCCGTTGAAGTTTGAATGGTGTTTGCCAATTTATTTTTAAACATCCGGCCATCGAAGAATCATGACAGGTGAAAGTTCGCAGTTTGCTTCGTTTGAAGCGCTAACCCGAAACACGGGATAGTGTGTGTTCCTCCGTCGGAGATTGACATGAATAAGTTAATTGTTGGTGTTGGTGAGATCATCGGGATTGAAAATGTGAAGGCGGTTTCCCGTATGAACAAAAAAATCGTTTTTTTTCCCCGCCAGTGGCGGAAGGGGGATATTGTTGTCACCCAGGCGTCCGGTGTCCGTCCGTCCGTCCCGGCGTCAACATTATAGCTGTGAGTGCGATAACTCTCAAACTGTTAGCCATATCGATTGAAATTCGGGTCACACATGTAACCCTGAAAAGGAAGAATCTATTGATTTGGGGCGTGGCCGGATCCAAGATGGCCGACTGGGCGGCCATCTTGAAAAACGTTTTTTGTAATAAATGGAAAACCGCTTATTCTGATTTCAATTATTTTGGTTACTACTTCCTCACCCCTGGGAACTTTTTCGAGATGACCAAATGGTGTCTTGTTTCCAATTCACCTCCCTCATT
>CM068953.1:89249375-89259633 GCA_035128595.1 Eptatretus atami | reverse complement strand
CCTGGCAACGTCGAATACGTTTTGGTACTTTTTATACTTAAGACACTCTGAAAAAACATCATAAGCGTACCTAGTCGCTGCTTTAACATTACTTTTATGACTCAATTTTTGCATGGCTTGAAATTTTACGACGATATGCGCGTATGATCTACACGTTCGTAGCTGGCCAGTTGTAGCCGTTAGCAGATCGTTGACACACTCACACACTTTGTAAGTTACTTCAAGTCGAACACGTCGATGTAAGTTTTAGCGACGCGCGAACTTTTTCAACCTATGGTAACTTTGGCACGCTCCGACTTGTTCACTTCGCACACGTTACTGAAAAGAGTAGAATTTTGACGTCTTCAGGACACAACAGAACTTAATAGAGGAGGAGCACTTGGTGAGTGCAAAACCTCCCCGCCATACTCGCTATTCACAGTTGAACCTTATATCCTATTCATTCAATGACTCGGTAACAGTGCTCACGATTATAGTTTCATTTCCCTTTTATTTTAGATACTCAATTCATGTCATAAACTACATCTCCTGAGACAAAATTATTTTAACGTGGGTATATCACCTGAAGTTTCCAAATCAGCCGCATATTATAATTTGCATGTTTTTTGTTGAACTCTTATAACATGTAGAATCAAAAAAAAATCTAATTTTGTTTGAAAAAATTTCAAAATGTTTTTTTTCTTTAACATTTTTTTGGGGTTCTCGGAAATCACTTAAAACATGTAAAATGCAAAAAAAAAAAAATATTCAAATATTTTCAAATGCGCATAGCGACATATTGGATTTGACAAGTCAAATCTAATGGCATATCCTTGGAACCAGACCCTAACCCCACCCCCACTCAATTTCGTCAATCCGTCGAGGATTTTTCGTAATATGATCACAAACAAACAAAAACAAACAGAAGGGTAAAACGTAATCATCATCTCGATTGCGGAGATTAATGAAGCAGTTTCAATTACAGATACGTTATTAATGGCCGTATTCGGCCGATTAGGGAATTGGTATATAAAAAAGGGGCTTCGCAGCGGGAACCTTCATATTTTTAGAGGTTCGTGGTGATACTATGTCCATTCATTCGGATGATGGAGGATACAGGCCAACGCTGAGCACAATACCTACTGTACCTCGAACATCAAAAACCTCATCATGACACTGCACCAGTGCGTTCATAGACCTGGGAGAAGAAGACTTATGAACGGAAGGAGAATGAAACTGGGTGAAACATGGAATCGGACGCGACGCCTTACGAATAAACGTACCAGCTCATGGTGAACTCCGTAACGAGGACCATATCATCCTTCATCAATTCTTGCGAATGCCACCAGCGATGTTCGACGGCGCCCAGATGGTCCGGATAACAACATCATATAAATCATTTCAATAGTCCATGTAAGCATTTAACTCGTTCAATGGAAATCGATTTCAATTGCGACCCAGCGTCCAGAAAACCAATAGGGAGTGACACCTTATTAAACAGATGAAGTTGCAGCCTAGATAAAAACTCACGTTATTAATCTTCGACGATAACGCTGCACGTCAGCATACGTTAGACTATCTTGGGATAGCGTGTGACGCCTAAAACACGTAATCAATCTTGTATAACTTATGTATAAAGTATCGAAGTTGTGTTCATACTAGCTACTTATGCATTATATCCAATCGTTTTATGAATACTTTAAACTGAAACAAAAAAATGTTAATCTGGAATGAGAAAAAAAAAATTAGCAAAAGACATCGAACAATGGCAAGTAGTCTCCTATTTATGACGCAACGAATCCATCATCACCACACCCTCCATTCACGCTAACCTACTCTACTACATGACCTACTACTACTACCATACTACTATACTATATACTGACACGGTTTCACCACTACTATATTCTCTATACACGCTCGCACTACTACTACTATACATCTACTACTACATATGAACACTCACGACTACTCTACTATATCTGACACGTCACTACTACACTACTACTACTACTGACACGCTCACCTCCTACTACTACTAATACTATAACTACTGACATTACATACTACTCACATGACGTTCTGGAACACTGACGTGTTCTCTGTGAACATTTGTATATACCAATTCCCTAACGCTCAATACTCCATTATACAGTAGATTAAGTTAGAAACACGTTACAGTAAGTTCTGTGGTCTCGAGAAACGTCAATCAAATTTCTCGACAATACGACATGTGCGGTTGATATACTTACACATATTCAAAGCACGCTACTATAGGTTCAAAGCCATATCAAGTTCAAAGCACGTTACTCAATAGGTTATAAAATTAAGTTCTGTATACTAACATTACCTCGACGTTGTTTCAGACCTTATTGATAACTTCAAGAACTTTCCGACTGTCAACATCGCGGATCGTGCAGAGACTGTATCGCGTATGCGGACTGGAAAGCCTACGTCAGTACGTCGTAAATTTCAGCATGCCTTGAAAGTTCAACACCTACTAGACGTACCGGAATCTTGACAGCGACTTCCCTTTCACTGCCTAACTTATTACACAATCTTACCCATAACGTATTCTAGTGTCCAAGCGTTTTACACACATTATAGTCGGCATACGCTGGCTACAATCGATCAAGATTGTGACGCAGTTGACATCTTCAATTTTCAGTCGTATATTGATTTAATATCGGCCTGGCAAGCCTTTAAAACAGGCTACACCACGAGTTCGTCTCATACTCACCTATGCCTAAGGTTAAACTAATCGTTGGCATCAGGTTGTTGACCAACACAGCTAAGCATTCTTGGTATAAGTATCTATAAGCACAACGAACTCTGTTGCCCAGTACTAAGGCCCTGTACCCTTGACGATTTAGCCAGCAATGCAAAGTATAAAAATTGATCTAAAAGAGTTGCAGTAACGCTGATAAATTTGATGTTTTTTTTGAGTTTTCGTTTTCAAACTGGTTGTCGTTGCATAAATTTAGTAACAGTACAAACGTTTCGTTGTTAAACTTTTACAAACGCATGCGCTTTAACCGTGTGATCGGCGTCAAAACCTTAAGACAAGCGATAGTTCAAGCTTACCCGGTTGCCGCGATAGTATCGCCGGCAACTCTGCGTAGCTGTGAAATTGCCGACCGATTGAATCAAAACTGCCCGAGATTTGAATTGTCAACACTTCATACACCTGACGATTTGCCAGCTTATGCCATTTATAAAAATGGGTTTACCAACGTAGCACAGCGATCAAAATACGCTATAGTAAAGTGTGTATACCGTTAACTTGGCTTCAAATCATTGAAGTACGCTGCATATTAACTCGAGTCCGTTCATACGTCGTAAATTTCAACGCTGGTTAAATTTGATGACGACTCGAGTAGGCTTCACGTTTCTCATCGTTGCATTGTTCTTGCACGTTCCCCGATCGTAAATCACGGCGCACAGATTACTTGTAGTTTATCATAGTCGGTCAAGTCAATTAATTGGACCATACTTGAACCCAATTTATAACCGCTAAGTACGTGACTTAACAAATGAGAAGTAACGTCGCTTAGCCTATGTTTAATGTTGGAGTATGTACTAACGTGCTTGAAACTATGTATAACTGGCCTTGAACAAGCTACCTCTATACGTCAAGAATAATGTCGTTTAACCTATGATGTAGCATGTTTGACCCTAAAGTAAAACGTGCAATCAACCATTAATGGACATGCTATGAACTCTTTGAACGTTGATATACGCACATTTCTATGTGACGAATACAATTGACGTCTTCCGGACAACCACAGAACTAAGCTGAAAGGTGTTTCTACTTACATCTACCGTGTAATGCGTTTGGCAGCGTTATAGGAAATTGTATATACAAAATGGCTTACAAGAGGAACATCATTGTTCCAGACTCCATGTAGTAGATGTCAATGCCAGTAGTTCAGTAGTAGTAATACTATTAGCAGTATTTGGTGTGCGTGACAGTAAGTAATAGTAAGTAAGTAGTGTAGTAGTAGCAATTGGGTTAGTATGAATGTCTAGCATCAGTCGTAGTAATTGGAAGTCTATGTCAGTAGTAGTAAGTAGTATTCTATGTCAGTTTAATGTATGTAGTAGTCCTTATGTCATGTTAGTTGTAAGTAGTTGTAGAGTAGTATGGTAGTATAGTAGTAGTCCATGTCGAATAGTAGTCAGGTGAGCGTGATGAGGGAGGGTGTGGTGATGATGGCATTCCTCTTATCGTCCATTGAAATAGGAACTACTTGCACCATTTGTCGATGTTCTTTTGCTAATTTTTTTTTCCATCATTCCCACGATAAATATTTCTTTGTTTTACTTTTTAAAGTATTAAAAGACGACTTTGCAAATGCCTAATGTAAGTAGTAATGAAACAGCACGACGCTTCGAAGAACTTATACATAAGTTATACCAACGATTGTTATCGTGTTTAGGCAGTCAAACCTATCCCCAACGGATAGTCTAGCTATGCGCATAGCGTAAATAAATTACCCAAGCAGCGTTTATTCAAGGTTATATAAATCACGGGACCGCTAAACATTACTTTGATTGTGTTTCGGAGCGTATGGAAACTTATCAAGTAGCTGTTTGCGAAGTTGAACAAACCTCTTTTTAGCGTGCTTACATAACGTTTACTCATAGTTAGAAATAAGTTTCGGGTCGCAGAAATGTACCTCTACGTGTTTCGACTTATGTAGTAAATACAAATTAACGTGTGTCAACTGATCGCATAACGTGCCATAAACCTTATTGGCCGCGGTAGCGGAATCGTTGAGCCAAACAGCCGAGTATCTCGTAAATTTTAGCATTCGAAAAAGAAGAGAACAACAACAAAGTCAACGATTAAGCCAGTACAACGACTTGTATGCATGTTTTTCAGGGTATTCCTAACGTATACAAAACTTACCAATAAGTATTCGACGTGTGCATCGTATTCGGCAAATTGTAAAAAAATCGCATACGTTCCGCTAATCGTCAGGTGTGACAGCCTCTAATATGCTAGTGCATATGACCAACACGTTATGGATACGACCAAAACTTTAAAAAAAAAAACTCAAAACCTGCAGCGTACGCCAACGTTCTTACACTACATTTTAATACGTTGCCATTGCTGGCTAAAAACTCAAGGTTGTGAACACGCACTTTACCTTTGTTCTTGAGAAATGCCTGTTTCAAGGAATGAAAACAAGGCTCGTTAAACTGGAGTGATTAGCAAATCGAATCATCAGAGTGTTTCACCAATTGCGTACATAAAAGAAAAACGACGGATTCGTCTGTGCATCATGGATTCTAATAGAGCCTAAGATAAAGCGTGTGTGATTGACAATAATCCTCTTCCGTATATGAGGAAATGTTGCGGCTGCAAGGCGCACACTTTTCTCCACTGATCTCAAATGCATACACCAGGTTGTACTGAATGGAACAGCAGCACTTACTGCCTTATACACATAGGACGTTTGCTAAAACGAATCTCTTACAGGCTTGCTTTAAGCACCAAAGCTGTTTTCAGAGGATCATGACTCCATTATAAAAAATCAACCTGAGCTCTTGTTACACTTGACAGATGTAATCGTTTTGAAGGGAAATCCCGAAAGACATACAACACCTCAAGAGCGTTCACAGCGCCTTTGAGCAGCTGGACCTGAAACCAACCTTTCAAAAAATACCACTTCAGACAGATAGACTGTACATTTTTCAACATGTAGTGTCACACACGATGAACCTGACCGCTGCCATGCTTTGCATGTCACAGCACCCCCACCGAAAAGACTGCAAAGCGTTGCGCCTTCTTCTCGGGCTTCACGTCATAGTATTCATAAGTTCATCCCTAACTACTTGCATTGGTGCATTGAAACCCCTGAGAGAATACTGTGGGGACCATCCACCCTTCCTGGTCCAGTGACAGACAGCACAATTTCTATTTGTTAAAAAATCTGATTGTCAGTTGTTCCAGCTCTTGCTCTCTATTGACGTGTGCACATGATCCAGGCTCCACACCATCGTCGACAACTGAAGCCGTTCAATTATGCCTTGGAGCATTCTGACAATATCATGCTGACAAAACGTGAAAACTCGTATTTTGCATCCCGAACGCTGATTGAAATCGAAATAAAGATATTCCACAGGGAAAAGGAGCACTTTGATTTGTGTAGGGCGACAGAAAAGTGGAGACTTATCTCTGGGGTAACAATTTCACTTTACGGCACTGACCAACGTCCTCTCACTACATGCTTTTCACGAAAGATTGGGGAGGGTTGGAATGTGTGCCAGATTATGGTCCACATGGTTGTGGCATTTAATTATGAAATTCAGCTACAACCTGCTCTGAAAAGTTACGGCTGATTGCTTGTATCGCCTTCCACGACCTAATGATTCAGAGCCCAGTCTAGATGGTTGAAGTTGTCGCGCTATGTCATATCCTCACTGCAGTGACGCTGAAAATTACAAACTGCCGTTTTTCCTGTCCCATTCAAACAAAATTCCATGAAATTGCTTACAAAGCGCTGGCTGAAATTGTCAAAAGGCCCTGTCCTAGACTCCTTCCCTTACTTCAGATTGCAAATGAACTGTCCACTACAAAGAGGACTGCGTAAGATGGAAGGACTTCGCACCTTCTTGTCCCAGAGACTTTGCAGCCGGATTTATCAAATTAAGGCATGCATAGCACCGAGGGCATAGTTAGATGCAAGCAGTGGTTTAATACATCTGTACGTGGTGGCGGATGGACGACATGTAGTGTCCGTAATCAATGGCTTTGCATTAACTTGCCAGCAGCACAATAAAGACAGCTGTCACCATGTATCAACCACTCCAGTTGATTCCTTATCTGATGCTGCTTGGAGAATTGCAATCGACATTAGTGGGGCCCTCGATTCTGTGCCACGGATTGTCCGTTTCGCTTCCTCTCATTGATTATTTTGCAAATGGCCAGAATTTCCTTACCTTGCGCGTCATCTCCACTACGTGATCACATCCTGTCACTGTCTTAGCAGAGAAGGTAACCCAAAAGAGTGAATTATCTAACAATGTTACAATTCACATCTTACAGTATTTGAAACCTTTCTGGAAAACAGAACTTATCTTTACAAAGTCAGCAGTGTAATACCACAAGCGTAATTGGATAAAATGATGATTCAAATAGAGCTAAAGGAAGCTTTCACTGCTACAATGAGGGAAAGACTGGAAAAAATTTACAACGGACTTTCTTCATACATACGGACAATACTGACATGCCACAGCACAGCAGACCTGCTGAACTGCTGTCATGGGGAGAGATGACACCAAGCTACACGTATCTGGTGTTCAGATTCAGCCAAACACACCATCACACAAAGAATGGCGCTCAAAGCACAGGAGAAGCAGAAACAAGCCAAAAGTGTACACGGAGCAATGCGTGGAGCAAGGATGTGATTTGAATGTGGTTCTCTCCGGTGTAGAAACTGGCCATCTCTCCGAAAAGCAATCCA
The DNA here is from genome assembly GCA_035128595.1 of Eptatretus atami. Classification (NCBI taxonomy): domain Eukaryota; kingdom Metazoa; phylum Chordata; class Myxini; order Myxiniformes; family Myxinidae; genus Eptatretus; species Eptatretus atami. The sequence goes on along the minus strand of CM068953.1, from coordinate 89,252,182 downwards.
AATTTGGCGCGCTCTCCAAGTTATGCAGAAAGATGGATCTCACACCGAACAAACTGTCCGAATGACGGATCTGGAATGCATCTCATTTAGCATTGCTGTCAAAGGAATCAAGAGATTGCTGAGCTACAATACAATCCAAGTTCTTGAATAGTGAAAAATAAGATTACATGTTTAAAAATAAAAACAACCTGTGATCTTATTGTATCCTAACATCACCAGAGTAAATCGCGGACCAGTAAGAGTAAATAAATGTTATTACGACATTTCATAGAAGACATAGGCGATTGAGAACGAATGTCAATATTTGAGGAGAGTCTCTCCTTGGAACAACACATATTTCACATTAAGTATGATTACGATTTAAATAAAGCTAAAATCTGGTGGTCTTGCGTTATAGAAACTAATCAGAAAGGAATGAGACCAATAGTTAAACATCTGAGTGGTAATGGAGTAAATATCTTATCATTTGGTTTGATGTTTTGAGAAGAAACTCAATGCAAAACGTCATGAAAGCAGATAATACAAGTATTAGTAGAAGAAATTACAATATTATCAATTCAAAAAAATGGAATGAAATATTTAAAAAAAGGTAATTATTGAACACATCTACTTCATGATGAAGTAAAGGAAATTTCCCTGTTATCTTTACATTCATTAAATGATATTTTCAAATAAATTAAATGGATGCGAAGCATAGAGCAAGAGATTTAAGAACATCGAGAAAGTTGGTTCAATTGGTAAACAAGAAACATTAAAGAAGAATGCAACAGAACTAATGGTGAAGAAGCGTTTTGAAAGAATACACAGAGAGAAATAAATTTTTAACACTTATAAAAAAAAAAACTTATCCCACACACAAAAACAATTGTCCTAGTTCCTTGAATAAATACACCCAAAAACTTCAAAATATAAAAATTATTCATCAAAATGACGGATCAGAACTAAAAGATATAGGAGAACTAGAATACTGATGATGAAGGATTATTTAAACAACTGGAGAAGATAAATAACCCCCTGATTAATGTTGTAAGTGCTCTCACACAATGAATATTCAATCAGATTCCAAAACCATCAGCAGTCTCATTCAACAAAAGAACAACCAAGACACATATTCCATCTTGATTAAAATAAAAGGGGTTTGACTAAATTAACTGATGAATTCAGTTTCTTTGGTCTGATTCACCACCAGTTTAAATTAACTCTGAGAATTAATGTTTCTTCTTACAAAAGAGGAAGACAAGATTCAATCTGTGAGGGAGTGAATCAAGTCTATTCATAAACAATTGAGATATAAAAAAAAAATGAGGATGATAGAATATTATTGATATGACTGGACAACTTAAATTATAGGTTAGTTTCTGGAAAAGTAGGAAGAATGACGAGAAGGAGAAAACATATTGGAACTTTAAGTAGGCTTGGTTCAGTGTTCAGTTTCTTCAATGACCATCACATTTAGTTTCTTGACTGTTTATTGTTGTATGGTAGTAAGAAGGCTGGAAATACCAATTGTTTTAATGAAGCACCAGATTTTAGACCAGTTAATGAATTATGGAAAATAATTATAAATATGTCAATACAAAGACTATTATCCATGTTAATGGATTTTAATTATCTTTCAAACTATAAAAATGAAAAAATATCATCAATGTAGATGCTAATGACGAATTATTTATTTAGTTGTTGAAAATGATAAGAAAGTTATATGTATCTATAATGTTACTATGAACCCCGGCTGGGAGGTATGTTAAGCGACATTTTTAATGATAATGATGATGATAGGTCGCAATAGGGGAAGGGTTAAAAAGATGTGAGTAATCGGCATTAACTCAAAATAGCGATTTGGCCCTTGCAATTCACTCCTCTCCCAGCCCTATATATATAAGGTAAATGGTAGAAATATACTACCACTGAATGTTGGAGAAAAAAAATTATTTGATTTTGTCGAATGAAAATGGAAAGAGAAGAGAAGGAGAGAGGGAGAAAGAGAGGAATGAGGAAAGAGGAGGAGGAAAGCAAGAGAAAAATGAATAAACTATAAAATAATGGAACTCGTGAGATTAAAAAAAGAAATGGAGGTAATAACAGAAATAAATATCCTCAACGCACTGAAGAGGAAAACAAGAAATTGACAAGTCTCGATAATATATGCGTCAAGAGTATTACACAGCGTTTCAGAGGATTTAGGGAATAGATTATAAGACGAAAAAGTGAGATTAAAGAAGAGAAAAAGGAAATTAATATTGCGATGTTGGATATGTTGATTTAAAGATTTACATACATATTTTTTTCTTCCCACCAAAAAGCATCCAGCGTTTTAGACAAATTTTTCATCAATCGGCATACGCTGGCTAAATCGTCAAGGTGTGACAGCGGCTTAAACGGCGCAGATTTTGCTGGACTGGAGTCATGTTGGGCCGTATGTTAACAAGATGAAATTATCCCTTTGCACAGCCCAGGGTTCCCTCCATGCTGTCACCTGTAACATTTGCGACTGGGATTTTATTTGCAGTGCTTTGGGTGGTACAAGTGATGCGACTATTCAGTAGTACATGTCAAGTGCAGCAACCAGGTCTCTGCCCAGAATGGCAGTGCCGCTCCTCGCTTTCTAAAATTCAGTGGGCGCACAGTAATTCTCAAGTCACATCCGCATGCAGACAACCACGCACAGTTATCGGATTTCTCAGTTAGCTAACCAGGTGTAGTTTTGGCTCAGTCAGTGATATTGATGTATGTAGTATTGCACAGTAACAATGTAGTATTGAAACATTGCAGGTAGATGGATTCGGGAAGTATTGTTGCGGGGCCGG
>CM068953.1:89237403-89249350 GCA_035128595.1 Eptatretus atami | reverse complement strand
GGTCGGCGCGAGCACGACCCGACGATGCGAGCTAGGTCGGCTCGACCGATCGCCCGAATTCAAATCGTTTTCTTCGAAAGTAGGGTCCCTTTTTGGACCGTGAAGGTTCATATTAATTTTATTTGCCAAATCTTCAAATACCTAGAGGCCAGCATTGGCGATCTACGAGTCTTCACACCCTCGACGCAACCCTTTACGGAACGGCTGTTAGCGGTGCCGTTCCAGTGTGCGACCGGCGGTTTGATCGCGAGTTTCCGCTCGGTCCAAGTTGTCCCTTACCAACGGCCAACGGCAGTGGCTGCCTAATTCCCCAGCACGCGCAGCTCAGTCAATGAAAAGAATAGACGTGAAACGAGCTTAAACACTTTGAACAAATTGGGGTTTATTATAATGCAATAGGTGGGGATAGAGGAAGCAACGTAAGGGGCACGCTAAACGAATATTAGAATTGCATTTTATACAGGCACAGGCACTTAAACAATTCTACTATTAAAGACGGGCCCAACAGGACACAACACGCACACACAAAGAATCGGACCCAAATGGTCTTTAATTGGACCTCCAGCCCGAAGGACAGTATGGGCTTGAAGATCAGGGTAAGCTGGCTTACCTGGGCGCGAGCGCGCGGCTGGGTCACTCCTTCGCGGAGCTCCGGTCACCGAAGACGGACCAGGCAGCCGAACCCAAGCTGGTTAGGACGAGATGATCGCCAGCTCAGTGATCATGGAAGGGAGGAGGAGGCGGAGGAGGTCGCAGGAGAGGAGGCGGCAGGAGGAGGTCGAGGAGGAGACGAGGAGGACGAAAGACCAGGGGCGTGCGACCACTCACGACGACTACTGACCACGATGACACCGACCACTGACGAACGGGCTACTGGACGACCAGGACTGACGACGACGCAGGACTGTGGAAAATCCTCTCTTCAGACCAGCCGTCTGCGCTCTTATTTCCCTGTCCCCCGCGGGGGGGGGGGTGTCTCCGTCTCCCCGCTCTCCACACCGGACGGCCTTTGCGCAGAATCCCTCGGTCGGCCCTTGTCACTGGCCAGTTTTGCTGCACTATCGCTCGCCTTCGCTCTCACTGGCCAAAGGGCGGGCAAGCCTTCGATTGGCAGGTTGCGTGGTGACATAATGGATCCGCCCTCACACAATTCCGGAGAAGTCCGATTGGCCGAGCGACGGTCACGTCACATCGATGCATCCCGACTGTCGAGAGACCACCGCGTGCTCTCCTTGAACTCCGCCCTTGTATGTGATCGAACGCATGGGATAATGGCGTCGGTCAGAGATAGAGGTGAAGGTTGGTTGCTGGCGCTGTTCGCCGATGGTTGTTAATAAACGAAAAGAAAATCTCATGCACTATTAAAACGTAACTTCACAGCGCAATTGAACATTTATTTACCCATTAGAATGGAGGGAGCTATCTAAAAACACATACTTACGATATAACTGATCTATGGGAACTGGATGTCTCTGTGGCTCATGGTTTCCGATTCGCAACCCAGTGTTTATATTAGTTTTATTATACAGCGAGCCTGTATCTTGAATTAGTTCATGTCATCGGCTCTCCCCGGCAGCCAGTAACTTGTTCAGTGCGCATTATTTCTTATCAGCATCTCAGAGCCCTATTGTCTACACTCAACAACATTCACGTCAGGGACAGTCACTCTGGAAACGTTAGCCCGACTTAACTTTCGCAAAGTGTCCATCTCTTTTTGCAGCCTGTTGCAACTGGGCATCCTATAGTCGTTGGTGTGTAGATTGGTCTACGTTGTACAGATCCACATCTATAACCACGTTTTCCCTTGAGCCGGTTGAGGAGGACGGATAGGGTGAAGACCCCCCTGTGCCAGGCACAGGATGGAACTAGCTAGGGGAAAGGCGATTTAGCTTAGCTTAATACTAGACCGGCTTCATGAGGCAGGCGGGTAAGTCCTCATGGGGCCGTGTGAATGGATTGGTCTTAGAGGATTGTTGAGATTTTTAGGGATGGGGAAATTTGCCTCATGTGAATCCCTTCAACGTAAAGGGGCACAATTGGAGACAGTTGTGACTAGACTGTTGAAGTTGTTCTCTTGTTTTTTATAGAGGGGACGTTCAGGCTTCTAGCGGCTACGATTCCTGTGTGATCTCAGGGTGGTATTTAGATGCTGGCAGTCATGACCGTGCGCTATAGCTGTAAGACGCGAGAGCGACTTGGGCACTTGAGTCATCGGAGTTAGTGTCAGGGCCGTAACTGTAAATGCTTGTCAGGCCGAAGCGATGGCGATGGGTGTTCAGCAGTTCTAAACTGCATTGTTAGCGGATGGTTATAGCCTTTCTGTCACCCGTCATGTGTCCCATTGTCTGCCCAGTTAACGTTCCGTTGTTGCTTTTGCCAAGAGGTTGTAGTTCGAGTGGAAAAGCCCCTTTGTGAGGTGAGTACATTGATGAGTGAGTGGCCAGCGGTCTCACTGTGTGAATGTGGAGTGTGTGCGAAAGCGGAATTGTGGTGGGAATGATGGTGTGCTTTATCATGCGATTATATGGACGGATTGGGAGGGAGTTGACTCACCGCCCAAGGGGACCTGGGGGTCGTCAGTTTGTAGTTATAGATGATAAGGTTAGGCATGGGTTAGTCAAATGACCAAAAAAGGCCAAGTCTCGTTTTGCTATGTTGAGTGGGGAAGAGGCTCGAAACCCGTTTCTGGAGGGGTGCAGGAAAGCCCTACGTTATGACGGGACTGGGGAGGTGGCTGCGAATGGGGGTGGACTCGCCTGAGTGCGGTACCCCGGGCGGGCACCGGGCTACCTGTCTGGTCCGTGTAGGCCCAAGGGCCCCATGCGGGAGCCAGAGTTAGCGTTAGTGGCACAGCGTGCGCCCGCTTGTGCCGGAGGCCGGGAGCGCCGTGGGCCGCCATCGTGCGGGGCAGTGTCCCAGTGCGGGCACAGCGCGTGACCCCGGGAAAGGGGCCCGATGGGCGCCAGCCTGCCACGTGTCGCGCTTTTAGGGGAGTTCGCCTATGGAGGGCACTCCCTGTGTTTTTTTAAGGGAGGGCTGGAGGTTAGGCTCGGAGGCAAGATGTAGTTGCCCGGGGGTGCCATGTAGGGATTCGGCATGGAGAGTCGTTGCCTGCCAGGGGAGCCACGCGTCCCCAGCCAGCAGAAACCGGTGCCAAGGCACACGAGGGGAAAAACTGGACGGGCGATGGCCCGAAATTTGATGAGGACCCAACACAGGCGACGGGGGGGGATATCTGGGTTGTTAGACACCAATAGATAAGCGCGAGGGCGCTTGTTGGAAGCCCCGGGGTAGTTTTAAAGGGCTTAATGGATAGGGAGCATTAGAATCATGGTACCCCTCCGCACCATCCCTCCCTCCCTATTTTGTGGGCCGCACTGGACCCACTTTGGGATAGACGAATGGAAGTTCTGGGGAGGCCATCCTGAGGCTTCTGTTGGGCGGCGTTGACACAGGACCCCGCGAAGCTCTTCCCTTATTCCCCTCGTGGAAGGGAACGTTAGGGGTGGGGAGTAGGCTACGGAACGATAGGTTAGCCAAACAAAGACAGTAAAGGGGGGTTGGGACGAATTATAGTGGGGAAGTAGGGGAAGTGAAAAATAAAAACAACAAAAAAAAAATAAAAAAAATAAAGTTGGGTAAATTGGGGTTTTTTTTTACAAATTAAGGTGATCAAGTGGCGTAGTTACCAACTGACAGGCAAAAGGCGATAGCGTGGGAGGCAGCCGTTTAGGGTAGGTTCCAGAGCCCGCCTTCTGTGTGGCCAGCACCACCGCACTCCCCTCCCCAACCTGCCAACTAGCACGGCAAGAGGCCGGCCAACTTTCATCGGCTGGCTGTACTTCGGGCGTCCCGGCCAACTCAAGCTGCTGTTTTGCTGCTGAGGCCTGGTACCGGCTGGTATCTGCCGGGCTGTTGCTACCAGTGGCCCTGTTTTTGCCATGCCTTGCCTGCCTGCCTTTGCTTTTGGTCCCATGCCACTGCCCCTCTGTCCATATTTGGCCCCTGTTCAATTTATTGCCTTGCCCCTTGTCAGAGGCGCCAGGATCATCGAGCAACAGTTTTGCAAGCTGCAGGAAACTGTCCTGTTGGCAGCTACAACAGCGGCCTGCAGTGGCGGCCCGTAGCGCGGTGCCTCGGACTCTTTTCCTGCAGAGTCCATTGATCCTGGCGCCATGGTTTAGTGCTAATAAAAATATAAGGTTAGTTACTGTATTGTACTGAAATATGAGTGCGCCCCGCATGTCTGTTCTAGCGCCGCGGCAATTTTATTATAAGTCGTCTTGTATGAGTGAGTTTGTATTAGTTAGTTACTCAGCCCTCAGGCTTACTTTATTGTTGGTGCGACACGAATCCATAAAATGTTCGCACTCAGGGATCCGTAGGTTAAAACGTCTAGGGGAGAACTACACATGATGGCCACACGAATAATTTGACGACTCGGGACGAGTCTGTTTTTTTATTTAAAAAGGACGGGGTAGTGTTACGCTGCTGGAAATTGCAATCACCATTCAGGTCCCGCAGTGAGATATTTTTAAGTACATGCTATAGTTAGCCAAAAACCATGTTTAGAGGGAATTTATGTGATTCTTCGGGCTGCGATCTCTTTGCAAGATAGCGATTTTTCTTTTCTATTTATTTAAACGACAAACCTCTCCCGCAAACAATCTACGCGCACAACTACGCCACAACGCCAACCGCGCTCCAATTACCCTCACACACAACCACCACCATTCTTCAGCCCACTACCCCGCTGACGAACCCATCCTCCACGGTCCACACTATACGACGGTTTCCGCGTGGAAACCGTCGAACGGCAAGGAGGGAAAAGAAGAAGGCACAACGGTGGGCGCACGGGTTTTCCCGCCTGTTTGCTTCCGCCATTCTCCTGCCGCTGCTCTCGCGCATGGACGGATTTCCTCGCCCCCCCGATGGCGCCGGGAGGTGGGGAATCGAGAGGGAACGCCCCTTATTCTCGAAAGCGCTCGAAGGGGGGGTGGGAGCCAAAGGCGGCTGCGGAGAAAACAGGGACGTGGCGCCGGGCAGTATAGAGGCCGGATGGCGCTGGCGGATCCTCTCAGTGAGCTTCTCGTTCTCTGGTTCCTCGTGGAACTGGGGCCCTGTGCTTCGTCTCGTTCCTGTTCTTTTCTGCTTCCTTGCTTCAGGGTGTGTCTTGCGACCGTCGGTTTTGTACTCAGTCGTAGTGCTCGCTCGTCCGTGGAGTCGGGGGACCAACACCGAGCAGGCACGAAGCACGCCCGTAGAGCTTCGCCGACCACGCTCGCTGCGGGTGAGTCACGGCCACAGACGACCACGTCGGAAGGACGTCGCCCAAGACGCGACACTCAGGCGAAGTCCACTTCCTTTCTTTTGCGGGCGTTCTGAACGTACTCGCGTGAACGTGTGTTTGTGGCGCCGTGTGCCGAAAAGGTAGAACTGTTGTAAGTGTCAGGCGTGTATACGGTTATTTCGGTTTTTAACTTCTTTTTTATGTGATATACTGTGCTTTTGATTAATTGTGGCCTATAAATACATGCTGTGATATATGTGCCGTGTGGCTCTCCGTTGTTGTCGTTGTAAATAAAGTGACTCGGTGTTGAATTGTTCCCCGTTTCGCTGCGTCCTTTCCTTGTAGTTGGCGTCTTCAATCTTGCTTCACGTAAAGGGTTTCGAGTCTGGGCGAGACGCCCGATAATCATAATCTGAACCGTCAAGGGCCGGACGATAACACCGCTCCGGTAATCTCTGTAGCCACAGAACGGACTCGCTCTGCGGTTTCGTGTCCGGAGTCGGCCTGTGCGCTGACGGTACAACCCCTCGGTAGGTTACCCGTGGGGGAGAGGGTTACCTTAGGTATAATCGCATCTTTCGGCGATTCACCTATTCCGCCTGGCCTAGAATGCGGACTGTGTGGGTGAGGCGAAGGCATCACCCGTGACTGGATCCTCAGGCGTTAGCTGAGGGTCACGAACTGAATTGGGTCCGTCCGCGTGGTGGCGAGGCGGTGCGATTCGAGTCACGTGCCGACGCACGCCGACGGGCGCGAATTCGCACACTGGTGTCAGAGAGCGGGGAAAAACAAAACTCTCTGGCTCAGCAAATTCACGTGGGAATCTGGTATCAGGGGTGAGAGGACAGCGACCCCCCGATTCCCTCTAAAATTTACGACGCGAGACTAAATTAACCCCTTACGTGGAATAAGATGGCGTCTCAAGGCGAGCGGGGAGCCGGCGGGTAATAGAAATGGATTGTAGAGTGTTTAGCAATCCAATGGCCCAGGAGATGACCCCGAGCAGGACTATTGGTGTGCAGGAACAGCTTTCCCCCCAACCAAACGCAGAGCCCGAAAATGGTGCGGCGCGGCATGAGGCCGCGTTGTATAACACCTCCCCTCCCCCTTCTCCACAAACCCCCGATCTGGTCCGAATCGGCTCGCGAGTGCACTTAATATGGGCCGCTATTCGCCATGCTGGCAGAAATAACGGAAAAATGGATATGGAATGAAAACGAAATAAAAGGAACGTGAACAAGCAGAGATGGAAACAAACACATATATATGGACATGCAACGGAAAAAATGGCATGGAATGAAAAAACGAAATAAAAGGAGTGAACAGCAGATGGAAACAACACAAATGGAATGAACGAAATAAAATGATGGAAACGCACTACAGAACGGAAAACAAAACACAAACGAAATGGAAAAACGAAATGAAGAAAGAAATAAAAGAAATGCGGGGGTGAACGCGCAAATGGGCCTGAGCCTGCAGGCGCGGCTATGAAGCAACAACAGCGAAGTGCCTTAAATGGCGACGCCCACGTGGTGGGAGCGAACGAGCTGGGAGGGGGTTGCAAGGTTGTTCAGAGCCCGCGAGTGAAGCGTGGTGAGGAAAATAATTCGGGAGACGTGTTGGGCGAGAAGTGTGGAGTACCTGGATAAAAGTGACGGTAACCGAGAGGGAAAAATTAATTGGGGTGACGAAGACGTGCACCGAAGGAAATAAAAATAGTGGGAGTGTGAGAAAAGACTGCAAGACATAGACGAAGCAGAGATTGATAGCTGGGACGGGAGGTGGTAAAACGGAGACACGAGGAACTGGAAGAACGGAATAGACAAACACAAGCAAGCGGTAAGAACAGTTAAGGCCAAACGCAAGGTCGACTCTCGAGTCGAAAAAAAAAACAATTTATAGGTGCAAGGAGATGAGAAAGGAATTAGGAGAAGGAAAAACTGAGTTACAGGAACACCAACGAAGAGACAGAACGTACCAAAAACGAACTAAATGAGAGTGTTAAAGAGAGAACAATGAAAGAGTACTGAGAAGAACAAGGAATGAGACAGGAGGAAAGAAATCTGCAGTTTGATAAAGAAAGAACGAGGGATACAGAATGAGAAACAAGAGAAAGAACAGTGGAATAGAAACTTCTGAAAGGTTATGAATTCTGAACTGTAACGACAAAAGGAAAAAAAATAAGTTGGGGAATCGAGGGGAAGTTGAAGGACAACGAATGCATAAATGAAGCAGGAAGGAGGAAATTGAGGATGAATAAGGACACAACGAGATGGAGAGGAAAGAGCGAGAGAACAACTGGAATAGAAAAACAAAAGGAACAATGAAAGCCAGGAGAGGTTCACCAATTGGAAGAAAAGGCGAGGCTGGAGTGTTGAGGAGATAGACAAAAGTACAGGCGAAATTGAAAACAAAAGGAAAATGAACCACATGAAAGAAAACCATGAAACTGCAGAGGAGGACAGGGAGAAGAAACAAGAAGGTAGTGACGACCAGCAGAACTGAAACACAAAAAGGAAGATATTAACCAATATAATGAAGCCAAAACCATGAAGCTGGAGAAGGAGGCGACAGGAGAGGAGCAGGAAGGTTAATGAGGGGTGGGAGAACAGCGGAATGAACAGGAAAGGAAATCAGCAATTGAGAGAAACGATGAGATTGGAAAAATGAGGAGCAGGAGTAACTTTGGAGAGAAAACGAAAAAACGTATACGAGTTGTGAAATTATGAACTGGAAGAGAGAGAATAAAATTGAATCCATAGAGATGGAAAAACTCCAGAAAGAAACGGAAACTAATTAAATGTATAGAGACGCGGGATGACAGAAAAGTAGAGGAGAGGAGATGCACGTAAAGACGGGTTTAAAGGAACAGAACACACACACGAGGTAGTGGAGGATAATGCGGGTGAGCTCGCGGAGGTTGTGAGGAGACCCCGGTAATCGTGAGCAGGCTGGATTGGCCGCTCAGGAACGATGGGAGGGAGTTATGCCCCCTTAGCGATCACGACCAGGGGGTTCGGTCGTGCCAAGCGGATTGAAGGAGGACGAGTGCTGTTGGATATCGTGCACGTGTAGCTTGGGGGTTATAGAGGCCCCGGAAACCTTGTAGGGGACACGAAATCCCCAGTGTGGTAGTCCGGGTGTGGGTGCAGGTTGTGAGTGCGCCCCGTGTGTGGATGAGACCCAGGTGTGGAGTGCGTGCGACCCCGGTTGTGGTGGTGTGGTGGCATTGTGTGCCGGAGTGCGTGCTTCCCACGTTGCCGTGTCGTTTGAAGTGGGCACCGGCAGGTGGGAGGGGGCACCCGTGTGTGTGGAGGGAGCACGGCGTGCGGGGTGGGGAAAGACACTGGTGGGTTGGGCGGTGTGTGCGCAGGAACGGCCGCCTTGTGTGCGAAGCACTGTGTTGTAGAATGGGATGTGGGGAGACGTGTGGTGTTAGGGTCGCGGTGTGTGTGGGAGAGTCGGTGGGCAGCGCGGATCTAAGCCGGTCTCCTGGTATGGAAGCTGAGTGTGATGGAGTGGAGTCTGAGCGCGTAACACGCAGGTGTGCGTGGGGTGGACGGAGACGACAGGCGACAGAGAGCCACAAGCGAGGGTTTAGCGGCCGTAGCTGTTGTGGGACGTGCCGGGTTCCCCAGCGGCCTGAGTGCGAGGTCCTTGCTGTGCACGCTACGACGGCCCCACGTGTCGCTTGCGGGAGTTTGAAAGCCCGGTCCGGGAAACGGCCAGCGGTTGGGATTTGCCGATCCCGCGGGGACAAAGTTTAGGCAGGGATATGGATTTGGACGGTTGGGTTCTCCACGGAGCTTGTGTTAAGCCAACGGGAGGCATGTGGTGGGGGCCCCTCGGAGTGCGAGGTTGCTTTTGGGGGTGCGCAGGGTGACCGTCATTGGTGCAGTAGTAGGGTTGGAATCCGCAGGAGGTGTGATCCTGGCGGATCGGTACCGTCAAAGGGGAACAGGTTACGGTGCGCTGCAGACCGTACGGGCAAGGTGCAAGTGCGGAGCTGTGAGTGTTGCCGCGCTGGTGCTCGCTAATTGGAAAAACAAAATTAACAAAAGCAAGCCTCTGCTTTCGGCGTGTGAACGATTCCCGGGTAAGGGGTGGGGAAGGACCCCCTTACCAGGGGGGGCACAGGTAATGACACTAGTTAGGGGAAGGGTAGCGTAGTTTAGCGATCATGGCAGAGTGGTATCCTCATGGATGGTCCGTGGAATGGATTAGTTAGAGGAATATATAAGGTGATTATTTTGAGATTTTGGATGGGGGAAATGGATTTTTGGGATTTAGAAAAGACAGTGAAGATGTGGATGTTGTAGTGGTGGGACGTAGCTTGCTCGTAGTGTTAAATGGAAGTGCCTGTAGTCCTTAAGGGACCGTTGGAGCACGAGTTAGTTGCGGAGAGTAGTTATAGAAAGGATGGCAGAGTTCACGGTGGTTTGTAAAAAAATGTGAAGTTGTTGAGGGGCGTTGTACTTGAATGAGTGGGTGAGGCCGGGATGGTGGTGTATGGGCGAATGCGGGGTGAATGCTTGGTTGCGATGAGTGATTGAGGTGGGAGGAGGATTCCGCCCAAGGGACCCGGGTTCAGTGTTGGTGAGTTAGCTGGGGTTAGTTAATTGAAATAATGGAGGTCGTTTTGCTGTTGTGGGAGTGTGGCTCGGACCCGTTGGAGGGGTGCGGAGCCTGTTGACGGGCTGAGCGTGGCTGCGAAGGTGGTATCGCTGAGTGGGGTACCCGGGCACCGGCTAGTCGGCGTGGTAGCAGGCTGGGGTGGCGGAGTGGTTAGCGTAGTGGCACGGGTTGGCCGCTTGGTGCGGGGGGCCGGGGGCCAGCCTGATGCCACCGTGTCGTGTTTCAGGGGAGTTGCCATGGGGGCATCCCGGTTGTTATGGGCTGGTAGGCTCGTGGGGCAGTGTAGTGTGCCCGGGGTTGCATGTAGGGGATTCGGCAGAGGGTCGTGCTGCCAAGGAGCCACGGTCCCGCCACGAAACCGTGCAAGGGACGAGGGAATCGACGGGGAGGGCCGTGAAATTGTGGGACACCAAACAGGCGACGATCTGGGGGTTTTTAGACCAATAGTTAGCGAGAGGCGGCTTGTGTTGAAGGCCCGGGGTGTTTAAAGGTGTTAAGGATAGGGTTGTTTTTTAAGGTTAATGGTAGGTAGATTAGGAGTGTACCCCTCGCAATCAATCCCTGTTCGCTTCTCGTTGTGGGCCGATGATGGGACCCATTTGGATTAGGATCGCTGGAATCTGGGAGGCATCTGAGGTCGAGTTGGGCCTCGACACTGACGCGGCTAGCTCTCTTATTTCCCCTCGGGAAGGGAAACGTAGGTGGGAGTAGGCTAGGTGCGATTAGTTAGCGACAAGGAGTAACGGGGTTAGGGGCGTTTATGTGGTGGGGAAGTTGGAGTAAAGGATTATAAAAATATATAATTAGTTGGGGCTCTAATTGGGTGGGTTTTACAAAATTATAATGGAGTGGTATGTGACAGTGAAGGCAAAGGCGTAGGTGGGAGGGAGACGGGAAGGTAGGATTAGGTAGGACCGAGCCAGCCTCGCGTGGCACACACCGCACTCCCCTCCCAACCCTCCACTGCAAGCCTGTGCGGCCGTCCGATCGTCTGCAGCTGCTGTGCTGCAGGATGTGCCGGTCGGATCGTCGTCGGCTGTTTACTTCAAGGCCTTGTGCGGGCCAGTTGTTTTCGGCCTGTCTGTGTTTGCCTGCACTCGCCTTCGGCATGGCTCTGTGTCAGTGCTTCATCCACTTTGCATGCCTGCCCACTGCCCATCTGCGTATGTGCCCGCTTCAATTTTGCTTTGCCCCTTGTTCATTGCCATGTTGGCCCAGGATCAGCACAGTTTGCAAGCTGCAGGAACTGTCCTGTTGGCAAGCTACACCCGCTGCAAATGGACGGCCCGAGACGGGTTTTCTGTGGACCTCTTTTTCCTTTTTCCTGCAGAAAAGAGTCCATTGATCCTGGGTCCATGGATAGTTTACAAAGAGTAGTGTAAATAAGGTAAGGTCTCTCGTGGTCTGTAGTAAATATTGGTGCTCTGAGCTATTGCCCGAGCATGTCTGTTTTCTAGCCCTGCTTTTATAATTTTAAGTCGTGCCGCTCGGAGTTGGGTGTTGTTGGGTAGTTAGCTCGGCGCTCATTGTTGATGGGGGGAACGAATGTACAGAAATGTCGCACTTCCATCAGGTTCCCGGTCAGGTTAAACGTTACTTAGGTTCACATACTGATGCACCGAACTTATCGTCAAGTAGATTTTATTTGACGGGACTCGGGACGAGGCTGTGTTACAAAAGGTGGAGGGTGGTAGTGTTACGGCTGTGTTAAACAATTTACTACTTAAAGACGGGGCCCACAGGACACACACACGCACACACAAAGAATCGGACCAAAATGGTCTTTAATTGGACCTCCAGCCCGGAGGACAGTTGGGCTGAAGATCAGGGTAGCTGGCTACCTGGCCGCGAGCGCGCGGCTGGGCGTCCACTCCTTCCCGGAGCTCCGGTCACCGAAGGACGGACCAGCGCAGCCGAACCCAGCTGAGTTGAGACGAGGTGATCGCCAAGCTCGTGATCATGCGGAGGAGGAGGAGGAGGCGGAGGAGGTCGAGGAGGAGGCGGAGGAGGAGGTCGAGGAGG
>CM068953.1:89207637-89218172 GCA_035128595.1 Eptatretus atami | reverse complement strand
ACAACTTTGTGGCTCATTCGGGATGCTGCTATAATGTTCTTTACGCCTATTCTTTCTCCAACCGCAAGGAGAATATCGTCCATAACGACGTTTTCCGGCGGAACGAAGCACAGCCCATGCTTCCGCGATAACCCTTCGTCGCACCCATGACTGGTAATAGTTTGATCAGCCATGTCTTTAACCAAACAAAACCAAAAAGAAGGTTCTGCAAGAAGCAGTAACACACTTCAGGATTTATCAAAAGAGAAAAATTGTAGGGCGGATAACACTTGAGGTGATTAAAAAAAAAACAACACCTCTTACCTTGTTTTCTCTTGCTCTCTCTCTCTCTCTTCCCTCTCGTCTCAACAAAAAGAAGGAAGAACAAGGCAAGGAGAAACTCACGAGCAAAACCCAAAGAACACAAAGGAAAGGAAAAGGGGGATAGGAAGCACCACAAGGCCCAGCACTCACACGACACAAAGCAGGCGGCGGCCATTACGCCACACCCACGCATGACTCACCAACAACCAGCAGGGGACAAAGAGGAGAGAGAGAGAGAGAGAGAGAGAAGAGAGAGAGAGAGAGAGAGAGAGAGAGAGAGAGAGAGGAGAAAGAGAAAAAGGGGGGGGTGCCAGTGGGGGTGAGGGGAGAGTGCTATCTGTGGGAAAATAGATTTAATGTTTTTGCTTCAGCAGCAAATTCAATCACCAGTCGTCATGGGCATCCATTGCAAATCTTACAACTGTTAGTTTGCCATATCGAATCTGAACTTAATGGCTTTTTTGATCGTGCAGGTTCTGGATAAGCATTCCCGTCACAGTGTGTTTGCAGTGCTGAGTAAATTCCATATGCATGGTGATCGTTCACAAAACCAAATAGCAACAAAGCTGTCCATGTAGTTGAAACATTCCAAACACTACATGGACAATCTAGTGTGTATATAGTTATCATCAATGCACCGTGGTCTTGACAGTGTCTTTGTTGCTGAATCAATCTTTCAGCAAGAGTTATGCTGGGTGGTTTGCCATTGCCCTCCCAGCAGACAGGCCAAAATGCTGGCAATGACTTGTGAGAGGCAGTGGGATTTTCTTTTTTTAATGTCCATCACCGACCAGCATTGGCATGCTGGTCCTCTAGCTTAATGTCCTTCCGATGAACGGCACCCACGTTGATGCATCGCCCTGCATGCGGAACGCCAGGGCAGCAGTTTATATCTGGGTCGAGACTCAAACCCAGGCTGGACAGCTTGTGTACGAGTATGTAAGTAATAGGTTCTATAAATATGCAAGGTGGGGGGGGGGGGGGGGGGAGCTGTTAGACAGGCAAGGAGAGTTCAGGTTAGAATTCCAGCCAAATGTAACATCTTGCATTTGGTGTTTGAGAAGACCGTGGTGCATAAAAGGCGATCACCCCACAATGAAGATTCGGTGCGGAGTCACGATGCAAATGAAAGCCGGATTGCGCACAGAACGATGCTTTCCGGATTGATTGAACGTGCTACGTTTGCTTCGTTCTCAGGAATCCCAGTCCCCACTCACTGTGACATGCCAACGTGTCCATTCACGCTTGGCCAGCGTGATGTGCGTTGAACCGCCGAATACAAACCCGAATGGCGCAGCGTTTGTTGCACGTACCCGAGCCGTCTGCGTGTTGCGCGTTCAAAGCATTTATTGACAAAACCTGAGCTACGGGGCTAAAGCATCATGACGTGAGATAACGGGCTCGAGTTACACGAGCCCTGGGCCGTCATTCATTATCATCCCGCGTTCGAAGAAGCAACAATGCCTTCAAAGCGATATCAAATGCACCTTGTGAGAAGTTCGCTTTTCCGTGCACACACAGCCCAGCGGCGCGTTATCGCGCCCTCGATGTTGGAAAATAGACGTGACCTTCGAGACCGCCACTTGGACTGGAAATCCGAACGGGGCTCTGAGCGAGCACCTGAAGTCGCCCGTTCGACACGTCCACAGGGGGGCGCACACGCATCGCGCATCTTCCCACGGTGCGATGGAGATCAGCGGCACAATGCTCACAGAGCGGGCGGTCCCTCGACCGAAGCGCCGGTCTCCAGGAAAGAGCAGGAGATAGACGCGGCTTTGCACGCCCAGGCACAACGAGGAGCGTCGAGGCATCGACGGGTCCGAAAGAAGAAGACGTGTGGACGGGCATCGAGGCGGACGTGGCCTTTTACGCACGTGGTACGGGATTTTATGCACGGTCGATATGGCGGGAGAGGGGGTGGAAAAAAGAAAATAGGATAATAATGAAAAAAAAATTCCTTTTCGCAGCGAAAAGAATCCGAAGAATGCATCTGTGGTAAAATAAAACACGGTGCGGCCATCCTTGGTGACCATCTTCACCGTGGGGAATCGGCATCGTGGTTCATTCATTTTATTTCGATTGGTCTCCAAGCGCATCGTTTCGGAGGCGATTGCAGCCTCATCGTGATCATCGTCGCTCGTTCTTGGCCTGCTCCTTGTACCGGCTCGACCCTCGGTGCTGCCATTCACATGGAATCTGATGATCAGAACTTCAGGCGGAGAGCACCGCGCAGCTCCACGTCTTGAGTCCGTATAACACCTGTGCAGACTCCCCTGCTCCACGACTTCTTGCCGGGGCGGGGTAGCGGCAAGAGCAGGAAAAAGAGCGGGACAGGAGGAATCGTCAGTCGGGGAGGGGAGCCAGCAAAGGGGGGCAACGATGCGCTGCCATGGGGCAGTGTGACCCAGGCGGCCGGATGCTGTTGACCACCATTGGCGCTTTCGCGGCGTTCAGCCTCATGACTATCGCCGTTGGCACCGATTACTGGCTGTACTCGCGGGGCGTTTGCAAAGCCAAGATGCAGCACGACAATGAAACGGGCAGGAAGAACGAAGAAGTCATGACGCACTCGGGCCTGTGGAGAACCTGTTGTCTCGAAGGTACGCCAGGTTAGCACCGCGAGACAAAAGAACGACGCGCGTCGCAGCCGAATCGGCCGATCCGTGTCCCCGCGACTTGGGCTCGCGACGCGTTTTGTGGGAGCTAATTGTACTCCGGCCGATGGAAATGCAAATGCAACCTTGCATGAGTAAAGACCATGCCTGTGGTATATATATAATATAAAAATAGTCTGTAGATAAGAAGAAAAAATTATTTGCACATTCGCCATAATTGAACTATCATCGCAAGTGCGCACTCAGTCATCGTAGACGTCGCAGAGAAATCGCACGCAGGTTGCAGTCGCCCTCGGCGTTGAAATGCGCTTTTCCATAGGAACCGTCTGTTCCCTCGTCTCGACGCCCAGTAAGGGCAAACAAAGGCGGGGCGCATCCTCCTAAACGGCCTTTGTTTCTTGAAAAACATGGCGTTGGATCGGAGTGCTTTGCGACTGATGAATCTGTGCCGATTAGTGAAAGGTCGACGGTCGTGCCTGGGCCATGGATGTGCCTATGGCCCATGGGTCCCAGGGTCACGTTGCCATCGCAAAAGTGCCATTGATGCTCCACTTGGAAGCATTATCCTTAACACGTCTCCGCTTCGCTCCGTTGTCGCCTGGGTCGCCGCACAAGTCGCACCTTGTAATTGTCCGTTATAATGATAAGACCCCTGATGTGCATCAATCAAACCCTTGCAGCTTGAATGCCGTTGTTGCAGATTTGACACCCGCTGAACGAAGAGCGTCGACAAGGCAGTTTATCCGTCGCCCTGCTTTTTCTTGCACATGTCATGTTCAGTGTGACAGTTACCCCTCTAATACCTTTGAACTATCCAGTCTGGCTTCAATTCCTGACCTGACCATAAACTGTCTGATTGGTAATTCGTAGACAGGACGTTTAATCACAAACTGCGTTGTCCCTCAGATGGACATGGCGGACGTCAAAGATTCCACACGGTGTCTTTCGAGAAGAGCGTGCGAATTATCACCTGCACACTGAACAAATTACAAATTCCAGTCGAACACCACACCTGGCCAGCGGGTTGGTGAAATACCAAGGGCGATACATCCACCTTGGCCGACCCCACAACAAGGTGGGATTAATTGGGTCGTTAAATAATTATTGGTACTAGTAGTAGTAGTAGTAGTAGTAGTTGTAGTAGTAGTAGTAGTATGTTTTGTATTTGTTGAGCGAGCTTTTTTTGTGAGTTATAATCCAAATCGACGGTCGTGTTACCTCGCTTGAATTATCATGTTGCATCACGTGTCACCTCTCAACCAGTAGTCGTCGAATTGTCACAAATTCAGCACGGTCATGTGACTTGTGAGAGTCAGGAGTACTGTCGAGTTAATTTTTCCATCCGGAACCACCACCAGTGGAGGCTTCTTCGATCTCTGAATTGCACACCCTACTTTGCCAGTGAAAACCCTCAATGATCGATACAAGTGGTGTCCTCTCAAAAGTGGATTTGCGTCATTTCCTGGAGTAGGCTGGTTGACCTCACTCCTGGTACTCTTTCCACATGTATAATAAGCATGCACTCGAGCACATAACCAGGAAGATCCTTACCTTGCTTCTTGGCTCCGGAGATGTTTTTATCAAGGGGAATCCCTGAAAAGTGGGATGATTCAACGAGGCTGTTGCATCATCTCTGATGCTCATGTGTTGCTATATCTTGTATAAACATTGTGGTGAGGTTTCATGCTGTGGAAAGTATACTTCCTATGTGGATTTGCATGGTTCTGCAAGAAGGTTGTGGAACAATGCTAACATTACTATTCATGGTGTTTTAATATTTTAATGTCTCAAATAAGAGTAGAGTAGTTGAAAAGTGTGTGTGTGTGTGTGTGTGTGTGTGTGTGTGTGTGTGTGTGTGACATCTGCAGAACACTTAACAAATCTCATCGAGACATGCTACAATGGTCACCATGGAACCATTCTACATTCACTAATCCGTTGAGGATGCCAATCACATAGCTAACCTAGATGACATGCACTTTCTGTGATGCCATGAGACATCAAACGTTTTAGTGTGGCATTTGCAGAGCCTCTTGCATACCAATTTACAAAGACATCCTGGATAACACGCTTGATTCCTCAGCCATGCGTTCCATTCATCAAATTATTATTTTTCAATCACATATTCAGCCACTCACCAATGTCTCCTGGGTTTCATTCAGCGATCCATTCACCATGTGACAGGCTCATGCAGAGGTGGCTCACTCACCTTTGAGTTTCTATTCTGCGTTCGATTCCCCAGCCTGACTGACTAGAAGCTGTCGCTTTGGTGCTTCGCAGGCAGGGTGTTGCATCACAAGGTGTGCCATCCCTTGGTTGGGCATTAAGCTGGATGTCCCATGTCCTCGGATTAGCTGGTGGATGTTAAGTATCTCAAGGCGTCGTTCGATGAAGTGTAGGCTAGTTATCACTGGCACCCTGAACATATTACAAATTATTGCTCCAACTGACTGTTTGGAAGGCAATGGCAAACCACCCATTGTAATCTTCGCTGTGAAACTGCTTTGGCAGTACCGACACTCTGGCTGCAGATTATGGACGCGAAAGAGTTAGATCCATTAATTCACCAAGCCATTCTGTATTTGAGTCACCCAGTCCTCTTGCATGTTTATCAAAGAGACATTCAATTAATTTGTTCTGAACTTTTAAAAATTGATCATTCTGGATGTCCACAATTGAGCCATTTAACATGCCATGCTGAATTCTTCAGTATAAACCCGAAAGGATACCACTCATGCAGGTCCTTGCAATTATGGCTTTCACCAAGCAGTCTCAGATCAAAATCAATGAAATATCCCGCATGCCAATCATAGCAATTCAAAATGCCACTCACTGACCCCTCTTGCATTGCATTTGCCACTTGGAATCAAAGATAGTTCACCAAGCTATCCTAAATGCCACTCAGAATCACATCACTGAGCTATTGTGCTGAAGACTTACTCATCCATCCTGCATGCCAATCACCAAGCCTTCCTGTATGCTGCTCACAAAGCCATTTAGCATGTCATTCAAAGCCAGTCACGAACCCATCCTGTATGCTACTCACCTTGCTCACTGCCTTTTAACATGTAATCTATGGGGAATATTTTATTGCCTCACTCAATCAAAACAGAGCGCCTTTCGAATTTTCACTTTCCTGAACAAATAGGTAATGTGTTAATTATGGCATTTTGCAAGCTTTTGGATTGTTAATTACAGTCGCCTCTGTCTTTCATGCATACCTATATATCCAAGGAAAAGTGTCCCTCCTTGGCAGGAAGGAAATTAATTTATTTACCTAGTTTCCAGAGCTGCATCAATGCATGTTCATGTTTCAATTTTTTTAATTTCAAGAAAACATTTATTTCCATAGATGTCAATATAAGTACAGTAAAACAAAAAAATATGAAAGTAATATTTCTGCAACTTGGTGAACCCAGGATATAATCAAAATAACATGTACAGAAGCAAATATGGAGGCATATTCAGAAGCCGAGGCTTGTTTTGATATGCCTATGGGCTAACAATATAAATGACAAACAATAAATTAGACTAAAACTAATGAATGGCAAAGAATTTCGAAAAAATGGTCAAGAATACTGTGAATAACAATAACAAGAATAAACAGATAAAAAATGAAATAACAATAAGGTGAAGTCTTACAAGAGTGAATAACAAATAAATGTGTAAGAAAGGAAACTTTCAATAATACGAGATCAAATTTAGTTTATAAGAAGACTTAAACTGAGCCACAGATGATTGTGTCTTTACTGCTCCATCAATACTATTCCAAAGACATGGCCCATAATAACATGAAGAGTATGATGTATTAAGAGTATGATGTGCGAGTAAAAGGAAGAAATAAGTTATCTTGTGAACTAGTGAAATGAGTATGGATATCATGGACTGCTGTAAAGTCAGACAAAAAGGCTTGTGGAAGAAGTTTGTTGGTATGTTTGTACATAAATTTCCCTGTTTGTAGTTTATTAATGTCAATGTGTTGAGTTTGGTGGAAAGATGTGCAGTGTGGGCCCGTGGATTAGAAAGGGTACATATCCTTATAGCGTGCTTTTGAATAACTGAGAGTTAGTGTAGCTGATTTTTACTAGAGCGTGCCCAGATAATGTTACAAGAGTTCAGGTAAGGGAGAAGAATTAAGCTATTACCATCAGAGTACTCACCCAATGGGTGATCTTGTTCCAAGCATGCAACATGTTCTTCTGACACACACCTTTATTTGTGCGGTGTATAGGTAAGGCCTGTCACATTTGCCACGGCAGCCGTGGGGTCTCCAAAATCTACGGCCACTAGCAATTATATGGCAGCCGCAGTATTTCCACGGTCACACAATGTAGCAGTCACATATGTTTTTATCTTTTGGGGAGCCGCACGGCGTATTAGAAATTGTAGAGACCGAAAACGTGGGGTTGCCGTACGGTCTTTGATTTGATGTCGCACGGTACCTTAAGGGGCCCTGTGGCGACCATAGAATTTTCAAGGCAGACGCAAGGTAGCCTCAAGGGTGCCCGCAAGGCGACCGCAGGGGGGGCTAAGGCGAACGTGCGGCCAGACGAACGGTAACGAATGGGTTAATTTTTTTTATTTTTTTACCAGTTTTTTTTTCGGCTTGTCGAATTGCTACGGCGAACGTAGAAATGAAAAAAGTTATAACTCCGCGTTATAATTCCACGGCGACCCCTACGGCCTGTAAAAGATAGCCAAACGGCATAGGGCCACCCTGAGGCTACCGCAGAAACTCTGCGCGCGCCGCACGTTTCTGCAATTCAGAGGCGTATTTTTTTTTTTTTTTTCGGCCGCCGTATCCTCGCCGTAGAGCAAATGTGACTTAGGCCTTACTGACAGCTATGTATAGGCAAAAAAAACGAAAAACCTGGGTTAAGTTCATGAAGCAAAAACTTACCTACTGCTTGCAATTCAAAACACCTCACTGCACTGTAAATGGTGGAGACTTGTAATACCCTCCCACACCTGGAGGCGGCACAACATGATACACATTTACATAGAGAATTTGCATCCCTCTCAATTGATTTATTCGTTATAACTACTTCTGGGCCGATTATATCCAGACTTGCTACGTAAGATCAGCATAACTCCAATCCATGTATCGGGGTGTTTTATCTTTGCTGATTGTCTTGGGAAGAGAGGGATGCAAATTCTCTATGTAAATGTGTATCATGTTGTGCCGCCTCCAGGTGTGGAGGGTATTACAAGTCTCCACCATTTACAGTGCAGTGAGGTGTTTTGAATTGCAAGCAGTAGGTAAGTTTTGCTTCATGAACTTAACCCAGGTTTTTCGTTTTTTTTGCCTATACATAGCTGTCAGTAAGGCCTAAGTCACATTTGCTCTACGGCGAGGATACGGCGGCCGTACGCCCTCTGAATTGACAGAAACGTGCGGGCCGCAGAGTTTCTGCGGTAGCCTCAGGTGGCCCTATGCCGTTTGGCTATCTTTTACAGGCCGTAGGGGTCGCCGTGGAATTATAACGCGGAGTTATAACTTTTTTCATTTCTACGTTCGCGCGTAGCAATTCGACAAGCCGAAAAAAAAAACTGGTAAAAAAATAAAAAAAAATTAACCCATTCGTTACCGTTCGTCTGGCCGCACGTTCGCCTTAGGCCCCCCTGCGTCGCCTTGCGGGCACCTTGAGGCTACCTTGCGTCTGCCTTGAAAATTCTATGGTCGCCACAGGGTCCCCTTAAGGTCACCGTGCGACATCAAATCAAAGACCGTACGGCAACCCCACGTTTTCGGTCTCTACAATTTTCAATACGCCGTGCGGCTCCCCAAAAGATAAAAACATATGTGACTGCTACATTGTGTGACCGTGGAAATACTGCGGCTGCCATATAATTGCTAGTGCCGTAGATTTGGAGACCCCACGGCTGCCGTGGCAAATGTGACAGGCCTTACCTATACACCGCACAAATAAAGTGTTTGTCAGAAGAACATGTTGCATGCTTGGAACAAGATCACCCATTGGGTGAGTACTCTGATGGTAATAGCTTAATTCTTCTCCCTTACCTGAACTCTTGTAACATTATCTGGGCACGCTCTAGTAAAAATCAGCTACACTAACTCTCAGTTATTCAAAAGCACGCTATAAGGATATGTACCCTTTCTAATCCACGGGCCCACACTGCACATCTTTCCACCAAACTCAACACATTGACATTAATAAACTACAAACAGGGAAATTTATGTACAAACATACCAACAAACTTCTTCCACAAGCCTTTTTGTCTGACTTTACAGCAGTCCATGATATCCATACTCTTTCACTAGTTCACAAGATAACTTATTTCTTCCTTTTACTCGCACATCATACTCTTAATACATCATACTCTTCATGTTATTATGGGCCATGTCTTTGGAATGTATTGATGGAGCAGTAAAGACACAATCATCTGTGGCTCAGTTTAAGTCTTCTTATAAACTAAATTATGATCTCGATTATTGAAAGTTTCCTTTCTTACACATTTATTTGTTATTCACTCTTGTAAGACTTCACCTTATTGTTATTTCATTTTTTATCTGTTTATTCTTGTTATTGTTATTCACAGTATTCTTGACCATTTTTTCGAAATTCTTTGCCATTCATTAGTTTTAGTCTAATTTATTGTTTGTCATTTATATTGTTAGCCCATAGGCATATCAAAACAAGCCTCGGCTTCTGAATATGCCTCCATATTTGCTTCTGTACATGTTATTTTGATTATATCCTGGGTTCACCAAGTTGCAGAAATATTACCTTCATATTTTTTTGTTTTACTGTACTTATATTGACATCTATGGAAATAAATGTTTTCTTGAAATTAAAAAAATTGAAACATGAACATGCATTGATGCAGCTCTGGAAACTAGGTAAATAAATTAATTTCCTTCCTGCCAAGGAGGGACACTTTTCCTTGGATATATAGGTATGCATGAAAGACAGAGGCGACTGTAATTAACAATCCAAAAGCTTGCAAAATGCCATAATTAACACATTACCTATTTGTTCAGGAAAGTGAAAATTCGAAAGGCGCTCTGTTTTGATTGAGTGAGGCAATAAAATATTCCCCATAGATTACATGTTAAAAGGCAGTGAGCAAGGTGAGTAGCATACAGGATGGGTTCGTGACTGGCTTTGAATGACATGCTAAATGGCTTTGTGAGCAGCATACAGGAAGGCTTGGTGATTGGCATGCAGGATGATGAGTAAGTCTTCAGCACAATAGCTCAGTGATGTGATTCTGAGTGGCATTTAGGATAGCTTGGTGAACTATCTTTGATTCCAAGTGGCAAATGCAATGCAAGAAGGGTCAGTGAGTGGCATTTTGAATTGCTATGATGGCATGCGGGATATTTCATTGATTTTGATCTGAGACTGTCTTGGTGAAAGCCATAATTGCAAGGACCTGCATGAGTGGTATCCTTTCGGGTTTATACTGAAGAATTCAGCATGGCATGTTAAATGGCTCAATTGTGGACATCCAGAATGATCAATTTTTAAAAGTTCAGAACAAATTAATTGAATGTCTCTTTGATAAACATGCAAGAGGACTGGGTGACTCAAATACAGAATGGCTTGGTGAATTAATGGATCTAAATCTTTCGCGTCCATAATCTGCAGCCAG
>CM068953.1:89137540-89147828 GCA_035128595.1 Eptatretus atami | reverse complement strand
TAATATAATTCTTCCAAACAGTAGAAAAGGTAAGTTTAATGTTTTGGAAATTTATCATTTTCTTGTGTATCTATGGAGAAGGAGGGAACATAGCCTTGGTGCTTAAAGTAAATTGGTATATCGGCTTACTTATAAGACTTGTTATTTCTTTGAATTATCAGATTCACAACATATTTCGACACTTATTTAGTCCGGACGATATCCAATCCGCAAAACCAAAATAATATTTCGATATATACTTTAATTAGTCCGTACAGTAGATCGTGGAAAATTGTATCATATAGTGCATGAAATCGCTCGAAGCTCCTTAATTTAAAAAACTATCGTACTAACAAAAGCGATGTATACAGCGATTTGTAGCTATAATGACGCATTTTTTCGATAATATGACCGAGGTAAGTGAAAAAAAAAACTTATCATGCAGAAATCGTTGTGGCCTGTTTCAAGTTAAAGAAAGGTTGAGCAGGCCAAAAAAATGGTGGCTTCAGACCTCAGCGAGGTTACCCAGGAAAACGCTTTAAGACTCCAGAGAGCGAGGTGGCCAAGGATTGCCTTATGAAGGATATAATTAAATAAGGCCGTAATTTATTCTTTAAAAGAGGCATTTTAATAAACCCAAACACTGAACTTTCACTTCCTTGGAGTTTTCTTAGTGTGCATGCAAAGTTTCAGGCTGCTAGGTTTTATGGTTTTGGAGTTGTAGAGAGATACATTGACACACACACCACACACACACAACATATTAGTTAACATATATACATGTCATACATAAAGCTGAGTTCATGTCTGTGGATCATAAGCCCTGCCCATTTTACAGGCCATGCCTTCCCCTATCCCCAGCGCCACAAGCACCACCCATTAGCCAGGCCCCACCTTTCCCCCCAGCCACCCAGAAATCACCGCCATATTTTTTCGCTTCCGCACAGCTCTGAGGGTTCATAGGCCTCTGTGCTTTTCGCCTGACTTTTCAAGGCTTATTAAAAAACTGATGGACATATGTAATTCCCATATTATGTGAAGTAAACAAACATTAAAATTGGCTTGGTTCAAAATGCCTGCTCCGTAATTAATTCGTCGGAAGGCCAGGGATATTCCCCAGAGATATTTATGATGTACAGTGCACTTTAAATAAGTCATGTACACATACACTTTGAATAAGTTATGTACATGTACACTCTAAAGAAGTTATGTACATGTATACTTCAAAGAAGTTATGTACATGTCACTTTAAAGAGGGTTTTGTACAAAGTACACTTTAAGAGGTTTTGTACAAGTACACTTTAAAGAGTGGCCATTTGTCATTCTTCTTCTTCTTATTTTTCTGACAGACTAACTGAAAATTGGTTTAAGCTACGAACTTGCATTAAACACCAATCCACTGCATTTTAGAGTGGGAAGGTGCAAACTGATCAAATTTTAATAGCTTGAAAGCATTCCATGAACAGTACACAAAACTGCATTCTTTACAAAGGAAAACGAAGGCAACAGAGGGCTGGGCACGACTACGACTGTAAATCAGCCTGGTGAGGGTGGGGCCTCTAGAAACATTTTCCCAAGGGCCAATCAGACCTATGTGGGAGTGGTTAATGGTGGAATATTATCAGGACCCCTTAAGACCCTCGATACCCCTTAGAAAATCCCAAAAAATGCCCCTAAAAATCGTTTTGACGACCTTTTCGTGCACCATTCGCATTACATCATAAGTTGCAATGACAAAATGAAACTGATATCCCAAAGCGAAACTGATGTTGAAAAGTGAAACTAGAACTATTGATATACAGATCATTGGATGGGAAACCAGAATGAAATGCTGTGAGAAATACCGAATGGAAATTGCCACAAGCAAACCTATGGGGAGTCTTGAGAGAGGAGGTGGGTTGGGGGTTGAAGAAGTGATGTGCCGAGGATAGGTGCCTGTAGGTGGTCAGTTGACATGGAAAGAACTTCAGTGATCTTCTGTCAGGTGGCAGGCCCAAAACATGCCTAAATCCGTTTCCCAGCCGAGCTTTTGTAATATAACCCTTACTTCCAAGCAGTACTTTAAAGGTATTCTGCAGCACAATCTTGTGGTCACGCTACCTCTTCCTCTCTTCCCACTAATTGCAGAAAAAAGTGCCATCATGCCACTTCTAACTATTTAATTAAAAGAATGATGAAAATGAAATTAGAGGAGACCAACAATAATCACAATGCTGTTTAAAATTACTCAAACAAGGTACTCAAGTCAAAATCCAATGGAGCCTCAATGAGAAATTAATTTAGAACAATAAGTTAACCATGACAGTAGTGAAAAAAAAATACCCTACCTGCCTCATAAGACCATGGATCCATAAGAACAGTGTTGTTGTTACTGTTGTTGTTGGCATCTCGAAGTCACTTGGCTGTTGAAGCCTATGGACCTAAAGTATCTATTCAATGTCGACTGGTTCCTCCCAAAGATCCTTTGTGGATGTAATGTTGAAACATGTCTCTGCTGTGTGAATGCAGGGTATCTAAAGAGTATGTGAAACTGTGGCCGTATGAAGCAGTGTTGCAGTGGAGGCATAGTGGATTTTCTGCGAGGTGGATCCGTGGTGTCAATAGTATTGGAGAGATGGGTGGTGACCACATCTCAATCTGGTGGAGACCACAGCTCAACCTGGTGAAGATTAATTTCTCCAAGAGTTAATTCTGTCTAATGTATGTTATGAGGAGGAGGAGGAGGAGGGAGGAGGATTTAGAATGTAATTCAGGGGTAGTGAGGATTGAGGAGGTAGTTAGGTGATTGTGGATGTGTTTGGAGGAAGATATTGGAGGAAGAGGGAAGGATTTTGTTGAATATGTGGGAGTAGTGGTGAGCTGTGGAATATTTTTTAAATCTTCTGCGTTGGGTTAAGAAATTACATTGTATCATGCCAGGTTGAGCTGTGGTCACCACCAGATTGAGTTGTGATCACCACCCATCTCTTTGATTAGAGGGTTGATTTAACATAAAATTACAGGGTCGAAAAGAATCGTGCGTTGCCAAGAAAAGTGTGCCTCACGTGCTGAGGTTATGCTGGATCGAGAGTATTTTTGTTTTAACGTGGAGGTGGTGGACATTCATGAATTTTCTGCCTCCTGTTATGGTCCTGAGGGCCTTGTTCGAGTTATTTGTAACTTTCGAATGGTGTTATCTGATGTTGCTGGTTCTCAACTTGGAATAGCTTTGTTTATGGTGGTGCAAGTGAATTGTTTGTAAGTTGTAGTGAATGACTTTTTTTTTTGTCTGAAAGTGGTGTGTGTAAGTGCCTTGAGTGTGTTCATTTTGCGTGCAGCTTTAGCATTGATGTTGTTAACATGTTGTGTAAGTATCATGTGTGTGTCGGGAGTGAGGCCGAGTAATGTTGGGTGTCCGTCTAGCAGAAGGATTTGATTGAATAATGTAATGTGAGAGCTGCAAGAGTGACTCGTGTCTATCTTGGTTGAAGAGAGCTGGCATAGATTTTAAGGGAGAAGCTTTCATGTGGTTTAGGTTAACCAATGTTCCAGAAGCTGCATATATTGCTGGAGTTAGTCTGCAACCTGTTGGATTTTGTGATATTGGGTAGCAATTGCAAGGTCATCTGCATAGAAAAGGAGTGTTGTACCTAACGGTAGTAGGTGAGATCTGGGAGAAACAGATTAAAGAGAGTGGGTACAGAGCCTGAGGTATTCCTTATTGAAGGCTTCTGATACAAGATAAGGAGTATAGGTTTTTGACCTGAGTTTGCTGGCAAGACAGAAAATGAACTTGTCATTTTTTGCTATGATTATGCAGTTGTATGTAAAAAATTTGTCACTACGAATATGGTGGGGCTTGTTAATGTCTATTGCAACAAGGACTGTGTAAAGGGAAGGTGAGAGGTTTGTGATGAAAGCAGTCGAAAATGCCTTGTATTAAGGTGGAGAATTGGGTGCTTGTAGAGTGATGTGGACTGAAACCTTGTTGGGAAAGAGCTATGGAGTGTGAAGGGTTGTTGTCTTTAAGAATCAATCTTTCCAAGATCTTGGGTGGAGTGGAAAGGAGAGTAAATGTTCTGAAAGAAGCTGGGATGTTTGGAGGTTTGTTGGATTTCAGGAAATAAATTATTATGGCTTTTTTCAAATTGCAGGAATTTTGTGTGTTCCAATAGTAGTAAATTTGTGGAAGAATATTGACAGCGATAGACCCAAGGTGTTTAAGATGTAAATTGGATATTATGTTTGAGTTTTGCTGCACGTGTAGGTTGGATCGGCAGTTGCTTCTTCACTCATAAAGCTAAAGTTTGCCGGACCATATCTGTTGTGTGTTATATTTTCGCCCTGTGTTGCTGTTTGTATTTTATTCAGGTTAGTTAGCTCAATGGTGAGTGCACTTGTCTCTCAGCTATATCCTGCTAGTCCATATATTGTATCGATAACAAAATACATTTTTCATTTTAATTGTACGGCACTCAATATAGTATCCTTCATGAAATATGGCAGGAAGTGTGGTCATGGTGAACTCAGCAGTGGTTAATGTTGATATTTTTAATGTTTCATAAAAATGAGATCATTTTGTTGTTTTCATCTCTTAAAAAAACGACAAAACAAATAATTCTACAAAGAGGTCTTTGCTCAACGTGGCCTCTTCCAGTTTTTGAATACTACGGTTTGATATGAACATAACAATGTGTACATTGGGACTAATATTTTGCAGACAAGGGAATTTGGCAGCCGAACATTGTGCAGGCGCATACAATTGCAAACACAAATTTACAGTTCTGTACTTTCAGACTTCTTCTGTATTTACATCATGCCTCATACATGTATATCACATCACAAAGAAAAATGGGTACTCATGCTATGTTAGGATATGTTACAAGCAGGTTATTGAGAGTGTCTCTGCCATGTTACATGCTTGTTATTACCAAAATATTTACCAATTACCAATGAATGTTATTACCAATGAATCTGCAAGCCCAAACCATAACCAATGGTACTTTTCAAAATGCCTTCTGGGAGTTTTTGCATATTACATCCACTGCTCTCCCTTCATTCTTCTAAATTATAGCAACTCCCCATAGAATTACAACAAATATATTTTTAATTGTCTCCCTTTAGTAAACCATGGTGGCTATCATTATTAATTAGTTTCATTTAAATTCTAAATGACTCCTGATCTGATCCTAAAGAATGTTTTCAATACTTTCCTCACGACAAATTTAAGCGAGCAGATCTATACTTCTCCATTGCTTCTTTGGAGCCCTTCTTAAATAATAGTGTTACATTAGTTACTCTCCAATCCTTTGGTATCCCTCCCGACTCCAACAAGCTATTGAAGACATAAGTTGAAGATATTGTACATCATTCAATACTTTGCTCATTCAGCCTTGGGGGATGTCTTTTTTTTTTAAGAATACATTTGTCTATCAGTACTTTTAAGAGTTAATCCTTATTTTGCACCTCATTTCTTAAATAATCCAAACATAGAAAGGGGAAATAAAAAAAATGCAAGTGAAGATGCATTAAGAAAGTGAACAAACTGGCATTTGCATCAGATTGCCTTTGAATCAACCAACCAAGTGTGGAGGGATTAATCAAGCAAGAGAACATCGAGATGGAGAACATGTCAAAATATCAAGGAAAGTGATGGCTGGTGTGTTGCAGTGAGCCCATGATGACTTTGCTGTAGAATGTGATGGAGGCTGGAGGAAGAGGGGTCCAATTTGACACCTGCCGTGGAGGAAATAAGAAGAACTGTGGGATGCACAAATGTGGCCAGTCCACAGCCGTCCCACTGAGTATTCACCGCCAACCACAGTCCAGTGAAGCGTGAGCCATTAAAGGGTAATGATAATTAGCTTATATTTGGGAATAGACATGGCCGGGTTGGGTTGGACAGCAATTCTCAGACAGATGGTGTTTTTAAAAATGTTCTTGTTTGCTGTAACTGGAGGAGAATGTCTGCATCAGTTCAATCAATCTGATATTTGGTGATTTAATTGCAATTATGTTCCGAGGTGATGTGCTTCATGTGAGAGTCCTCATTTTAGCGAGCTTGGGAAATCCCTCCACAATACCCTCTTCAGTCACTCGGTCACAATACCCTCGAGATCAAAAACCATATTCTATACAGACCATCATGCTTCCGAAGTGAAAAACATGGAAGTACCTACCACTCACGTACGACCTAATGATCCCATCAAGCGTGAACATCGAAAACAAAGCGTTGCGAACAGATATCATATTAGGTACAAAAAAAAAAGAGAAGAAGGCATTGCTGATTGAGGTATCAATACCAGTGATTTTGGACTAAACGATGCAGAAATCAAGTAAATGACCAAACACTAAGACCTCAATAATGAAGTGAGAAGATCCTGGAAGCTGAAGAATGCCAAAGTTGTTACCAGTGATAGCTGGACATACATGAATGATGACAAAGAACCTCACAGAGATATTAAACATAGGAGCAATACCCCTGCGCGCTCACCTGGTAGTGGCTGGATAGGATAACCAGGCAAACCACTGGAAGGCGTGGATGACCCACAAAATATATAATGGAGAAGAAAGTAAATACTATGGAATTTTTTTTATGTCATGAACAAACTTTAGTACATCATGGGCGATAAAGGTGTGGGTCAAGTTTCATCAAAATTGTGCGTGTGGTTTCAGAAAAGAAAGCAAATACATATTTTGGGGCGCAACCACCCTGTAGAACCCCGAGACCTCAATATTTTTCAATGTCATGAACAAACTTTAGTACATGATGGGTGGTGAAGATGGTTGATCACGTTTTCATCTGAATTGTATGTGTTGTTTTGGAGAAAAAGCAAATGCTAATTTTGGGCATCCCCCCTTAAATCCCCTGAGAGCCAGATTTTTCTAATGTCAAGAATAAACTTTGGTACGTCATGGGTGATGAAGGTTTCATGAAGTTTCATCGAAATTGTGTGCATCGTTTGAGAAGAAAGCAAATACCTCTTTGGGGAGGAAAACCACTCCCCCACCCCTCGTAAACTCCCTCTGTAGACCCCTTCAGATCCCTTTTTTAATGCCATCACGGGTGATGAAGGTTGTGGTCAAATTTCATTGAAATCGTATATATAGTTTCTGAGAAGAAGTTGCAAGTATTTGTGGACGGTCGGACGGATGACGCACCTTTCATAAGCTCCCTGGAGCTACTTTACTGGTGAGCTAAAAACCATCCCTGGGAATATTATTACAAACGACCTACAGGTGGAAGCTGTCCGGGGCTCAGCAACGCTCCTGAAGAAGTCCTTGGTACAAAAATTTGAGAACAGAAAAACTTCACATCTTGGTCCATGAATCGTGACCCCTTACCGAAATGAAGGTGGATGCTTTGAGCCTGCCCTGGGAGGACTCTATTCCATATTCAGAAACCCACATATGTGGATAACAATCAATGACACACACACACACACACACACACACACACACACACTGAGACCTGGGTACGTCTCTGTTTCCCTCCTATAGAACACCATTTTCATGTGGAGATAGCAGGCAACATCAGAAACTCCCACATATGTGTGTCACCCACGCACGTGCACACCACACACACACACACACACACACGCACACACATATACACACACCTGATTCACCTCCCGACACCCACCCACCACATGTGGAGATCTCACACACACACACACACACACACACACACACACACACACACACACACACACACACACACACACACACACACACACACACACATACACACGCTTGGCCGATATCGGCAATTTTTCAGGAATCTGCAGGTTCGAGTCAATGTGATTACAAACTGCAGTACTTGCTGTATACAACCCAAAACCTTGAGTAGCTATCACCAAAAAACAACGTTACATTTATATAGACGTTTCAAGGAGATGATTACAAACATTATTCTTTATAAACAGCTGCGTGTGACGGGTGGAAAAAAATTGGCTCGGTAATTTCGAAAACACGTTAATACGGCAAACGGCTTGGAAAATCGGGCGTTATCAAATATATTTTGCTTTGAAACGCAACAAAGAGAAACATTGCAAATCCGATAAACAAATGCTTTATAAACAGTCGCGAGGACAAAGTAAAATCTGAAAGAACCTCCATAAGATATGGGATGAAACTTTGCCACCACGGCACCCGTAACAGGCATGGCATGTCCATGCGCCCACAGAAAGTCCGTACAGATCCAAATCTACCCATATGTACCACATCCGTGTGTGCTTTTCGTACCTCTACCTTGTAGTAACTGTCGACTGACACATCCCGATCAGGACTGTACAGCTCAGTACGTGGCTAAAGCACTCAAGCACTCCAACAGAATGCCTGGCTTGCCAAATGATTACCAATTGCCGTCGATAAAACTACGCACCCAGAAACATCCATGCGATGTCCGAATTGGACAAATAAACACTTTTTTCGGGAGTCAAAACTGCTGAAATTTTTCAAATCTGGAGCTTACAATTTGTAATACTCTTAGTTTAATAGATTCTCTCGATTATTCATATACTCGAAAATTAAATAAAGCCACGAACACTGGCTTCTCCAGGCGTTTATAAGCATTGCAATATACCCAGCGGATTCATCGCTCTGATGAACAGGCATTCGAAAATATGAGTGAGGAAAGTGAAAAAAAAAAACTTTATCGTGAAGAAATCATTGCGGCCTGTTTCCAAATCAAGGCATGGTTGAGGAGGCCCAAAAATATGACAGCTTCAGACCCCAGGGAGGTTACCCAGGAAACGCCTTCAGACCCCAGGGGAGGTTACCCAGGAAACGCCTTTAGACCCAGACAGCGTGGTACTCAAGGATCGCCTGCCTGATGAGGATATAATTAAATAACGCAGTTAATTATCTTCAAAAGGGCTGTTTTAATTAACCCAAACACCCAATTTTCAGTCTTGCACTCCCTTGGAGTTGTATTTGAATGCATGCAAAGTTTCAGGCTGCTAGGTTTTATAGTTTTGGAGTTATGGAGGAGACACACTCTATGCATTGCCTTTTATTAGTACATATATATATATATATTTATATATATCTTCTTCTTCTTTCAGCTGCTCCCGTTAGGGGTCGCCACAGCGGATCATCCGTTATGATCCGCATACTGATTTGGCACAGGTTTTACGCCGGATGCCCTTTCTGACGCAACCCTGGTCGCCTCTTACGACACAGGGATCTGGTACACCTATTCTAACCGGGGTATACACCGGCCCAGTACACTGGTACTCACTTTGCCGACCTCGGAAGGATGACAGGCTGAGTCAACCCCCTTGGTTATACGACTTGGTATAATATATATATATTATATATTATATATATATATATTATATATATATATATATATAAATTCAGTGGCCATACGGGGCTTGAACTCAGGATTTTTGGGTCCCAAGCCACTGCCCTAACCACTGCACAACACCAGGCTTTATATATATATAATTATATATATATATATATATATATATATATATATATATATATATATATAATATTATATATGTTAGGATATGGACCATGCTGGATCAATGAAAGAAAAGACGAAACGAGCTGGGAAAATTTCTACAAAGGATTTTAAACAGGCAGGCAAGGAAAGACATGTGGCACAGTGAATGGTGTTTATCATTGTCTGTAGCAGGAATAGGAGAAGAATGTGAGTGGTGTAGCAATATACAAGCAACTTACAAAAGCAGACACAGAGCAGAGTTATCCCGATATAATTATTGTACAATCTTAACTCAAGCGAGGACAGGTGCCAGGACACACACACAACACACACACACACACACACACACACACACACACACACACACACCACACACACAACACACACAGCACACAACCCGATGAAGGAGTTAACAAAAAGAAAAGGAGCAACGGATGATCCGCTGTGGCGACCCCTAACGGGAGCAGCTGAAAGAAGAAGAAGATATATATAAATATATATATATATATGTACTAATAAAAGGCAATGCATGAGTGTGTCTCCTCCATAACTCCAAAACTATAAAACCTAGCAGCCTGAAACTTTGCATGCATTCAAATACAACTCCAAGGGAGTGCAAGACTGAAAATTGGGTGTTTGGGTTAATTAAAACAGCCCTTTTGAAGATAATTAACTGCGTTATTTAATTATATCCTTCATCAGGCGATCCTTGAGTACCACGCTGTCTGGGGTCTAAAGGCGTTTCCTGGGTAACCTCCCTGGGGTCTGAAGGCGTTTCCTGGGTAACCTCCCTGGGGTCTGAAGCTGTCATATTTTTTGGCCTGCTCAACCATGCCTTGATTTGGAACAGGCCGCAATGATTTCTTCACGATAAAG
>CM068953.1:89115799-89127307 GCA_035128595.1 Eptatretus atami | reverse complement strand
GCAGACATCCTCCCGCACCTCCGCCTCGATGCAGCTGCAACCAGGCAGAGACATGCTATGTGGCCGGATCGCTCGGGCTGCGTGGCGCACCATGGAGCAGGCACATAGACCAGCGCCAACTGCGGGTCACCGGGGCATGGCACGGGGTGCGGTGCGAGACGATTCTGCAGCTTGGAACCATATGGCCGGAAGTATAGTGGAGCCGCTTCCGGTCATGGCAGCCGCCCCGTGTGCTGGCCGGAGCCCAATCAGAGCGCCCAATTCGGATGACGACACCGCTTCGGGTCGTCACCCCCGCCCTCACCACGGGATCTATAAAAGGACGGGTCGCGAAGCCGCTAGTGTGTCGTTCCTGCTCGGCGTTCCTGCTCGTCGATCCTGCTCATCATTCCTGCTCGTCGTTCCTGCCCATCATTCCTGTCTTCATTCCTGTCGGCTCGTTCTGTCTGGCTTGGGATTGACAACTCACCCATTCACCTGCTGGCTCCGCCCTTCTTTACCAATTCACCTGCTGACTCCGCCTTCTTCACCACCTCGCCGCCTTTCTCCACCCACCTGCTTCGGACTCCGCCTCTCTCCACCCATTGGCTTCTGACTCCACCCAAGTCCCTCCCTTCACGCCCGACGGTCGCGTCACATGCTCTGGACCAACGCCTAGCTGCATGAGTGCCACGAAGCAAGAGACGACGCGCCAGCTGTCAGGGAGGTATCGGCTAGTGGAGCATCCCCCCCAAAATGTACTGGTGGCGCGGTCGGGCAATCGTGCAAGGTATTGAGGGACCGTTAGCCTCATATCCTCTCCTTTTTTCTCTCATTAACTCCTCCTCATCGGTGTGTGTGTGTGTTGTGTGTGTGTGTGTGTGTGTGTGTGTGTGTGTGTGTGTGTGTGTGTCCTGGCGCTTGTCCTCACTTAAGATTGGTACAATAATTATATCGGGATAACTCTGCTCTGTGTCTGCTTTTGTAAGTTGCTTGTATATTGCCCCACCTTTCACATTTCTTCCTATCCCTGCTTACACACCACAATAAAAGCTATATTCACTATGCCACATACCTTTCTCGCCTGCCTGTAATAAATCCCTTTGTAGAAATGTTCCCAGCTCGTTTTTGTCTGTTCTTTCATAGATCCAGCATGGTCCATATTCTAACTTCGCCGGGACTTTATTCCCAACGATCCATTCCTTTTAGCCGGTACGTCCTTGGCAGTGTCGCTCAGCTGCATTTTATATATATATATATATATATGTAATATATATGTATATTGTGTATATATATACTGTGTATGTTATATATATATATATATATATATTGTTTGCAGGCCTGGGTCAGGTGAGAAGACCACCAGGGGGGAAGCTATCTCTGGTTCCCACCAGACTCCCCGGAATTGCAGGCTGTCGCACACGGATAATTCCGGGACGCGGCAGGTCGCTAACCACCGTGAATGCCAATAACTCACA
Organism: Eptatretus atami; assembly: GCA_035128595.1. Lineage (NCBI taxonomy): Eukaryota > Metazoa > Chordata > Myxini > Myxiniformes > Myxinidae > Eptatretus > Eptatretus atami. The sequence continues at coordinate 89,125,850 of CM068953.1, read as the reverse complement.
CAGTGACCTAGGGTCCTCCCGTCTATGGGTTAATCGGATGCCTAATTAATCACGTGACCTAATTACTGGGGACACGCCCTCGGTACGCCTTATCTGGAACCGGATCACTTTACGGGATCAGATGCAGCTGAGCGACACTGCCAAGGACGTACCGGCTAAAAGGAATGGATCGTTGGGAAAAAGTCCGGCGAAGTTAGAATATGGACCATCTGTGATCTATGAAAGAACAGACAAAAACGAGCTGGGAACATTTCTACAAAGGGATTTATTCAGGCAGGCGAGAAAGGTATGTGGCATAGTGAATATGCTTTTATTGTGGTGTGTAAGCAGGGTAGGAAGAAATGTGGAAGGTGGGGCAATATACAAGCAACTTACAAAAGCAGACACAGAGCAGAGTTATCCCGATATAATTATTGTACAATCTTAAGTGAGGCAAGCGCCAGGACACACACACACACAACACACACACACAACACACACACACACCACACACACACACACACACCGATGAGGAGGAGTTAATGAAGAGAAAAAGGAGAGGATATGAGGCTAACCGGTCCCTCAATACCTTGCACGATTGCCCGACCGCGCCACCAGTACATTTTGGGGGGGATGCTCCACTAGCCGATACCTCCCTGACAGCTGGCGCGTCGTCTTGCTTCGTGGCACTCATGCAGCTAGCGTTGGTCCAGAGCATGTGACGCGACCGTCGGGCGTGAAGGGAGGGACTTGGGTGGAGTCAGAAGCCAATGGGTGGAGAGAGGCGGAGTCCGAAGCAGGTGGGTGGAGAAAGGCGGCGAGGTGGTGAAGAAGGCGGAGTCAGCAGGTGAATTGGTAAAGAAGGGCGAGCCAGCAGGTGAATGGGGAGTTGTCAATCCCAAGCCAGACAGAACGAGCCGACAGGAATGAAGACAGGAATGATGGGCAGGAACGACGAGCAGGAATGATGAGCAGGATCGACGAGCAGGAACGCCGAGCAGGAACGACACATAGCGGCTTCGCGACCCGTCCTTTTATAGATCCCGGTGGTGAGGGCGGGGGTGACGACCCGAAGCGGTGTCGTCATCCGAATTGGGCGCTCTGATTGGGCTCCGGCCAGCACACGGGCGGCTGCCATGACCGGAAGCGGCTCCACTATACTTCCGGCCATATGGTTCCAAGCTGCAGAATCGTCTCGCACCGCACCCCGTCCATGCCCCGGTGACCCGCAGTTGGCGCTGGTCTATGTGCTGCTCCATGGTGCGCCACGCAGCCCGAGCGATCCGGCCACATAGCATGTCTCTGCCTGGTTGCAGCTGCATCGAGGCGGAGGTGCGGGAGGATGTCTGCCATCCGCGGGAGACATTTGTGGCGTCGTGGTGAGCGAAGACCGACGGCAAGACGTTATTGTAACCCCATGTGCAGACCCGACCAAAGATGTGTGTTATTCGTGCTCCGTTCTGTACGATGTAAAGTATCACGGCTGCGCGCGAGTCCGCCATTGTACACGTGGTCAGCGACGGCGTCCGCCCGCCATCGAGCATGCCCCGTACAGTGCAGCGGGTCCGCCATTATACACGTGGTCAGCGCGCGGGTCGTCCGCCATCGAGCTTCCCCGTACAGTGTGCGCGGGTCCGCCATTGTACACGTGGGCAGTGCGCGGGTCCGTCCGCCATCGAACTGCCCGTACAGTGCACGCGGTCCACCATTAAGCACGTGGCCATTTATCAAAGGCGGTGTCGTGTGCACGATGCCAGTCCTGGTCTGTGTCAGGGAATTGAGGGAAAGGATTGGATATAATTATTGAGATGGAGATTCAGATTGAAAAGGGGACAGATATATTTATTAATGGAGATTTGGATTGAAGAAGAGTGCACCGCGTGCATACTGTATGTTGTTAGCATTTGGTGTGTTAGTTATGCCTCTGATGACCTGAACAGTGGGTGGTGGGTCATTGTTGCGCTGAATGTGCTCCATGCAGCGCTGGCGTTTATTGTTGGCTTCTGCTGCTGCCCTTGGTCTTCTGTGAGGACGCATTTTTACGCGAAGGGCGGTCTGTGGTTTTTACTGATGGGTGTCCGAGTGGAGTGCCTGCCGGCCTCACGAGGACCCCTTGCTTGGATTTACCTCAGGAATAGCGATGAAGAAAGAGTAGGAATGAAGTTCAGAGATTTAATCAGACCGATTATGAGATTTACCACACGCACCACTAGATAAGATAAGAATAGATAAGATAAGATAAGGTAAGATAAGATAAGAATCTAGTTCGACCCACTAGATAAGAAGGAAGGGACTATCTGTCCGTACATTAATGAAATAACTGACTGGGGACCACTGTATGTTGGCTGCTCTTGGTGTTGGATGGATGCGGTTTTCCAGAACCGCACAATATATATATATATATTATATATATTATATATATATATAATATTTATGTATATATATATATATCATGGTGAATGATTCGCTCAGAAGGAAGTACCGCGCGCGGTACGCTATCGACTGTAAGGCATTCGGCAAGTGGCTTAAGCACTCATGCAAGCACTCCAATTTAATGGCTGATCAGGAATGGTTGGCCAGGTGTCGCTGCTATAATATGGCATCTCTTTGACTTAAAGCCGTCTTCACTGCGAACGCAGCTGTTAATGAGATGAAATGAATTCATTCAATAAATGACTATCCACAAAAGGAGTGCAGCTTAATGTAGAACAACCCTGGAGACATTGCAAAGTTCAATCGCCTGTAAAATAAACATTGCAGATAATCCGCCATCTTGCCTGCTCATCTGTGCACGTATTACATGGTACATTGGTTCGGGATCCGCGCAAACATTATAACTTTTTTTTTTTAAGCGTCCTTTTTTTCCCAGATTTGCTTGATTACCTGTAGAGCACCTCGCCAAACCTCCGAAAATATAGAGATAGATCTGGCAGACGCTATGGAGGCAGTCCCTCTGAGGGACAGGGCACAATATCTAGTCGTGAATGCATTAAATGATATACTGTTGTTCGATTAAGCTCATTAATTTTGGCACGTTCCTAAATTTTTTGTTCACTCAATATAATTCTCCAAACAGTAGAAAAAGGTAAGTTTAATGTTTTTTGAAATTTATCATTTTCTTGTGTATCTATGGAGAAGGAGGAACATAGCCTTGGTGCTAAAGTAAATTGGTATATCGGCTTACTTATAAGACTTGTTATTTCTTTGAATTATCAGATTTCACAACATATTTCGACACTTATTTAGTCGGAGATATCCAATCCGCAAAACCAAAATAATATTTCGATGATATACTTTAATTAGTCCGTACAGTGATCGTGGAAAATTGTATCATATAGTGCATGAAATCGCTCAAGCTCCTAATTTAAAAACTATCGTACTAACAAAAGCGATGTATACAGCGATTTGTAGCTATAATGAACGCATTTTTTCGATAATATGACCGAGGTAAGTGAAAAAAAAACTTCATCATGCAGAAATCGTTGTGGCCTGTTCCAAGTTAAAGAAAGGTTGAGCAGGCCAAAAACATGGTTGCTTCAGACCTCAGCGAGGTTACCAGGAAACGCTTTAAGACTCCAGAGAGCGAGGTGGCCAAGGATTGCCTTTGAAGGTATAATTAATAAGGCCGTAATTTATCTTTAAAGAGGCATTTTAATAAACCCAAACACTGAACTTTCACTTCCTTGGAGTTTTTTTAGTGTGCATGCAAAGTTTCAGGCTGCTAGGTTTTATGGTTTTGGAGTTGTAGAGGAGATACATTGACACACACACACACACACACACATATTAGTATACATATTACATGTCATACATAAAGCTGAGTTCATGTCTGTGGATCATAAGCCCTGCCCATTTTACAGGCCATGCCTTCCCCTATCCCCAGCGCCACAAGCACCACCCATTAGCCAGGCCCCACCTTTCCCCCAGCCACCCAGAAATCACCGCCATATTTTTCGCTCCGCACAGCTCTGAGGGTTCATAGGCCTCTGTGCTTTCGCCTGACTTTTCAAGGCTTATTAAAAAACTGATGGACATATGTAATTCCCATATTATGTGAAGTAAACAAACATTAAAATTGGCTTGGTCAAAAATGCCTGCGTCCGTAATTAATTCGTCGAAGGCCAGGGATATTCCCCAGAGATATTTATGATGTACATGTGCACTTTAAATAAGTCATGTACACATACACTTTGAATAAGTTATGTACATGTACACTCTAGAAGTTATGTACATGTATATTCAAAGAAGTTATGTACATGTCACTTTAAAGAGGTTTTGTACAGTACACTTTAAAGAGGTTTTGTACAAGTACACTTTAAAGAGTGGCCATTTGTCATTCTTCTTTTTCTTATTTTCTGACAGACTAACTGAATTGGTTTAAGCTACGAACTTGCATTAAACACCAATCCACTGCATTTTAGAGTGGGAAGGTGCAAACTGATCAAATTTTAATAGCTTGAAAGCATTCCATGAACAGTACAAAAAAATGCATTCTTTACAAAGGAAAACGAAGGCAACAGAGGCTGGGCACGACTACGACTGTAAATCAGCTGGTGAGGTGGGGCCTCTAGAAACATTTTCCAAGGGCCAATCAGACCTATGTGGGAGTGGTTAATGGTGGATATTATCGGACCCCTTAAGACCCTCGATACCCCTTGAGAAATCCCAAAAAATGCCCCTAAAAATCGTTTTGACGACCTTTTCGTGCACCATTCGCATTACATCATAAGTTGCAATGACAAAATGAAACTGATATCCCAAAGCGAAACTGATGTTGAAAGTGAAACTAGAACTTGATATACAGATCATTGGATGGGAAACCAGAATGAAATGCTGTGAGAAATACCGAATGGAAATTGCCACAAGCAACTATGGGGAGTCTTGAGAGAGGAGGTGGGTTGGGGGTTGAGAAGTGATGTGCCGAGGGTATGGTGCCTGTAGGTGGTCAGTTGCACTGGAAGAAACTTCAGTGATCTTCTGTCAGGTGGCAGGCCCAAACATGCCTTAATCGTTTCCCAGCCGAGCTTTTGTAATATAACCCTTACTTCCAAGCAGTACTTTAAAGGTATTCTGCAGCACAATCTTGTGGTCACGCTACCTCTTCCTCTCTTCCCACTAATGGCAGAAAAAAGTGCCATCATGCCACTTCTAACTATTTAATTAAAAGAATGATGAAAATGAATTAGAGGAGACCAACAATAATCACAATGCTGTTTTAAATTACTCAAACAAGGTACTCAAGTCAAAATCCAATGGAGCCTCAATGAGAATTAATTTAGAACAATATTAACCATGACAGTAGTAGTGGAAAAAAAATACCCTACTGCCTCATAAGACCATGGATCCATAAGAACAGTGTTGTTGTTACTGTTGTTGTTGGCATCTCGAAGTCACTTGGCTGTTGAAGCCTATGGACCTAAAGTATCTATCAATGTCGACTGGTTCCTCCCAAAGATCCTTTGTGGAGTAATGTTGAAACATGTCTCTGCTGTGTGAATGCGGGTATCTAAAGAGTATGTGAACTGTGGCGTATGAAGCAGTGTTGCAGTGGAGGCATAGTGGATTTTCTGCGAGGTGGATCCGGTGTCATAGTTTGGAGAGATGGGTGGTGACCACATCTCAATCTGGTGGAGACCACAGCTCAACCTGGTGAGATTATTTTCCCAAGAGTTAATTCTGTCTAATGTATGTTATGAGGAGGAGGAGGAGGAGGAGGAGGATTTAGAATGTAATTCAGGGGTAGTGAGGGATTGAGGAGGTAGTTAGGTGATTGTGGATGTGTTTTTGGAGGAAGATATTGGAGGAAGAGGGAAGGATTTTGTTGAATTGTGGGAGTAGTGGTGAGCTGTTTTTTTTAATCTCTGTGGGTTAAGAAATTACAGTGTATATGCCAGGTTGAGCTGTGGTCACCACCAGATTTGGTTGTGATCACCACCCATCTCTTTGATTAGAGGGTTGATTTAACATAAAATTACAGGGGTCGAAAATCGTGCGTTGCCAAGAAAAGTGTGCCTCACGTGCTGAGGTTATGCTGGATCGAGAGTATTTTTGTTTTACGTGGAGGTGGTGGACATTCATGATTTTCTGCCTCCTGTTATGGTCCTGAGGGCCTTGTTTCGAGTTATTTGTAACTTTCGAATGGTGTTATCTGATGTTGCTGGTTCTCAACTTGAATAGCTTGTTTATGGTGGTGCAAGTGAATTGTTTGTAAGTTGTCAGTGAATGACTTTTTTTTTTGTCTGAAGTGGTGTGTGTAAGTGCTTGAGTGTGTTCATTTTGCGTGCAGCTTTAGCATTGATGTTGTTACATGTTGTGTAAGTATCATGTGTGTGTCGGGAGTGAGGCCGAGTAATGTTGGGTGTCGTCTAGCAGAAGGATTGATTGAATAATGTAATGTGAGGCTGCAAGAGTGACTCGTGTCTATCTTGGTTGAAGAGAGCTGGCATAGATTTTAAGGGAGAAGCTTTCATGTGGTTTAGGTTAACCAATGCCAGAAGCTGCATATTATTGCTGGAGTTAGTCTGCAACCTGTTGGATTTTGTGATATTGGGTAGCAATTGCAAGGTCATCTGCATAGAAAAGGAGTGTTGTACCTAACGGTAGTAGGTGAGATCTGGGAGAAACAGATTAAAGAGAGTGGGTACAGAGCCCTGAGGTATTCCTTATGAAGGCTTCTGATACAAGATAAGGAGTATAGGTTTTTGACCTGAGTTTGCTGGCAAGACAGAAAATGAACTTGTCATTTTTTGTATGATTATGCAGTTGTAGTAAAAAATTTGTCACTACGAATATGGTGGGGCCTTGTTAATGTCTATTGCAACAAGGACTGTGTAAAGGGAAGGTGAGAGGTTTGTGATGAAAGCAGTCGAAAATGCCTTGTATTAAGGTGGAGAATTGGGTGCTTGTAGAGTGATGTGGACTGAAACCTTGTTTGGGAAGAGCTATGGAGTGTGAAGGGTGTTGTCTTTAAGAATCAATCTTCCAAGATCTTGGTGGAGTGGAAAGGAGAGTAAATGTTCTGAAAGAAGCTGGGATGTTTGGAGGTTTGTTGGATTTCAGGAAATAAATTTTATGCTTTTTTCCAAATTGCAGGAATTTTGTGTGTCCAATAGTAGTAAATTTGTGGAAGATATTTGACAGCGATAGACCCAAGGTGTTTAAGATGTAAATTGGATATTATGTTTGAGTTTTGCTGCACGTGTAGGTTGGATCGGCAGTTGCTTCTTCCTTCATAAAGCTAAAGTTTGGCCGGACCATATCTGTTGTGTGTTATATTTGTCCCTGTGTTGCTGTTTGTATTTTTATTCAGTTAGTTAGCTCAATGGTGAGTGCACTTGTCTCTCAGCATATATCCTGCTAGTCCATATATTGTATCGATAACAAAATACATTTTTCATTTTAATTGTACGGCACTCAATATAGTATCCTTCATGAAATATGGGCAGGAAGTGTGGTCATGGTGAACTCAGCAGTGGTTAATGTTGATATTTTTAATGTTTCATAAAATGAGATCATTTGTTGTTTTTCATCTCTTAAAAAAACGGACAAAACAAATAATTCTACAAAGAGGTCTTTGCTTCAACGTGGCCTCTTCCAGTTTTTGAATACTACGGTTATGATATGAACATAACAATGTGTACATTGGGACTAATATTTTGCAGACAAGGAATTTGGCAGCCGAACATTGTGCAGGCGCATACATTGCAAACACAAAATTTACAGTTCTGTACTTTCAGACTTCTTCTGTATTTACATCATGCCTCATACATGTATATCACATCACAAAGAAAAATGGGTACTCATGCTATGTTAGGATATGTTACAAGCAGGTTATTGAGAGTGTCTCTGCCATGTTACATGCTTGTTATTACCAATATTTACCAATTACCAATGATGTTATTACCAATGAATCTGCAAGCCCAAACCATAACCAATGGTACTTTTCAAATGCCTTCTGGAAGTTTTGCATATTACATCCACTGCTCTCCTTCATTCTTCTAAATTATAGCAACTCCCCCATAGAATTACAACAAAATATTTTTAATTGTCTCCCTTTAGTAAACCCATGGTGGCTATCATTATTAATTAGTATTCATTTAAATTCTAAATGACTCCTGATCTGATCCCTAAAGAATGTTTTCAATACTTTCCTCACGAACAATTTAAGCGAGCAGATCTATACTTCTTCATTGTTTCTTTGGAGCCCTTCTTAAATAATAGTGTTACTTAGTTTACTCTCCAATCCTGGTATCCCTCCCGACTCCAACAAGCTATTGAAGACATAAGTTTGAAGTATTGTACATCATTCAATACTTTGCTCATTCAGCCTTGGGGGATTCTTTTTTTTTTTAAGATATTTTGTCTATCAGTACTTTTAAGAGTTAATCCTTATTTTGCACTCATTTTCTTAAATAATCCAAACATAGAAAGGGGAAATAAAAAAAATGCAAGTGAAGATGCATTAGAGTGAACAAACTGGCATTTGCATCAGATTGCCTTTGAATCAACCAACCAAGTGTGGAGGGATTAATCAAGCAAGAGAACATCGGATGGAGAACATGTCAAAATATCAAGGAAGTGATGGCTGGTGTGTTGCAGTGGCCCATGATGACTTTGCTGTAAGGATGTGATGGAGGCTGGAGGAAAGAGGGGTCCAATTTGACACCTGCCGTGGAGGAAATAAGAAGAACTGTGGGATGCCAAATGTGGCCAGTCCACAGCCGTTCCACTGAGTATTCACCGCCAACCACAGTCCAGTGAAGCGTGAGCCATTAAAGGGTAATGATAATTAGCTTATATTTGTGAATAGACATGGCCGGTTGGGTTGGACAGCAATTCTCGACAGATGGTGTTTTTAAAAATGTTCTTGTTTGCTGTAACTGGAGGAGATGTCGCCATCAGTTCAATCAATCTGATATTTTGGTGATTTTATTGCAATTATGTTCCGAGGTGATGTGCTTCATGTGAGAGTCTCATTTTAGCGAGCTTGGGAAATCCCTCACAATACCCTCTTCAGTCACTCGGTCACAATACCCTCGAGATCAAAAACCATATTCTATACAGACCATCAGTGCTTCCGAAGTGAAAACATGGAAGTACCTACCACTCACGTACGACCTAATGATCCCATCAAGCGTGAACATCGAAACAAAGCGTTTGCGAACAGATATCATACTTAGGTACAAAAAAAAAAGAGAAGAAGGCATTGCTGATTGAGGTATCAATACCAGTGATTTTGGACTAACGATGCAGAATCAAGTAAATGACAAACACTAAGACCTCAATAATGAAGTTAGAAGATCCTGGAAGCTGAAGAATGCCAAAGTGTTGTACAGTGATAGCTGGACATACATGAATGATGACAAAGAACCTCACAGAGTATTTAACATAGGAGCAATACCCCTGCGCGCTCACCTGGTAGTGGCTGGATAGGATAACCAGGCAACCACTGGAAGGCGTGGATGACCCACAATATTATAATGGAGAAGAAAGTAAATACCTATGGAATTTTTTTTTGTCATGACAAACTTTAGTACATCATGGGCGATAAAGGTTGTGGTCAAGTTTTCATCAAATTTGTGCGGTGGGTTTCAGAAAGAGAAGCAAATACATATTTTGGGGCGCACCAACCCTGTAGAACCCCGAGACCTCAATTATTTTCATGTCATGAACAAACTTTAGTACATGATGGGTGGTGAAGATGGTGATCACGTTTCATCTGAATTGTATGTGTTGTTTGGGAGAAAAGCAATGCTAATTTTGGGGGCATCCCCCCTTAAATCCCCTGAGAGCCAGATTTTTCTAATGTCAGAATAACTTTGGTACGTCATGGGTGATGAAGGTTGTCATGAAGTTTCATCGAAATGTGGTGCATCGTTTGAGAAGAAAGCAAAACCTCTTTGGGGAGGAAAACCATCCCCCACCCCTCGTAAACTCCCTCTGTAGACCCCTTCAGATCCCTTTTTTAATGCCATCACGGCGTGAAATGAAGGTGTTGTAGGTCAATTTCATTAGAAATCGTATATATAGTTTTCTGAGAAGAAGTTGCAAAGTATTTGTGGCGGTCGGACGT
>CM068953.1:89104756-89115460 GCA_035128595.1 Eptatretus atami | reverse complement strand
TGAGCCAAGGTATTGAATGATGCGTACTATCTTCAAACTTTGTCTTCAATAGCTTGTTGGAGTCGGGAGGGATACAAAGATTGGAGAGTAAACTAAGTAACACTATATTTAAGAAGGGCTCCAAAGAGCAATGGAAGTATAGATCTGCTCGCTTAAATTTGTTCGTGAGGAAAGTATTGAAAACATTCTTAGGGATCAGATCAGGAGTCATTTAGAATTTAAATGAATACTAATTAATAATGATACCACATGGGTTTATAAAGGGAACAATTAAAATATATTTGTTGTAATTCTATGGGGGGAGTTGCTATAATTTAGAAGAATGAAGGAGAGCAGTGGATGTAATATGCAAAAACTTCCAGAAGGCATTTGAAAAGTACCATTGGTTATGGTTTGGGCTTGCAGATTCATTGGTAATAACTTTCATTGGTAATTGGTAAATATTTGGTAATAACAAGCATGTACATGGCAGAGACACTCTCCAATAACCTGCTTGTACATATCCTAACATAGCATGAGTACCCATTTTCTTTGTGATGTGATATACATGTTGAGGCATGAATGTAAATACAGAAGAAGTCTGAAAGTACAGAACTGTAAATTTTGTGTTTGCAATGTATGCGCCTGCACAATGTTCGGCTGCCAAATTCCCTTGTCTGCAAAATATTAGTCCCCAATGTACACATTGTTATGTTCATTCATAACCGTAGTATTCAAAACTGGAAGGGCACGTTGAAGCAAAGACCTCTTTGTAGAATTATTTGTTTGCCGTTTTTTTTAAGAGATGAAAAACAAAAATGATCTCATTTTATGAAACATTAAAAATATCAACATTAACCACTGCTGAGTTCACCAATGAACCACACTTCCTGCCCATATTTCATGAAGGATACTATATTGAGTTGCCGTACAATTAAATGAAAAATGTATTTTGTTATCGATCAATATATGGACTAGCAGGATATAGCTGAGAGGACAAGTGCACTCCCATTGAGCTAACTAACCTGAATAAAAATACAAACAGCAACACAGGGACGAAATATAACACACACAGATATGGTCCGGCAAACTTTAGCTTTATGAAGTGGAAGAAGCAACTGCCGATCCAACCTACACGTGCAAGCAAACTCAAACATAATATCCAATTTACATCTTAAACACCTTGGGTCTATCGCTGTCAAATATCTTCCACAAATTTACTACTATTGGACACACAAAATTCCTGCAATTTGGAAAAAAGCCAATAATTTATTTTCCTGAAATCCAACAAACCTCCAAACATCCCAGCTTCTTCAGAACATTTACTCTCCTTTCCACTCCACCAAGATCTTGGAAGATTGATTCTTAAAGACAAACACCTTCACACTCCATAGCTCTTTCCACAAGGTTCAGTCCACATCACTCTACAAGCACCCAATTCTCCACTTAATACAAGCATTTTCGACTGCTTTCATCAAAACCTCTCACCTTCCCTTTACACAGTCCTTGTTGCAATAGACTTAACAAGGCCCCACCATATTCGTAGTGCAAAATTTTTACTACAACTGCTAATCAATGCAAAAAATGACAAGTTCATTTTCTGTCTTGCCACAAACTCAGGTCAAAAACCTATACTCCTATCTTGTATCAGAAGCCTTCATAAGGAATACTCAGGGCTCTGTACCCACTCTCTTTAATCTGTTTCTCCCAGATCTCACCTACTACCGTTAGGTACAACACTCCTTTTCTATGCAGATGACCTTGCAATTGCTACCCAATATCACAAAATCCAACAGGTTGCAGACTAACTCCGCAATATATGCAGCTTCTGGAACATTGGTTAACCTAAACCACATGAAAGCTTCTCCATTAAATCTATGCTAGCTCTCTTCAACCAAGATAGACACGAGTCACTCTTGCAGCCTCACATTACATTATTCAATCAATCCTTCTGCTAGACAGGACACCACAACTTACTCGGCCTCACTCCCGACACACACATGATACTTACACAACATGTTAACAACATCAATGCTAAGATGCCGCAAAATGAACACACTCAGGCACTTACACACACCACTTCAGACAAAAAAAAAGTCATTCACTCAACTTACAAACAATTCACTTGCAACCACCATAAACAAGCTATTCCAAGTTGAAACCAGCAACATCAGATAACACCATTCGAAAGTTACAAATAACTCGAAACAAGCGCCTCAGGACCATAACAGGAGGCAGAAAATTCATGAATGTCCACCACCTCCACGTAACAAAAATACTCTCGATCCGCATAACCTCAGCACGTGAGGCACACTTTTCTTGGCAACGCACGATCCTTTCGACCCCTGTAATTTTATGTTAAATCAACCTCTAATCAAAGAGATGGGTGTGATCACAACTCAAATCTTGGTGTACCACAGCTCAACCTGGCATGATACACTGTAATTTCTTAACCCACTCAGAGATTTAAAAATATTCACAGCTCACCACTACTCCCACATATCAACAAAATCCTTCCCTCTCCTCCATATATCTTCCTCCAAAAACACATCCACAATCACTAACTACCTCCTCAATCCCTCACTACCCCTGAATTACATTCTAATCCTTCTCCTCCTCCTCCTCCTCCTCCTCATAACATACATTAGACAGAATTAACTCTTGGAGAAATTGAATCTCACCGGTTTGAGCTTGTGGTCTCCACCAGATTGAGATGTGGTCACACCCATCTCTCCAATACTATTGACACCGGATCCACCTCGGCAGAAAATCCACTATGCCTCCACTGCAACACTGCTTCATACGCCACAGTGTCACATACTCTTTAGAAATACCCTGCATTCACAACAGCAGAGACATGTTTCAACATTACATCCACAAAGATCTTTGGGAGGAACCAGTCGACATTGATAGATACTTTGGTCCATAGCTTCAAACAGCCAAGTGACTTCGAGATGCCAACAACAACAGTAACAACAACACTGTTCTTATGGATCCATGGTCTTATGAGGCAGGTAGGGTATTTTTTTTTTTCACTACTGTCATGGTTAAATTATTGTTCTAAAATTAATTTCTCATTGTGGCTCCATTGGATTTTGACTTGAGTACCTTGTTTGAGTAATTTAAACAGCATTGTGATTGTTGGCCCTCTACATTTCATCCATTCTTTTATTAAATAGTTAGAAGTGGCATGATGGCACTTTTTCTGCCATAGTGGGAAGAGAGGAAGAGGTAGCGTGACCACAAGATTGTGCTGCGAATACCTTTAAATACTGCTTGGAAGTAAGGGTTATATTACGAAAAGCGGCTGGGAAACGGATAGCATGTTGGGCCTGCACCTGACAGAAGATCACTGAAGTTCTTTCATGTCAACTGACCACCTACAGGCACCTATCCCTCGGACATCACTTTCTTCAACCCCAACCCACCTCCTCTCTCAAGACTCCCAGGTTTGCTTGTGGCAATTTCCATTCGGTATTTCTCACAGCATTTCATTCTGGTTTCCCATCCAATGATCTGTATATCAATAGTCTAAGTTTCACTTTCAACATCAGTTTCGCTTGGGATATCAGTTTCATTTGTCATTGCAACTTATGATGTAATGCGAATGGTGCACGAAAAGGTCGTCAAAACGATTTTTAGGGGCATTTTTGGATTTCTAAGGGGTGAGGGTCTTTAAGGGGTCCCTGATAATACCACCATTAACCACTCCCACATAGGTCTGATTGGCCTTGGAAAAGTTTCTAGAGGCCCCACCTCTCACCAGGCTGATTTACAGTCGTAGTTCGTGCCCAGCCTCTGTTGCCTTCGTTTTCCTTTGTAAAGAATGCAGTTTTGTGTACTGTTCATGGAATGCTTTCAAGCTATTAAAATTTGAATCAGTTTGCACCTTCCCACTCTAAATGCAGTGGATTGGTGTTTAATGCAAGTTCGTAGCTTAAACCATTTCAGTTAGTCTGTCAGAAATAAAAAAGAAAAGAATGACAAGGCCACTTCTTAAGTGTACTTGTACAAAACCTCTTTAAAGTGTACTTAGTACAAAACCTCTTTAAAGTGACATGTACATAACTTCTGAAGTATACATGTAACATAAATTAGAGTGTACATGTAACATAACTTATTTCAAAGTGTATGTGTACATGACTTATTTAAAGTGCACATGTACATCATAATATCTCTGGGGAATATCCCGGCCTTCGACGAATTAATTACGGACGCAGGCATTTTTGAACCAAGCCAATTTTTAATGTACATAATATGGGAATTACAGATGTCCATCAGTTTTTTAATAAGCCTTGAAAAGTCAGGCGAAAAGCACAGAGGCCTATGAACCCTCGAGCTGTGCGGAGCGAAAAATATGGCGGTGATTTCTGGGTGGCTGGGGGGAAAGGTGGGCCTGGGCTAATGGGGTGGCTTGTGGCGCTGGGGATAGGGGAAGGCATGGCCTGTAAAATGGCAGGGCTTGATCCACAGACATGAACTCAGCTTTATGTATGACATGTATATTATACTAATGTGTGTGTGTGTGTGTGGTGTGTGTCAATGTATCTCCCTCTACAACTCCAAACCATAAAACCTAGCAGCCTGAAATTTGCATGCACACTAAGAAAACTCCAAGGAAGTGAAAGTTCAGTTTGGGTTTATTAAAATGCCTCTTTTTAAAGATAATTACGGCCTTATTTAATTATACCTTCTAAGGCAATCCTTGGCCACCTCGCTCTCTGGAGTCTTAAAGCGTTTTCTGGTAACCTCGCTGAGGTCTGAAGCCACCATGTTTTTTGGCTGCTCAACTCTTTCTTACAATTGGAACAGGCCACAACGATTTCTGCATGATTGAAGTTTTTTTTTCACTTACCTCGGTCATATTATCGAAAAAAATGCCGTCATTATAGCTACAATCGCTGTATACATCGCTTGTTAGTACGATAGTTTTTAAATTAGGAGCTTGGAGCGATTTCATGCACTATATGATACAATTTTCCACGATCTACTGTACGGACTAATTTAAGTATATCATCGAAATATTATTTTGGTTTGCGGATTGGATATCTCCGACTAAATAAGTGTCGAAATATGTTGTGAAATCTGATAATCAAGAAATAACAAGTCTTATAAGTAAGCCGATATACCAATTTACTTTAAGCACCAAGGCATGTTTCCTCCTTCTCCATAGATACACAAGAAAATGATAAATTCCAAAAACATTAAAACTTACCTTTTTTACTGTTTGGAGAATTATATTGAGTGAACAAAAATTAGGAACGTGCCAAAATTAATGAGCTTAATCGAACTACAGTATATCATTTAATGCATTCACGACTAAGATATGTGCCCTGTCCCTCAGAGGGACTGCCTCCCATAGCGTCTTGCCAGATCTATCTCTATATTTTCGGAAGGGTTTGCGAGGTGCTCTACAAGGTAATCAATGCAAATCTGGGAAAAAAGGCGCTTAAAAAAAAAAAAGTTATAATGTTTGCGCGGATCCGAACCAATGTACCATGTAATACGTTCACAGATGAGCAGGCAAGATGGCGGATTATCTGCAATGTTTATTTTACAGGCGATTGAACTTTGCAATGTCTCAGGGTTGTTCTACATTAAGCTGCAACTCTTTTGTGGATAGTCATTATTTGAATGAATTCATTTCATCTCATTAACAGCTGCGTTCGCAGTGAGACGGCTTTAAAGTCAAAAGAGATGCCATATTATATGCAGCGACAGCCGGCCAACCATTCCTGATCAGCCATTAAATTGGAGTGCTTGCATGAGTGCTTAAAGCCACTTGCCAGAATGCCTTACAGTCGATAGCGGTACGCACGCGTGGTATTCCTTCGAGCGAATCATTCACCATATATATATATATATATGATATTATATATAATATATATATATATATATTGTTTGCGGTTCTGGAAAACCGCATCCTCCAACACCAAGAGCAAGCAACATACAGTGGTCCCAGTCAGTTATTTCATTAATGTACGGACAGAATAGTCCCTTCCTTCTTATCTAGTGGTCGAGAACTAGATTCTTATCTTTCTATTCTTATCTTATCTTATCTATTCTTATCTTATCTAGTGGGTGCGTTGTGTAAATCTCATAATTCGGTCTGATTAAATCTCTGAACTTCATTCCTACTCTTTCTCTCGCTATTCCTGAGGTAAATCCAAGCAAGGGGTCCTCGTGAGGCCGGCAGGCACTCCACTCGACAGCCCATCAGTAAAAACCACAGCCACGCCCTTCGCGTAAAAATGCGTCCTCACAGAAGACCAAGGGCAGCAGCAGAAGCCAACAATAAACGCCAGCGCTGCATGGAGCACATTCAGCGCAACAATGACCCACCACCCACTGTTCAGGTCATCAGAGGCAAACTAACACACCAAATGCTAACAACATACAGTATGCACGCGGTGCACTCTTCTTCAATCCAAATCTCCATTAATAAATATATCTGTCCCCTTTCAATCTGAATCTCCATCTAATATATTATATCCAATCCTTTCCCTCCATTCCCTGACACAGACCAGGACTGGCATCGTGCACACGAACACCGCCTTTGATAAATGGCCACGTGCTTAATGGTGGACCCGCGTGCACTGTCACGGGCAGTTCGATGGCGGACGGACCCGCGCACTGGCCACGTGTACAATGGCGGACCGCGCGCACGTACGGGGATGCTCGATGGCGACGGCGACCCGCGCGCTGACCACGTGTTATGGCGGACCCGCGTTGCACTGTACGGGGCTGTCTCGATTGCGCGGCGGGACCCGCTCGCTGACCACGTGTACAATGGCGGACTCGCGCGCAGCCGTGATACTTATCATCGTACAGAACGGAGCACGAATAACACACATCTTGGTCGGGTCTGCACATGGGGTTACAATAACGTCTTGCCGTCGGTCTTCGCTCACCGACGGCCACAATGTCTCCCGCGGATGGCAGACTCTCCCGCACTCCGCCTCGATGCAGCTGACAACGCAGAGACATGCTATGTGGCCGGATCGCTCGGGCTGCGTTGGCGCACCATGGAGCAGGCACATAGACCAGCGCCAACTGCGGGTCACCGGGGCATGGCACGGGCGTGCGGGTGCGAGACGATTCTGCAGCTTGGAACCATATGGCCGGAAGTATAGTGAGCCGCTTCCGGTCATGGCAGCCGCCCCGTGTGCTGGCCGGAGGCCCATCAGAGCGCCCGATTCGGATGACGACACCGCTTCGGGTCGTCACCCCCGCCCTCACCACCGGGATCTATAAAAGGCGACGGTCGCGAAAGCCGCTAGTGTGTCGTTCCTGCTCGGCGTTCCTGCTCGTCGATCCTGCTCATCATTCCTGCTCGTCGTTCCTGCCCTCATTCCTGTCTTCATTCCTGCGGCTCGTTCTGTCTGGCTTGGGATTTGACAACACCCATTCACCTGCTGGGCTCCGCCCTTCTTTACCAATTCACCTGCTGACTCCGCCTTCTTCACCACCTCGCCGCCTTTCTCCACCCACCTGCTTCGGACCTCCGCCTCTTCCACCCATTGGCTTCTGACTCCCCAAGTCCCTCCCTTCACGCCCGACGGTCGCGTCACATGCTCTGGACCAACGCTAGCTGCATGAGTGCCACGAAGCAAGAGACGACCGCCAGCTGTCAGGAGGTATCGGCTAGTGGAGCATCCCCCCCAAAATGTACTGGTGGCGCGGTCGGGCAATCGTGCAAGTATTGAGGGACCGTTAGCCTCATATCCTCTCCTTTTTCTTTCATTAACTCCTCCTCATCGGGTGTGTGTGGTGTTGTGTGTGTGTGTGTGTGTGGTGTGTGTGTGTGTGTTGTGTGTCCTGGCGCTTGTCCTCACTTAAGATTGCTACAATAATTATATCGGATAACTCTGCTCTGTCTGCTTTTGTAGTTGCTTGTATATTGCCCCACCTTTCACATTTCTTCCTATGCCCTGCTTACACACCACAATAAAAGCTATATTCACTATGCCACAATACCTTTCTCGCCTGCCTGTAATAAATCCCTTTGTAGAAATGTTCCAGCTCGTTTTTGTCTGTTCTTCATAGATCCAGCATGGGCATATTCATAACTTCGCCGGGACTTTATTCCCAACGATCATTCCTTTTAGCCGGTACGTCCTTGGCAGTGTCGCTCAGCTGCATCTGATCCCGTAAGTGATCCGGTTCAGAAGGCGTACCGAGGGCGTGTCCCCCAGTAATAGGTCACGTGATTAATTAGGCATCCCGATTAACCCATAGACGGGAGGACCCTAGGTCACGTGGTGAGTTATTGGCATTCACGGTTGGTTAGCGACCTGCCGCCGTCCCGGAATTATCCGTGTGCGGAAGCCTGCAATTCGGGGAGTCTGGTGGGAACCAGAGATAGCTTCCCCCTGGTGGTCTTCTCACCTGACCCAGGCCTGCACAATATATATATATATATATAATGTATATATATATATATATACACATATATACATATATTACATATATATTATATATATATAAAATATAATATATAAGTCCAAGTGTAAATAAATCGTCCACCTCCAAGCCAAATGTTCCTGATGGAAAGGGGTTACACGGCCTCCATTGGGCTAACGGCTATCTCGCGTGCATTATTTGTCTGTTGTAAAGAGGAAAAGGCCATCTCATAGAAGGAAATCTATTCTAATTACCCTTCTCTATGCATCAAGTTAGATCCCACCAGAACATGGGGATGGGTCTACTCTGGACATGCATTTATGGAAATAACTGTTGAGGACATTAATGTTTGTATGCATTTGTTGGAATCCAATATCTAAATCCATAACAATATATATATATTATATATATATTGTACGGCTGTGGAAATTTGCATAACACCATTAAGGTCCTCAGAATCAGTTATGACGCTAAGTTTATGTGCGATAGGTCCCCCACCGTTGTTTAAAGGGAATTCTTCGGTTTCCCGGGCTGCAGACCCTTTGAGATAGCCGTTTTTTCTTTTTCTATCGTTATTTTTGAACCAACCACGTCTCAACCACCATTACAACAACCACGTTAACCACAACGCAACCACGCCACCATCAAAACAACCACGATCGCCTCAACCATCAACCACAACCGAACCACCCACCACCAACGTCGCTCTCAACAACCGCTCACAGCAACCTCCACCACAACCCCTCCACCACAACCACACGCGCCTCTCAACAAACCACGCCATCCTCACCACTTTACTCCCAAACCACCAACATCGCCTCCCTCCTTCTCACCCCATAATCACCTAACCACCTTCGCAACCACAACGCCAACCACCAGCCACGCCACAACTACAAACAACCAAACCAAATCCACGCACCAACGAATAGCATCTGCGAAAGCCAGCGCAACGCGAAGGAAACAGAGGAGTTCCTGATGGCTGCGGATTTTCCCGCCTGTTTCCCGCGCTTTGTGTGGGGAAGTTGCGATGCGGGTCAAGGTCAGAGGTCATGTAAAGGAGGGGCCTCTTTTTGGGGGAATGATTTCCTTGACCTGAGCCAAGATGATTTCTCTGCCCCCCCCCCCCCCGGGTGGCGCGCGGGAGGGGACGACGAGGGCACGCCCCTTTTAGAAGCTTCCGGCAGTGAGCTGGAAGGGGGGCTGGAGCCGAAAACGGGGAGGAGTTCAGGCGTTGGAACTGAGGAATAAATTAAAAGGCGCGCACGAGACGCAGTTCGGGGGTTGTTGTCGTCGAGTCGTATGCCTCTTCGGGGGAGCTTTGTCTCTTCGTGGCATTGGGGATTGCTGCTGCTCCATGGTGTTCGAGATCCGGGTGCCTTCCCTACGGCGCCAAGTCGTGAGGGTTGTGAGCGGTGGTCCAGGGTCGAGGCGCGCACGTGAGGAGAGTGCCGGAGAGAGGCTCGCCGACCGTCGCACCACGAGGGTGCAGGTAACCAGCGTCGTTCTCGTGGGCCCATTCGGTCATCCACGCCCACGGCCATAAAGGTTTACGAACCTCGTCTACCCCTTGCCTATGAGGGGGTCTTTCCTTTTGTTTTGTATGAACTGCTGTGGCGCCATGTCCCCATAAAGTAAACCTGTGTAAGTGACTGTGCTTGTAAATAATAATTATAGTCGGTCGTATTACTTTTGCTTCTATTTGCCTGTACATTGCATGACTGCCTTGGCTATATATACGTGCTTAGTGAAATAAATGTCCTGTGTGAAATGTATCCCGTTCGTCGCGTCCTCCTTTCACCCATTGAAATGCCAATCTTGCATCGCGGAATAAAGAGATAGTGGTTTTAAAACACCCGTTAAGGAGAATCGGATCCGTCGGGTCGGCGATACACCGTCGTTTATCACTGTAGTACAGAACGGACCGACTTAAGCGGTTCGTGTCCCAGGCCGACCTGCGGCGCGATGCAGCCCTCAGTAGGTTACCCGCCGGGTACTTAGGTATATCGACATTCGGCAATTCATCCTATTTCGTCGGATGAATGCGGACTGGGCTGTGGTGAGGTAAACCCCCACCCGTGACTGGTTCCTGGGTAGTTCCAGGGGGTCACGACTGAATTGTCCGCTCCGGTGGGCGACGCGGTTGCGATTGGAGTTACGCGGCCGATCGCACGCCGGCGGGCGCGAATTCGTAACAATATATACTGTATATATACATATATATCGGCGTTCCAATTCGTCCTATAGGTGTTCAGTGGGGTTGAGGTCAGGGCTCTGTGCAGGCCAGTCAAGTTCTTCCACACCGATCTCGACAAACTATTTCTG